>CM043020.1:43934955-44534955 GCA_023690525.1 Holotrichia oblita
AACATCGACTTTTTCTGTTTCGCTGTGGCCTAGATTAGCTTGTATGATCTTCAGGCTCATTGTTTAACTTAATTTGGTGATGGTTTTGTGGTCATTACTTCACACTTAACACATTTATTTTCGCTTTTGCAATCCTTGTCCCTTCTGCCCGCACCTTACGCAATCCTCACTATGATCTACTGTCGCAGTGCACTCTCTCGTTTTATGTCCATGCTCTAGACATATGAAGCATCTATCTACGTAAACTCGCTCTTTAATTCCACATTCGACCCATCCAATCCGCATTATTCTTTGTTTGATTAGTCCCATTGCCTGGGCTCTCGGAATCTAAACTACTGCCGTTTTTTCTTCATATTTTCCTGTTCTAGTGCCTTCAGTTTTATGTCTGTTACTTCCAGCTTAGTCTCTCTTATCAGTACTTGTTTTATTTCGTTTTCGGTAGTTGTTAATTCCATTCCCGTTATGTAGATTGTAGTCGCTCCCGCTATTCTTGTTGAAACCTTTACATCGTTCATCTTATTCCTAATTTCCTTCTCAAGGCTTCCTACCATTTCCTGCCCCCCTTCCACTGCTAAAAGGAGGTCATCCTTTGCTGTTTTTCTAATCTTCTAAACTTTAACTCCTATTTTCTGAATATCGACTTCTTCCTTAAGTTTCTTAACCATATCCTCATAGCTCTTTCAACAGTTACGATGCCCTCTTCTCGTCTCATTTTTTGCTTTTGTGGTTCAGCAGTTCTCCCTTGTAGCATTATTTTAATTTTCGTACTTTCTTTCCTGAACACATGCTCGCATACTTTCCTAATGTATGAAATTTTCAATCCTTCACCTACAACCAAAGTAATGTCTTCTCTAGAATGTACTTTCGCCAGCTCCTTAAGTTCCTCATTTTTTAATAGATTTCGTCCATGTGATTAATACCCTTTAAATCTATAGTCTTTGGTAAGAGATATACCGCACAGCTTTTTCTTCGTATTCCTCCCTCTTCGTTTTGACTTTCGCTGTTTGAATTATATAGTTCCCTTGGTTATCGCTGTTTAGAATCAGGTCACTTAGCCCACAATATTTCAAAGTCAATGCTTCTACTATATTATTACCCCCAACGTTACTTGAGTCTATTAATCTTGCATAGATCTTAGATAACTTTATTTTAATTGTTACAACACTTTCGTACAGCATTGTAGGTGCTCTTCATTTATCCTTTAAATTTCCACCTGTCTCCATCTTGACAATATAACATTCTCCATCTTTTGGTGTGAAAGTTGTGATAATTATAACCCCACTTACAGTTTGTCCACGTGAGACGTTGTATTTTCGAGTCTTTATTTAACACTGTTAATAAGATTTTAACTATGTATTTTGTTATGTTTCTAAATATTAACTGCAAATGAGTCTTGTGATGTTGTCGTTCTATAATTACTACGTTTGAAATCACTTCGATTGTAAAAAAACCGAATTATATTTATAACTGTTTTTGTAAAGCTAATAAAGAATTAGCGAAAGCTTAGAAACGAAAAAAAAAGAAACGTAGAAAGGTTCAAGTCTTCATAATTCTAACACAAATAGCTGCAATCCCAACTTACTAACTACTACAACTACTGCTGTACTTACCTAACGTGTAAGTACAGCTAAGTACTTCTTGTAAACTATAATTTATGATTTTCTCTTAGTCTTCCTCTAATATATGTACATAATAAAAATTTAAACCTGCACGTAACTTTCAAGTTGACATATGACAATGAATTATGAATTTTGCCCGTGATTGATTTCGATAATTGAGTAATTAGAACGTTAGTTAGTTAGTTTTTTATGAACCCAAGACAACAAAAATTAGCCGAAACATGTTTTTTTGTAAGTGAACGTCTTTCTAGTAAAGTGTAGCGCCACAATTCTATTTCATACAACTTAAATGGTCTACTTACTTAGCAACCCGTCATCTCGAAAATTCTCCGAGTGTGATCCATACATGGGTAAAGTAATTTAGGGTAACTTTCGGATACAAAATAAATAAATCAATATAATTGTATAGAAGTTCAAAATACCGTCCTACAGCACCGTCACAATAATCAACATTTTTCTTCTACACTACAAACAACGCTAGAAAAATCCAAGTGTTACTAAGCTTTCTGTAGAGATACACGTGGAATGCTGTGCCATATCATTTAAACCAGCAAATCGCCTTAGTTACGGTTGGCCGACCCCATCTGAGAGATATTCGAATTTGTTTGAGACGACTATCTCAGGTGTTAAACTCGATAAAAGTGATCCGCATTATCTCTGATGATCACTTGCAGGAAATGTTGCAGAACACCAAATGGTCAGATTTCAATTCATTCAATAACGAGGATATGCTTAGTGAATTGTGATATTTTCAATGCAAATCTAAACAACCATTGTACGTTAAACAAAATAAAAGTAACAGACACATCTCCTACAACTAAACGACCTTGGATGACATTAAATAAAATTTGCAAATGAATAATTGAAAGAACTTTACTTGATTTTCAAAAATACCTAACTTAGCAGGAAAGTATCTGATGACGTACAAAGACAAATGGTATGCGTATAAACATTATTAAAAAAAAACATTTGATGATCTAATTATAGAAAATGAGCAAGAAGTCAACATATTCGCCGAATATTTCTCAAGAATAGCAATAGTTAAAAAGAACAATCATTTTGATCATAATGTGTCACGCGAATGTAAAACTAGAGCAGCAATATTACTTACACTCAATGGCATTTTTTCTTGTTGTGAAATATATTCAACTATGTATATTAAATTTGGATAACAAGATTGCGCGTCCGGATGGTGTTACAGTAATCGTTAGCCAGTAGCTGATTTGCAAAGACGGTGCTTGAAAATTACCGATCTATTTCCCTTTTGAAAGATATCTGAACGAATAATGTATAATCAAATTGTGGATTATATCAGCATACAGTTAGATCACCGAATATCATCAAATGTTGATTAGAGCGAATAGCTCTATATAATAGCGGTTATGGCTGATGTTTTTTTGGACTAACTAGTGTGTTCAATATTGTCGATGGCGATGGAGTTGCAAGTCCAGTTGTAATAGAGTTTTTATTATACAGAAAACGTTATTAAGCTGAAGCAAATTGATTGCTACCTGTCGTTGTTCGTAAACAAACAATTACTAACTGTTGCACTTTTTTATATTTACCGATTTGCTATACCGCGTGGTCCATTTAGCGTGGCCCTCCTAAAAATTTGAAACAGTCAGTTTTATGAAAAAAGTTTCAAGTAAAAGTTTTACTAAAGAAGTGTCCTATCTGATGGTTATGCAGTCGTACACCAAGGAGAACGTTTGTAAGTCATACGAAGGTCATTTTTTTAATGGAGCATGGCATTTTTTTTACAAATTCTGAAAAAAGATGTAATTGTGAGTAGAAAAGTACTAAAACTCATACATCCTTTTTCAGAATTTGTAAAAAAAAATGCCATGTTCCATAAAAAAAAATTGACCTTCGTATGACCTGCAATCGTTCTCCTTGCGATAGGACACTTCTTGTAGTAAAACTTTTACTTTAAACTTTTTTTTATAAAACTGACTGCTTCCCATTTTTTGGGGAGAGGGGAGGAGGGGGGGGGGGCATGATAAATGGACCACCCGTATATGTATGTATGTAAGAAAAAATTGACTGTTTTAAAGATAACTTTTTAACTACTTATACAAAACTAGGAGCTTTCGTTTAATTTATTATGCCTTATGGTTGTGGATCTGTAACACTGCGATGTAAGCTTCTATATTTTGCCAACCATGCTAACAACGTAGAAAGATTATCCAAGAAGAATATAAGAAGAGTATTGGACATTAACTTAAAACTCAAAACAACACACCAATGAAAAACAGGTCAGAATACAATCATTTGACAGACCTAAGTATCCATATAGTGCGTATTTCAACACCAGTAAAATTAAATGAATGTTTGCAAGATAACATTTTAAACATAATTGTGTTATTGAAGGAATATGAACGACAAATAATAATTTAATGGTAATTTATACATTTGTGCTTAATTTATACATTATTTTCCAAGTGTTAATTTCAGCTTACAGCTCCTAATAACTATTAGAGTTAAAATACAGGTGAATTTTGTAAGTCCGCCTTGCTCTGTTTAGTTTAAATTATTAAATATCTGTCATCTATATGTATATATGTTTGTTGTTGTATCTACAAAACTTTCTTAGAGATACTCCAACATCGCAATTTTTTTGAAATCTAATATGACGAATGGAGCCCGAACAAGTTACACCGACACTTCTAAATAATTCTTGACTATTTCGTATTTCCAGTTTTTGAAGCCACTCGACCTGCAGCTGAAAAAATACAGGGTGGGGCAGAAAAACCTATCCGATTTCAAAACGTTATAAAATTAAAACCACTCAACTTGACAAAAAATTTGTTTTATTAACATATCGCAAATTTTATGCCATTTTTAAATTTAAGTTTTGAAAAGCACATCACATAAATGTCGTCCTAGGGAGCGGATACACTGATTTAGGCGCTCGCGGTAGCTTTCCATGACTTTCACCGTCATTTCCACAGGAATTTCTTCAATTGCCCGAGCAATTTCCTTCGTAAAGCAAGAAGCGTCCTTGGTCGATGCTGGAATACCTTCGATTTGAGGTAACCCCAAAGGAAGAAGTCACATGGATTGAGATCCGGTGAGCGCGGCGGCCAGCCAAGATCACCTCTCAGAGAAATGAGGCGTCCGGGAAACATTTCCCTGAGAATGTCCATTGATCGTCGCGATGTGTGGGCGGTTGCACCATCCTGTTGAAACCACACATTTTCCACGCCAATTTCTTCCATTTTGGGTCGAAGAAAATTTTCCAGCATGAAACAATAGCGCTCGCTGTTGACCGTTACGGTTTGCCCATTTTCTTCAAAAAGTAAGGCCCCTAGACGCCTAGGCGGGAAAGAGCACACCACACAGTCACTTTTGTGCTATGGAGGGGTTCCTGATGGATTTCCCGAGGATTTTCGTCACTCCAATATCGAAAATTTTGCCTGTTTACGGCGCCACAAAGGTGAAAATGGGCTTCGTCCGTGAAGAGCATCGTCGTTTGAGAGTTCTCGGAGATCGCGACAAAGGTTCGTACGGGTTTCAAAATCCCTTTCACTTAATTCCTGTGCAACAACCATTTTGTAGGGATGCATTTTGAGGTCCCGGTGCAAAATTCGCCGAATACTGCGGTTGGAAATCGCCAAAGCGAGCGAATGTTTTCGCGCCGAACGACGCGGGAATGTTCAATCGCGGCTCGCACAAAAACAGATATTTTTGCATTTTGCCACGTTTTCAGGTCCTGTTGCTGTCCTGGGACCTCCAGGCGACTTCTTCTTCAATGCTGATCCCGTCTGTCGAAAATTTGACACCCACACTTTAATCGTAGCGTGATGTGGAACAGGATCATGACGCCCGAGTCCGAAATTTTCTCGAAACGCACGTTGTGTAGCAATTATCGAACCGCCGTTTTCGATAAACCGCTCAATAACAAAAGCGCGATGTTCACCAGACCAAGGCATGTTGACTAGTGACAAATGGCATAAAACCGGCCTTCTAACGGTTTTTACCCCACTACTCTACCTGTTCCCTCTTCTGAGAAAAAGGGATTTGAAATCGGATAGGTTTTTCTGCCCCACCCTGTATAACAAATGAAATAAAAGTTGTTCAGTGGTTCTCCAAAAAGTGTTAGTCAGTCATTGCATGTTATCTTCACTAAATCTGTAGTGTATATATTGTGCTTTAGAACTTCAAAGCTTCTATAGCACACTTTTTATATACATATCTCTTGCCTTACACTAGCTACTTCAGACCCTTTCTCTGTGATAATACATAAAAGCTACCGCGCCGTACTAAATATATACTTCTTGCAGCAATTGCTTAACGTAGCGAGCAAATGTTTGCCCGCAGTTAATGCTTCACCATTGGTAACTTCTTTATCTATCAAGTCAGTTATTAATTAACAATTCTAATGATTGATATCCATTATGAACTATTCTGCTCAGTAAATTCGTAGTTTCAAAATAATGACGAAGTATTGTAAAATACTAAATCACACCAAACATTTAAACTAAAGCGATTTTGAAGAGTACTTAGATCGACTATCAAAGGATTTTATCTGCTTCAAACTGAACATGTGTTATGCACGATCACAGAAGTTCAGTAACCAGCAACAAAAAGTCATTATTATTTTAGTGTTACCGGGTAATACAGTATGCAGTTCTTATTATGCATAGAATTCATGTCTTTTTTTAATAGTTTAGACTGTACACATTGTCGGGTAATATCTTTGACAGACTTTTTGGGAAATCCTTCAAAATAAGCTAACACGCTTACTTCCGTTTCGTAGTCTACAATAAAAATATTCTTTTCTCTGCTTTCCTTTTCTATGTAATTGCAAAAAGTATTACTTACTTAGTATTCAACGTTCCGGAAATTTATTTTTTCTTCAAACGTCAATAAAACTGACATTTGTCGACTGAGTAGTCGGCCGCAAAGCGTCACTTTTCCTGCGCCGGAGGTTTACTTTTCACTTTTCCGCCGCCGGAGGGAAACGTGTTATTATGGCAACGTGCAAACCAATACAAACACATAATTTCCATGTTGACAGTGTCCACTTGACAGTGTCCACTTGACAGTGTCCACTTGACAGTTTTATAATGAGTTACTATAGAAACAGCTCGTACTTAATCATCGGTCTGAACGTCCAAACATCCTACCAAACCCGCTTATCTTCAATTAAAAATAGATATTTTTGCATAAATTTGCCGACGTTTGAAGAAAAATAGCATATTATGTGGAGGAAAAGTTACTTTTCATGGCTGCTAAACACGAGCGCGCCATGAAAAGTATCACTTTTCCTCCGTATAAAATAATATACTATTAATAATACTGCAATGCGTCTACTGAATTTTTCCTGCAAATCAGATATATTTCCAGCATGTCACATTCTTCAAGATGAGTACATGGTGTTTTCGAAGCAATAACTTACTACTGATAAATAGATAATGACAAAAAAAACTATTTGTTTGACAACGACTACGACAACACGAATGTAATTATTTTTTTCATAATATTCCATACAGTTTCTAATAAGACTCATGCAGTAACTTTTCAGAGATAGTCTTACTGATTTTGAAAAATTTATGATAACATATTTTCATGGTATTCATTGTCAATTATCGTAGATATTTATTTTTAAAGCCTCCAATGATATAAGAATTGCTAGGGGTAAATGTTTTGAACAACCGCTAAATGTAGCTTTCTTTCAAGAAAAGGGAAAAGAAATGCGGAAATTATGTAGTGTTTATATAATTTTCTTTTATAATTTGTTGGGTAATGACGGTCAAAATTAAGTTAAGTTTAATATATTTCTCCTTTTACGTTTCGATACATGTGTTTTGTATCATTTTCACTAAAATATCAGTAAAATTACACTACGCAATATTCTAAAATACATAGTACATACATTATTGTTAATAGAAATTTTTTTCTACATGTTAAAATTATATTTTACTTGCATGTAAAAGATGCATGCAAGCTTGTCTGATATATGTATTTACTTGAATAAATCACATTTTAAAAACAGATTTTTAAAAAACATGGATGTGTAATGCAAAAAATTTGTTGCATATTATTTCGTATTAAACATATATATACAAGGTGCAAGCAAGCGAATTCGATTCTAGAATAAACAGATAAGAAATTATTTTAATTTTTATATGTAGATATTAAATAATTATAGTTGCTACTAAGATATTGAATATCACTTCTGTCGTTGATAGATTTTTTTTCTTTTTTAATATAAAGCATTTCCTTAAAAATTCGTTTATGATAGTTAGTTTCTTTATCCAAAATAGTGACATCGTAATCAAAGTTGTGACCATTATCTAAAGCATGTTTAGTTAGTGCTGTTGAATTATGATATAAAACACATGTATCGAAACGTAAAAGGAGAAATATATTAAACTTAATTTTGACCGTCATTACCCAACAAATTATAAACGAAAATTATACCAAACACGGTCAACAAATAGGACAAAATATAAAAAAGTAGTGTTTATAATTTCACTTGCAGTTCATTAAATCTACTGGCTCTGAATTATATCTTGTATGATATTGATTTAAAAATACAATAAAAAGTCAAATAATACAGTTTAGTTTTCAGATAGTTTCATTCATGTTTTTATAAACAACAAATAGAAAACAACAGTAAAGGTGCATATATTTATTCCAAACTACAAAAGAGATCATATAAAATGATCTGCATACCTACGAGTAACTGCAATAAGCAATAAATAACATGAATCTTCGATCAAAAGAGGAAGGTCGCAATACAGGAATTGCCTCTGATTTTAAATCGGAGTGCCTCATTATCATTCTAATGAATGTGCGAACATGGATAATTGGCCATACGCGATGCAAATAAAATAGTGTCCCGGCAGCAGTATCGCGATGTTTCCACGATAAACTCGACCACCTCCACTTTTACAAAAGAAGCTAACAGCAGAACACGATGGTAAAGGCATTTTATGTTAAGCGTACTAAAGTACCGTACCTATATGTGTTACCGAGCATGGGAAAACATTCGTCTGGAATGCATTCGAAATTTCAAATCAGGTAGTCAATAAGCTCAGGTAAGTTAACAGAAGACACAGAGATTTCATCTATTGTGGTACAGCTCATGACATAAATGTATATCCAATATAAATTATGATATAATGTATATACAATAATATTATTTTTATCTATTTTGTTCACATGAAACAGATTCTATTAATTGTTAATACCATATAATAAACGTGACAGTTGACTAGAGTCACTTATTCGGGAACCGTCACGTTTATAAGTGCGTTTAATTACTGATGTATAACCAATAGTTATTTACGAACCAAGTGCGTGAAATCATACTTCGCGAATGAGTGACCAGTTTATGGACACGAATTCGCGAAATGTTTGACGCACGAAGTTTGTACAATACTTTTTGTACGAGAACTATAATAATAATACATATTTTTAATGTACGTTATCGTTTATGACCATATTATTAAGGTTATGGATTTATGATTTTAAAATGTCACTAAATTAATCAAGTTCCAGTAAGTACCAACTTTACTTTTACGCACTCGTGCTTAAAGTGACTTTTTACGCATGCAAATCGAATCGTGAAATGACAGATTTTGATAAGCGAGTACAAAAAGTATATAAAAAGTACGTTGAAATTTTGTATATAGTATACTTTTCTAACGTACCTGAGTTTTACATAGAGTACACCTATTAGTGTTAAAAACGCATAAAAATTAACATATTAATTTATGTAAAGGATAAACCCAGGGTGTAGATCTTGAAATATAAATAAGTACATATAAAATTCTGATACTTTATCACTGGAATCAAACACATTCATATTTGTTGTTTGAATAGAGCCGTACAGATGTACAATATAGTTAGAATGAAAATATATAATCTATGTAGCAAATCTATCATAATCTAGACCAGCACTTGATATGGTTCGATTGAGCTGCAAAAGAATAATAGGGTAGTGAATTTTGAAACCTTATAATGTGAAAAATCTAAATTTTGACAAAACCTAGTAAAATTGTTATGCAACCGAAACTAATTGACACACAGTTGTTATATGTAGTTGCCCAATTTCACTAAAAAAAAAATACTGCTTTCAAAAATGAACGATGCGTTACTGTTTTCGCAATTTTAGCAAGTCCAGTTGAAATTTGACACTTTGTGACATTCCTTGTAAGAGTAATATTTAACGTTACAATGTGTCGTGACCTTTATTCAGGTATATAAACGTATTAAATTTGCCATGTACTCATACAAGTGTGTACATCACAGATATTTCGTACATTGTAGGAGGGTTGCACATGTACACACGTCAGCGTTCTAAAATGCAGGACCGTAAGGTGTATTAGTGTGTTTAACTGTACATATGCATATACAACATACATACACACTACTACAAAGCTGTTCCTGTTTGCATGAATAGTGCATTAGAGGAGTACGTATATACATACATAATACATACACATAGTTAATAAATAATATTTTATATGTATTATACTCATCTTTAATTAGTATAAATCAAAAGAATATATATTTGTAGAGTAATTTTAGTTTTTGTCTTTGTCTGAAATTTAAATTTACTATAGCTTAAAAATTGTTTGCTATGTATGTCACCTCCGTCTCACTGGAGAAAAAGTTAAGCAAATTCAAGAAAGTTTGAAACCATTGAACATTGAACACATTTTTTGTTTGGCATTCGAACTTCTTTAAATTAGCCTGCCCAATTTCATATCTATTCACCGGACTATATACTTCTCCTCACGCCTGGAATTTTTAATAAATACTTTCACCTCAAAAAAAGCGAGCTCAAAATGTACTGTAGTGAGATTCTGAGAAATTGTATTGGCTAAAGCAAACTGAAATCTGTTGAGTCATTACTAAATCTTCTTCTTTATATCTTCAGTGAAATATTACGTTTCTGTATTCTCAAATTTGCAACGTATTTCTGCTTTGGTATTACGTAACTAAGAGCTGCGTTTCAGCCACCTTTTAAATAAAACTTTGGAAATTATTATTATTAGCTGGAAAGTTGCCCGGGTAAATTATTAACATCAAAGAATCTAGCACCTCCTGGAATTCCACATTTTGCGTAATTTTTAAATGTTTGATTATTATCCATAAGATACGAGCTCAATAATTCTAGGGATATCCTATTTATTCCGGGGTATTTCAGATTCTCAATAAAAATATCATGGTTATACATATTTATTATTTTTACGAATTCATGGGAATCGAAAGCCTTGTAAACAATCTCCATTATGCTTAATATGCCCATTATTGTTGATTGTTCTCATTTGTATCCATACTGTTTTGATGTGAACTAATTTCTACTTTCAAAGTACTTAGTGCCTCACGATGTAATTGCCCGCTTAAATATTTTGGATATTGCTGGTAGAACACTGATAAGACGATAGTTCTTCTCAAGAATTTATCTCTTTTCTTATGTACTATGAATTATTTACTTAATATAATAAAGTAGAAAACACATTATCATCACATGTCATTAGAATTAATAACGTATTCTCTAGAATCAAAGATAAAACCCCGGTAAATTTTGAAAATAATTTAATCTACAAAATTCCTTGCACTTGTTGTGTAAGTAGGGATTTAGGGAGAGTGAGAAAAAACTAATGACATGCTCATGACCCGTAGTTAAAGATTGTCAATGTAAAGTGTCTGTTTAAAGTTATTATAGAATTATAATAAAGTATTGTTTATAACACTAACATAACATGGTGGCAGCGGTAAATCACTCGTAAAGGAAGAAACTAGAGATTCGTCGGCAAAATTGTGACACAACTAAAACTGACCTAAAAAAAAATAAAAAAAGGGAAAAAACCACGATGCCGGAAGACAATACGGGCTTAGTTACAACTCAAACTCATATTAGTATTAATCCTCCCGAACAATTTAATTTTGCAAGACCGGAGACATGGGCGCAGTGGAAGAAAAGGTTCGAACGATATACATAATATCAGCTTCCGGTAGTTCGTCAAACACCGAACAACAAAAATTAGATCTGTTTATCTATTTAATGGGAGAGAAGGCTGAAGAAATATTAAATGAATTTGATACTGCTCCTACTACACTCAAGGAAGCGATGACATATTTTTCAAATTATTTAAAACCGCAAAAGAAGGTAATATTTGAAAGATTTAAATTTAATTCAAGAACTCAAAAACCGGGTGAAAGTATCGACGATTTTATCACCGATCTGCATTCGCTGGCAGAAACCTGTGAATTTGGAACACTCCGAGATGAACTTATTCGCGATCGTATAGTAGTAGGAATGCTGGATCAGAAAGTTTCGGAAACGATGCAACTAAAGAACACACTCACATTAAAAGAATCTATTGACACTGCACGTCAATCGGAAATTCAACAAAAACAGAATCGGATTATCAGACAAACCGACCAGGCGAATGTACACGTTCTTCGTCGAGCCATAAATACTACACCTCAACGAAATGGACCGGTGAATCATTCCAACCAATTCACCAACGCAACAACAGGGAAAGTAACAACAGCAGCATCCAAAGGAAGTGATCGTGTAATTAGTTCCAAAAAATGTCCATATTGTGGAAACGATGTTCATCAAAGGAATCAATGCCCAGCACGCAACGCAGTATGCTATGGATGTAAAAATAAAGGTCACTTCAAGAAGTGTTGTCGGAAATCATCTCAAAACGTCGCGCAGCTAAGTTTTGAAACAAATCATGATTCGAATAATAGTGATAATAATGAATTATTTTTTATAGGAAACATAAATAATGTTAATACTCTTTCTATAGATAATGTTTCTGTAGGTAACATTGAACAAAGCGGTGAGTCCTGGTTTGTGTCAATGAGGGTGGTTGAATTTAAGAAAGAAATTAACTTCAGGCTCGATACGGGGGCCGATGTAGATTGTATTCCGCATAACATGGTACCTAAAGCGTGGATACATAAAATAACTCAACTAAGGGGAATGTAACCGGACCGGATGGAAATAATTTAACCGTGGTTGGAACTTTGGCAGTTCATTTAAGGTATGATGATAATACTAAACCTGCTAAACTCTTTATTGTTAGCGATCTCAAAAAGGCGGTGTTGAGTCGCAACACTAGCACTCAATGGGAATTTATTCGTCTCGGTGAAAATGTTAAACTCGTAAAACAAAATCATATGATTCAGATGTTAGATATCAAATCCGAATTTCCAAAATTACTCAAGGGAATAGGGGAATTTAAAGGGAAAGTAGAAATCAAACTTAAACCTGATGCCATTCCTTTCGCTCAAAAAACTCCAAGACCTGTCTCTATACCTCTGTTGCCTAAACTAGAAAAAGAAATCAAGCGATTAGTTGAGGTAGGAATAATTGAACCGGTGTACGATACTACACGAATGGGTATCGCCAATTGTAGATGTACCCAAAGGAGACGAAATAAGATTATGCATTGATTATACTCAACTCAATAAATCAGTTATTCGACCATATTTTCCCATATCGAAAATAGAAAATACCTTTGGGAGATTTAAATAAGCAAATTATGTTTCTAAAATCGATGCAAATATGGGGTTCTATCAGATTAAACTAGCGGAAAGTAGTCAACACTGAACCTGTTTTATTTGTCCGTTTGGGAGATTTATATTTAAAAGACTACCGTTTGGAATCTCGTGTGCGCCTGAATATTTTGTTAGTAAGTTTTCTCAAATACTGAGTGACATTCCAAATGTAGTTTTTCATATAGACGATATTTGCAGACACAAAGGAAGAACACGATAAAACTTTGAGAACTGTTTTGGCAAAACTCGAATCTGAAGGTATTACTATCAATAAAAATAAAAGCGTGTTCGGTGTCACTCAAGTAAAATATTTAGGGCATTTGTTGACAAACGAAGGTATTTTTATCGATCCGGATCGTGTAGAAGCGATAATTAAATTTCCGAGACCGGAAAATAAAGATGAACTTTTGCGGTTTTTAGGTTCTGTAAATTTTGTGGGAAAATTTATAGAAAATAAGTCACAATTGTTAGAACCATTGAATTCTCTATTAAAAAATAATGTACCGTTTTTATGGACTTCTTTTCAGGAAGAAGCTTTTGACAAACAAAAAGAAATACTGTGTTCTAACCGAGCTCTGGCTTATTATGATCCTTCAAAACAAATAATTATTACTAGCGCCGCGTCAAGCTACGGGATTGGATCATGTTTAATGCAAGACGATAATCAAGGAAATCGTGAAGTTGTTGCATACATTTCGCGAACCTTAACTCAAACGGAACGTAATTACGCTCAAATAGAAAGAGAAGCTTTAGGGTTAACCTGGGCCGCGAAAAAGTTTTCTGATTATATCACGGGTTTAAATATTATTTTGGAAACGGATCATAAACCACTCCTACAGATTTTGCAAACAAAAAGCTTAGATTGTTTAACTCCTAGGCTACAAAGATTCCGAATTAGACTTATGCGTTACGAATATTCAGTTATTTATACACCGGGGAAAAAGCTTGTAATTGCGGACGCACTTTCTCGCAGTCCCTTAGAAAACAAAGAAACTTATGATGAGCTAACTGACGAGGTTCAAGCATATGTTAGGTCTATTGTAGCTAATGTACCTGTAAAAGATGTATATTTAGAAAAAATCAAAGAAAATCAGAAAAACGATATGATTTGTAGAAAACTGCTTGAATATACTCGAAATGGTTGGCCAGAACGTAGTAAAATACCACCAGAATTAGCTAGCTATTATCAGTACAGATTTGAGATTTCGGAGTATAATGATCTATTGCTAAAAAACAGCAGGATCACTGTGCCAGCAAATCTGCAAAAGGCGAAGTTATTGAATTTTTGCATTTAGGTCATCAGGGTATTAGTAAGTATAGGCGTCGTGCTCAAACTTCAGTATGGTGGTTAGGATTGAGCACTCAGCTAGAAAATCTTGTAAAAAATTGCCCTAATTGTATAGAGGAAAGAAGTAATACAAAAGAAACATTTTGTAAACATAAATTACCGACTCGTCCAATGGAAAAGGTAGGTGTAGACCTTTTTAAATGTCACGGTAAATGGTACTTAATAATTGTGGATTATTTCTCGCGATATTTCGAAATTTTCGAACTTCAATCAATGGCGGAGGAAGCAATTATAGATAAAGTTAAAGAAACCTTTTCCAGGTTTGGTATATGTGATATATTAAGATCAAACAACGGTCCTCAATTTCAAAGTAAATTTTTAAAATTCAGTAAAGAATACAATTTTATACACATTACAAGCTCTCCTTATTATAGCCAATCTAACGGTGCAGCAGAAGCAGATGTGAAAGTTGCAAAAAACTTAATAAAAAAGAATAAAGGTAAATTAGATTTAGCACTCCTTAGTTATAGAAATACCCCTCTGGAAATAGGATTTACACCTGCAGAACTGATGTTAGGCCGTAAAGCCAAATCTTTAGTACCTCAATTACCAGCAAATTTGGAAAGTAGAATTACGACATCAGATGTTGCTATTGCACAAGAACATAATTTCCAACAGAAAAATAAAGAAATACAAAATTATAATAAACGTCATAAGGGGAAAGAGTTGCCAGTAATAGATATAGGAACTAGTGTTTGGATCATAGATTTGAGAAAATATGGGAAAATTCTTAAATTAGATTCATCGCCTAGATCGTACTGGGTTCAAACTGATTCAGGTATATATAGACGTAATACATAGATGGCACTTAATACCAGCTCCGTATCTAAATGGTGATTGCTGTTCACGCAATAACCCCTCACCCACCGTAGAGATAAGAAATCCTGATTCACCTTCAGTTCCAATTAGTTCACCTGCAGCTCAATTAGTTCAGCTGAATCGTATGATGTTAGGGTAAGCTCAGAGGGTAATGCGGAAGAGACAACGAAAGTTGAATCTCCAGAAATTGCAAATGCGGAAAAAATGAGTCGAATGAGTGCCAAAGATCCGCGACCGCTTCGAGTCCGTCAACCACCCAATTGGCTAAAGGATTACGTGTAAACATTGTAATAGTAGTATATGTAAACAAATTAGTATGTATAATTGAAATACTTAAAATGGGGGATGTTGTGTAAGTAGGGATTTAGGGAGAGTGAGAAAAACTAATGACATGCTCATGACGTGTAGTTAAAGATTGTCCATGTAAAGTGTCTGTTTAAAGTTATTGTAGAATTATAATAAAGTATTGTTTATAACACTAACATAACAGTATTGTTTAGGCTCATATGTGGGACAAACCTCACAATAGTTAAAGCATAGGATTAGTCAACATAAAAGCGAAATTAGAACTGATAAGCGTTCTTGTGCGTTGTCTAATCATGCATTAGAATTAAATCATACTTTTGCTTTCGAAAATACTGTAATTTTAGATAAAGAACCAAAATATAGGAATAGGTTATTTCTTGAAATGTTTTATATAAATATTACTGAAACTAGAGTGGATTTTAAAACAGATACTAATCCACTTAGCAATATATATTGTAATCTCTTAAAACATAATACGAATACAATTTAAAATCTTGCTATTGCTTATTGTACTTTAGTTTCCTTGATTAATTAAAAATTTTTATCTAGTTTGACTTTTTAAAACAAATTCTGACAACATTGACAAAATTTTGAATTACTTCAAACTAGACGTTAATCTAAATTCTTTTTGTAAATTTTCTAAACATTTTTACATTTGTATAATTTATATATTGTTTATATTTTTAGAAATAATATAATTTCCTGAAGAAGTCACAGAATTGTGACGAAATATTGAAAATAAAGATTTTTATTATTAGGACCGAAAAACCTGTACAAATTTCATTGTTTAACAAAAAAACGGTCAATAAACAACATCGATAAAAATACTTTCTTTATTTCAAACAGTAATAATCATAGTAGCAACATTCGTAATTGAGAAAATTCTAGGAAAAGTTCCTGCAATTATACCTAATCTACCAACTCCGAACAATATTATACATGTTGTGTAATTGAAAATTTCCAATTGTCTTTTAGTCATTCGCAATTAACAGTAATTACGAATGTTTTTATAAACATAAACATAACATTGGTTGATTTATGTACGTGAAATATTAGAGCCTAGAGTTTTAAAAAGTGTTACAGAGCCATTATTCTGGAAAACATTATAAAGTGAGTCAGTAGCAAGTAATGTGGTTCTACTTCGTATTACTACCTGCAATTGCCAGAATTATCGTGAACGTATTCTATTTTCTGAAATATCGATGGTACCTATATACATACATTAAATACTATTTTGGTGTCCTTTAGTAACTTATTTATTACATACGTTTATTTAACCTTCTCTGCATATATGTATGTACTATACGGGACATCTTAAAACGAACGCTTAGCAATAAAATTGAACCGTATGCACACCGTTGGTGAATACAGTCAGAGGGAAGCAGGACATAAGTATGTACTCAGGTAAGAAAATCTATTTACGCGCTTCGTCGCAGGGGATTGCCGTCCCGGTATGCGTATGATTCACTTTTCTTTCTCAGCGTTCGTTTTAAAATGTCCGGCATAGTACATGTTATGAATTTTATATGATATACATATGTATCTAATTGTATAAGATAACTACATTTAATATTTAGAAACAGTTCTACAACTTCTGTTTTATTTAAACCAGCAAACCATATGGAATTATCTCAAATTAATTTATCTTAATTACTACTAACAATTACACTGATTTACATTATAGTAGTCTCCAGAGTATGTTCAGTATTTCACTTACATATGTATGTACCATAGCAGACATAAGAATTGAATCACCTATTTTGCGGGGTGCCGATAGCGATTTAAGCTCTGATTTACTATTTGTTTGGTAAACTGTATGTCTCAGGTATACAGCTTTGCATATTTATGTATAAAATACGATACAGTTTATATCTGCATACATATATTTAAATTATATACTTTTAAGTCTTAACGTATCACTTACAACCCTCTTGCATTTGCACAACTAGTATACATATTTAAAATTAATTATTATTATTAATAATTAAATTAATTTTTATTTAATAAGTCAATCCATATTTCCTGATATACATACAATACGTAGGTATATAGTATCATTATATCATATAAAGTAATTCGCTATAGTGCGTGAAAAGGGACGAAGTCAAATAAAATACTATGAAAAAACAATAGAAAAAATTTTATCTGAAAAATGATTATTTATCTACGACAACAAAATACATGATGAAGTAGTTTGCAATACTTAAGAGGGTCGTTTACCAGCTGATTATTTTACAGCACTGCCATATCTATATAATTCTATAAATTGTTTGCTTGATTTTATTTCAATATAATTTGAAAATTGGGTTTCATACACATATTTCTACAAATATTTTATATTATTTTATATATACATATTTTATATTATTATATACAATTTAATCCATTAATATTCGATATTAACTTCACAATCTCTATTCCCGTTTACCTGGATAGGGAAATAGAGATTATTCAATTAATTTTTAGATTTAATTATTGAAATTTGCTATGAGCATGCAAAATACGTCTACACATGTGTGTATGAAGCTCAATTTTTAAATACGGTTTAAATAAATTATAAAACATTATATTCTGAAAAAATTTAATTGTGGCAACTGTCAAACGGTAGTCGGCCCTCTTAATAATTCAAAAAGACATTTTCTATCTATTGTTTTTTGAATGTTGTAGTTAAACTTAGAACAGTAATAAACGGTAAAGATTTACTGCAAATCAGTATACAGGGTGACTGGTAATGAAACCGTCATACTTTACAGCGTGTTAGTAAAGATCATTTGCAATACATACAGCCCAATTTCCCTTATCCAACAGGCGCCAGTTTTCGACATAGTGTTTTTTTTTTTTTTTTTCGAAGTTCACTAATTACGCTCACTCAAATTTACGAAAATATTGGAGCTTTTTCTCAATTTTTCAGTTTGTCTGCCTAGAGGACATCTCAACACACATTATTTATCGGTGACAATTACGTTAAATACTTGTAAAATTAAAACTTCCGCTTTTGATAAAACTGTAGACTCAGCCGCTACCTTTGTGACTATTTATTTAGCGATTGTGTCTACAGTTTCATCAAAAGCGGAAGTTTTAATTTCTTTTTTAATTTTCCAACAATTAACAATAAAGGTTAACTAAAAAAATCTACTTAACATAATATTTCACGAAAATGTTGAAGATGATAATGCGTTAAGACATTAATACTTCGAAAGGATCACCATTTTCTATAGCCACATCTATAATCATTTGTAATCACCCTATTAATCTATAAACCGATCAGATAAACGAATATATGCATACAATATAATAATACAATCATTGTAAAATAAAAGTATTTAATTATTTGTATTAGCAAATCGGTAACTACATTAGAAACTCTTTCTAAGAAGTAAATATCCATCTATTAGTATAATTAATAAGGATCGAATAGTATTTTATATATCGCAAATTATGTGTATACGACGATAACACATATATTGATAAATATTACAGCGGACACTATGATAATGCTATTTGTAGGTGTATTCACAGTGCATGCTATTGCGGAAGATATTACTACCTAATGTCTTTATACTCATGTCTAAAATATTTTACAGCATACAGCACTGGCACTTTACAGTTGACCAAGTTGTTTGTCTGTTTATATTTCGCTACCTGATTTAGTCCACAGGAGATTTTATGGCTTTTCGATTCAATACATCTGTCTTTTATAGTACATATGTGCACGCATGGAACAACACATTAAACAAAGCGGTTTAGTTTAGAATAAATTCAATTTATAAGTTTAACGATTATGAGTGAATAACGTTAATATTTTATAATAAAATAAATTATTGGCCGTACTTTTAATAAAGAGATAAGAATATATTAGGAATTTCGGTCTGTAGGTAAAGATAAAAACTCATTCATTACTCAATATTTCGTCATAATACATATATGACTTCTTCAGGAGTACTACAAAACATTGTTCAAATTAACAATACGTCAAACAATAATACAAAGGTTACTTACAACTAGGTTAACCTATGGTCAGAAATGTACACTCACAAGGAACAGAACAATATCATCATCTTAAACACATATGTATCAAAGTCTGAATTTCAATTGGATTGCAACTTACTATCTAAATATACACATCTACCTACATTTTGTGTATTATATTCTATCATACGATCTTTATTCTTTCTAGTTTTTTCTATTTTTAATATTTTTTGTTTTTGTTTTTTGCCCTGAAGTATGCATTCCAGAGCTAATATTTTATAGCTCTGAAGGTTTTTCTATTTTTAATATTTTTAGCTCTGAAATGCATACTTCAGTAAAAAAATAAAAAATATTAAAAATATAAAAAACTATAAGAAAGGAAGATCGTATTAATAGAATGTAATACAGAAATTGGAATTCAGACTAGACAGATATGTGTTTAAGATGGTGATATTGTTCTGTTCCTTGTGAACGTACTTTTCTGACCAACTTACTTGTAAGTAACCTTTGTATTATTGTTTGACGTATTGTTAATTTGAACAATGTTTTGTAGCATTCCTGAAGAAGTAATAAATTATGACTAAATATTGAGTAATGAAGCAATAGTTTTTATCTTTACCTACAGACCGAAATCCCGAATATATTCTTATCTCTTTGTTAATATCTTATTTAGTTTTAAAAGTCAAGTAATATACAGGTGCTCTTTCAAAGAAGATGTCAGCCATGTAATGCCAATTTGAATCAAGGTGCCTATTAAATATCTCTTTGAGAAAAATAAAAATCATCAATCGAATTCTTTCATAACACTCATGTATTTCATTAAAACAACTTTGTGTGTACCTTTATAAACGTGCATATAATGGGAAAATCAACGCTATATAGCATACCTATAAGCCATATTTTGGGCATATTTTATTAGAACACTAAACACTTTAACCCACTGAACACCAAACAAGTTGTTTGGTGTTCAGTGGGTTAAAGTGTTTAGTGTTCTACTTCTGCACCAAGAGATCCAGTAAAGAACTCCTCATATTTTATTAGACCATATTCCCATTCCCAAAAGCTGAACACAATATTTAAGGACTAGAGTATTATACGTATTGTGATTTTCAACTAAAAGTATTTGTTGTATATTACTTCGCCAAAATTTGGAATAGCTTTCAATTTATTTTATTGATTTACATAATTAATACTTACTAAACATCAATGAGAAGTTAAATATACATTACCAGAAGCTATCCTTGGATATTAAATATATTTATACTACCAATATAACCGAAAACTAACAACTTAGCATTACAGTATTAGCATGTTTCAAAGGAGTGTAAATGAAGCGACAGTATATAGAACGTGTTGTGACTTCTACAATCGCACAAAAGCAAAATTTCGTAATAATCCATTATTATGAGGGCTTCCGGATTTTGGCCGCGTCATAGTAGACAATACATGTATGCATGTATTGTATACAGGCTGGTCCATTTAAAGTGTAACACTGTAATATCTTTGAAACCATTAGTGTTATGAAGAAAAGTATTAGACAAAAGTTTAACTATATGAAGGGGCTCATTCGATGGCGCTACTGTTGTCACTATAAAGAAAGACACAAGGGTCATAGCAAGGTCAACTTTTTTTTTCAAATAGCATGTGGTATTTTTTTTATCAAATTCTAAAAGAGAATAGAAAAATAGTAAACCACATATGACACATATTCTTCTTCGCGAATACAAAAGTGCATTGGGGCGGGTGGCCGCCAATTTGAACATCTAATTCGATAGCCGTCTGCGTTCTTCCACTATTTACTTTATGTAAACAATCTGTAGCTACTATTAACATTTATTTTCTACTTTTACATTTAACAAACGAAGGAAAACCATTGCTGCACTGACTGTTATCACGTCCTCATTTTTTCGAAATATCTCAATTAATATTAATTTGAGGTAATATGTGGTTTACCACATGCCATTTGAAAAAAAAAGAGTTGACCTTTGCGTCTTTCTTTATAGTGACAACAGTAGCGCCCTTTCATATAGTTAAACTTTTGTCTAACACTTTTCTTCATAACACTAATGGTTTCGAAGATATGTATTACAGTGTTACACTTTCAATGGACCGCGGAAGAATCGATACCACTCGTAATAATCTGTTTAAGCAAACAGATTTAATTATCGATGGTTTTGTGGCTCCGTCAAATGTACGCCAAATTTAATGAAAAAAGTAATTACAAAATATAGATATCTTAGTTTTTATCAGAATATCTCGATTTCATTTAGAAACAATATTTCGATATAATGGTCTAGCACCAAATGAATGATTAAATTCGTTTAGCTGTAAGGTTGGTTCCTACACTGATTAACTATACTACCGTTTCTAACCACAAACCTCCAATTTTCACAAAAATGTCATACTACTTGTTAAAAGAAAGAGAAGAAAGAATTTCAATTTATAAAATATTCAATTTTTCTTAAACTGTATCATGATATTGTAAATATGTTTACTACAACATAGACAAACATAAATCTCATACTACAAATTACCCTAGAATCTGAAATTACAGCAACTATAAAAAAATAAGTGTATGCTCCCTAGATTTGCTTGATTTTATAAAGTATTTGTTCAATCCCTACAATTGGTTACGAATGTCGTTTTCACTGTTTATTGTACAACTTTCAACAGGTTTTTCTTTTATGTAAGTTAAGGGACTATGTTAATGCTTGCCTCCACTTGTTCCCACAGAACATTCAAAACCTAACACCCACTTACACTACCAATTTTACACCTAATTATCCAAAACAAGTAGTATCCATTCACTTGATGAAAAGTTAGGGGGGCTGTAGAATCCACCGGAAAATATTACTCACAGAGACATAAAAGGGGTATCAAGGGAAATGGAATTCTAACGAGCTATCCCATTATTGTGAGACCATCAAGAGGAATGCTGCACAGCCAAAATATGCAGTATGTTTGGATATTGTGTAATTAGGAATATAGAATGCTTAAAATAATACATGCTTGTCTCTCGGGAACCTTGCGTGTCTGGGAAAAAGTTTTATTATACAGTGAAATACGTTTAACACGAAACTGACGGAACCGATATATTTTTTCGTGTTAAAACATTTTCGTGTTAAAGGATATTACAAAAAGTGTATATATATATCTACATATACTCAACAACATTTCACTTAGTACATTTTATTTACATATATGTAGATATGTATGCATGCCTTTAACAAAAATCA
The DNA here is from genome assembly GCA_023690525.1 of Holotrichia oblita. Taxonomy (NCBI): domain Eukaryota; kingdom Metazoa; phylum Arthropoda; class Insecta; order Coleoptera; family Scarabaeidae; genus Holotrichia; species Holotrichia oblita. Next base: position 43,957,788 of record CM043020.1, read on the forward strand.
ATAAAACAAAAATATTAACAAGACGTTACCTAAATTTAATACATAATTTGCAATTAAAGAAACACAAATAAAACGTTTGTAACTTCTTTGAAAAATAATCTGATATATTTTTTGTATTGTCCTTTTTAAATAAACAACATTGTCTCATTGGCTTTGATTTCAAACCCCTTTTAATTCTCGCCGACGTGGCAGCTGTTTTCATATTTTGTTCATTCCGAGAAACGATACGTTTTCGTGTTAAGCGATTTTTGTTTCCTGTTAAGAGAAAGAAAATGTATGCAAATACATAGTACTTTTTCGACACCGCTTTATTGTTTCGTGTTAATCAATATTTCTTCTTAAGCGTTTTCGCTTTAAACGTATTTCACTGTATTTGAATTCAGGAGAAAAATAAAAAATCGGAATCGCATATTTTTCTTTCTGATAGTTTTTTTGTTCCCCAGTGTATATTTAGTTGGCCGTATTGTATAAAATCAATGAGAAGCTACTAGAAATTAATCAGAACTGGTATTACGATAAAAGCGAAAAAATTGAGAACAAGTCGAAAAATTCAAAAAAACAAATACGAAAAAAATAACACAAGCACAAAATGCCACGTATTAACCGATCAGTGGTGTACAAGCCAATTAATAAATTATTTTTTGTATTTGTTTTTAGTTTCTTATTTATTTTTACATTTTATTAATGTTTTCATTTTATCTGATAAAACGTACTCCGCCAAAAATTCTGTTTATCATAACATCAGTTGTCATTTATTTTTATCCGTTAGTAAGTGATTTTATATAAATCAATCCCAACTAATACTCAGATCACATTATTTACGGAAACTTCTTAATGAAACCTATTAGTTTTTTTATAATTATCGAATAGCAAACAGAATACTGCATCAAATAGAAGAAACAAAGTATAGATTTCCATTAAATGTATCGATGACGGCACAAATTAAACAAACATTTTCAAAAAAAGTAGCATATGCTGCTAAAATGTGCCAATTACATAAAATCCCTGTTTTACTTTATTCCATAGTTTGCTATCTCATATATCAACATAGTCTCATACTTCTCACCAATTTAAGTGACCAATAAAGTATGTACTTCTGCTTTAACCCAACAGATAAAATTTTAATTAAATATTTTAATATTTTTAGCAAATTCTCGCTTTCAGATCTAAAAAATCCGACATTTGCGTATTGATAAGTTCGTATCCATTTTCCATCCATGTTTATATTATCCAATAGTCATCATTTATTCCTTAGATAATATAGGTGATAATGTTTGTAGGACAGATTTATTTTTAAACAATCTCTAGAGTATGAAGTAAAAACATGATGCACACTACAATATCAATTAATAGATTTCTCTCCAAAATTGTATACACTAATCCTCTTTCATCAATTACTATGCTGTGATTATGTTAAAGCCTCTAGAGAAGCTAGGAGAAGCCCGGAGACATATGAAGTTATACAATTGTCACACAGGTTTTTCAAAGATTATTCTAAACCAGAATGGCATCGCCATTCCAGCATCAGACCTGGCAAGGACCACGTAGTTACAGATATTAAAGCCCTGAATTATGATCCCAATGGTAATATACAATTCGAACTGGATTTTAGTGATGAATATCGAGATCTTCCTTCAAGACCCAAAGTAATTGCTCCAGTTATGAATTATCCACGGCAGCACCAGGCACGTTTACCAATTACCGAAAAGAAGTGGAAACGTTTACAAGATGTAAAAAGTGTGATTTTGCCTGAATGCCACAGCTTCTACGACTCATTGCCATATATAAAAAATAAAAATTCTGGGGAAAATTCAAGTGATCACCAAAATACCGTACCTCAACCAAAAAAATTGTAAGCAAACTCTAAAGCTAATAAAAATTATTCTTCCAACAACATGTAACTCTTATTTATGTTTGTATTAACTTTTATGTTGCAAAAATTTTATTAAAATATTTTAAGTAAGTTATATTAGTATTATTTCATAATGGTAAACTCAAGAACGTGGCACAATAAGCCTGATGGCTGCGGTGCCTACCGGCTATAGGTCGGACGGGTCTGGGAAAAAAAAACTCAAGAACAATATCTGCTAACTTCTTCATAGTTAGCAACAATACCTGCTAACTACTTTATTTTCTATATTGTAATTCTTTTATGCGAAATCCATTTTCGTTTTAGTATTTATTAAGGCCGAACAGGATTTCAACAAGTAGTTGTGAATTTATTTGGATAAAAACGGTTTTCTGACAATGCTGTAACGTTGATGTTCACGCACATAGCAGGTATTGTCAGATCATCGTCGATAAGTGGTTCTATCCTTAAATTAGCCATAATGTAACGAGCTGTCTTGAAAAGATTTGTTACTATGTAAGAAAGATTGCGGCAAGTTAATGGATATTACCACAAGAGAGTTACATTCAATATACATATTTTTTAATTAACGCAGGTAGGTGTGTACTAGATTATGCGAGTGATTAAGGAGGCTTTAGGGGAGGAAAGGTACAGCGTTAACTACTTTCGTGCTGCTAAAATTTTGATTTATAGCTGTTCTCAGACGACGCTAATCTAATCTGCATATATCTACTGTCATATTTCATTAGAAAAATAACTTATATAAACCAAAATTTAACTTCCTTGAAGTTGCGGTATAATATATGTAATTGCTGTGACCTTATCAATCACATCAAAAGTGCAAATACTTCGAGATAGTATATCACGGTACTAGGGCAAAACCGAATAATTTTGCTCAGTGTGTACCAGTTTGACACAACTTACAATGAGTGTGAAGAGCCACGCAAATACGGGAAGATTACGTATATTTATACTTTAACTGTATGCACAAGAATTGGGGCAACGGACAAAATACAAAATAATCACTTGGATTTACTAAACCAAGAGTAGCTAAGAAAAACATTTACGTTGATTAGATACTGCAATATTTTATTAACCAATTCGGTTTACAGTACACAATCGCCATCTATAAGTACTATTTCTTCTGTTGTAGATTCCATAAATTTCATAAAAAATTCTTGATATTAAAAATGAACACAACATTTCTATAGGTTTATTGTTTCTATCGACTTGTTTGAACCTTAATGATAGAACGTCCAAGCATTTGACAGCTGGCTAAAGCTGCCAGTCCTGGCAGCAGGACGCTAATTTTGATTGTCCTACCGGCAGTACATGTATGGCTTCCAGCAGTACAAAACCGTATTCCACAGGCGCCGTAAATAATTGTCTCCAAACACAGCCTTACACCACTTAAAATCTGGTTTTTTATCGAAATACGCCACTGCAAATGCATGACCTAATGAACTAAATGCTTCTTCGCAGATATCTCTGTTGCTACTGGTCTGAGCAAGTTGAAACTTGCATGTTAGATAAGCAAAATTTTACGGCGAATTCAATAGTGGGAGTTTCGTCCGACTGAGAGGACGGGATCTTATTGAAAACAATGATGTCTGATTTGCGTCCTGCTGGAAGGACGCCTGGACACTCTATCATTAAAATTCCAGGAATTCAAGGGAGTTTGTTTATAATTCTACCGCCAAATATGCATATCAGTTCACAAGTGACCAAGCTCCAATATTAAAAAGTACATACATATATTTATTACAAAGGTAGTTGAATGTTCAAACACATTTTAAAACTTTATGTTTTGATGAAATAACAGGATCCGCTAAAAACATAAATAACTACAGTAAGATAGCAAGATATATTTAAAACACTAAAATCACATTAACTACTATCAATGTTCACACCTTAACGATGCATAAAGATTTAACGGTTACAACAGAATCTCAAACGCTATCAAAACTGATTTAATCTATGGCAGAAACCAAAATGTCATAGGTATTAGTTTTAGAATACCACAGAGCTGTAGGTTCGAACATACCTATTTTCGGTGACAAACCCGGGTATATATTTTTTAGGTTTAAATCAAACGTTTTGCGAAACGAGGTCATTCGATGAAGTTGTAAGTTCACGATTGTGGCACATGATTCGTTACACACAACTATTACTATTTTGTCAGTGGAAAATTACTAGATATAAAGTTATTTATTGTTTTACGTATGTTTATGTTTTTTAACTGAGCAAACTTAGAATTTTGATGGTTGCAAAAGCAGAAATAATGAAAAAAATACAGTCACACGGTAAATTGCTTTAAAAAGCGATAAATATCTCGACTAAATAATGAGCTATACAACACTGATTCCGATAAATACTTACCATAACGTCATATTATGCATGTATTTTACTCAATGTGTAAGTAAACAATTTAATAAAAGTAGTGTAATGTTTCGTTGCAGATTAAGATACCGATTAAAATAGACAGATTGATAGTTATTGATTGTAATACGCCATGCTTCAAAAATTGTTGGAAAAACTAGTTGATATGAAGTTTTTTATATAGGTAGTAATAAAATAATGTTGCAACATAATTAATTAGTTTACCAAGTGCAATGGTCTTGTGCGTTTATACGACTAGAAAATACTCCAGGAGGAGGAAATATATTAAAGAGTAAAGAACTATGAGTCATAGCATTATAAGTAACCTGTACTAACTTATAAAGCGAATTTAATTAATTTTGAAGACCTAAAATAGTTTCTATTAGTTCAGCAACATAATCTAGTTGGAAAAGTTGCCTGTCTACCAACTTGATACCAACATTTGTTGATGCGGTGCAGACTTACTGTAAGAGAAACAATAAGACATAAATTCTGACTTTGTGTCCTATTTTATTTTTATTTTTTCAGTTATTTTATATTTTTATTCACTGTATTTTAATTTATTCTGTTTTGTTTTCCTTTTCACAACTTCTTCTTCATGTATATATATTTTTTTTCAAAAACGAAATACGGGATAGAATATGCTGACTATTAAATGAAGACCCCGTCCCCAAAAGGTGCTGCTGCAGAGTGATATTACGACGAGAATGATTTCTTACAAATTCTTACCTAACAGTCAAGATAACAAATCCAAACGGTATTATTTTTAGCTGTCAGCCGTTATCAGTGCCATAATATTTACAGTAAAATACATCAGTACATTTTGCTAGAAACATGTTATGAATGTCAACTTTTCGAGGTGATCTTTTATTGATAAACTTTCTTACATTTATAGCAACACTTCCAGTCTGTCCACTTTAAATCTATTTTTAAGTACAATGTGTATTTATATCGTATAATATTAGAAGTTCAAACGTTTTAAAAGTCATCCTGTTACTATGTGCAAGAATTGCAAGTACATTACTAAAGAGAGCTTTACAAGATATCCAACGGTGTACATCTTGTTTAATTATTTACTTACACACGCCATTCATAATTAAATTTCGAATGAATCAAGGTAGGCAAATACTTTTAATAACAACTGTAAATCCAGGCCGTTCAGCAATAGCTTAAAACCAAGAGAAATGCCGTGTTATCAGGCAACAGTCACGAGTCTTACACGTGATCGTCCGATGATTGACCTGACCGGTTCGGTTGTGGGCCCGATTCGATTGAGTCGCTCATTTTATTCAATGCGACACGCACCAGGCACATGATTTATACTTTCTATATACAAGGGTAGTCGGCTAAAGTTATTTGTTAGAATATTTCAAGAATGCCCAATTTAAATTCGAAACCTGCATATCTACACACCTTAAAGATAGGATGGCTGTTAAAAATACAATAACTGTAATTTCAATGTTTCTTAGAGTTTACGGAGATTACGCATGATGTATCTCTTACTCTATGAATAATCTAACTAATGATGATGATTGAAATGTTCATTAAAGTATCCCCATTATAAATTAGAATTGCACTACTCTCTTGCCAATGAATTACAGTAGTATATATATATAAACATATATATAAACATTGTAATGATTTCTGTGACGATTTCTTAGTGTTTTATATTTGTTTCAAATATTTCCTAAAAACACTCACATAACACTGTCCATCTTCCATTGCACATAACTGTAAGAACACGCTGTCCTCGCTGTTTCGGTTGTAGTAAACGTCTTTCCAGGCTCCTATATCCTCTTCAAACTCCTATGCAGCATACAAATATGAAAATTGCTGTAGGAATAGCTCGTCACTAAAATTATGCTTGTATCCTCGCGCATTTAAAAAATGCCGGGTGTTCTCGTGAATTCTGCCCAGCCACCAGCCAAGAATGTAGACGACTATAAGTTGGCGAAACAATGAATTACTGACTTTCCAGTGAGTTGAAGTTGTTATATTAGACATGAAATATGAAGACCACATTTATAAATGTTATTATCAGTTATTTGAATTAATGCGTTACTCTATTCACAATACTCGATTTAACGAGGAAAATCATGAAGCTGTAGTTATACATAAGTCTCAGCTACTTTTATGGATGTAAATAAAGAAATTAAGAATTTTCTTTAAAACCTATAGATAGAGGCAGAATACTCTACATCAAAATGGTTACTGCATCAAAACCAAGCGGATTTCGCCGGAAAGAGCTTGAACAAATCTAGATAGAGAGAAGCAAAACAGGAGAAACATAAGCCACAAGGGGACGTGAAACGGCGTAAGGACTGCAACCTGCAAACACTATTTCGAGGAAGCCACGAAGAACATACGCTTCATCTAAATAAATATTAATTATGCGCAGGCTGCTTCGGGTGTACTTAAAAGAAGATTGATGAAGAAAAATTTGGAAGGAGCGCTAATTCAAGAAGGCAGGAATACAAGAGGAGATTATGATCTCGGCTAATATTTCTCGAAGAACAAGCAGATGATCACAGGCTACGATGCAAACGTAGACACTGGTTTTTCTCTGAACTTTTAGTTAACAGTAACAGATATAATCAACACAGAAAACACATCTACATTCATGAACCCAATCAGTCAAGAAATACTTGTCCCTAGCCTGCCCACTCATAAGCGGAAAAATACAAAATTGGTATGTTTCTGGCGAAAAGTCGGATCATAAACACATCCGCTTCGAGTTATTAACAGCGGTTCCTAACCTAAGATAATACGAAAATACTCAAAAGAAATTTATAGTGACCATCTCACACTAGGAGCAGACTACGATATAAGTCAACTCGCAACAATAGAGACAGTGGAACAAGTAACTGAGCAACCTTAGAAGCAGAAAGCTATTCCACAAATAACGGGACAAATATTAAATAGCCCTAGCAGAATGTAACAAACAATTGAAAAGGTCCAAAAGGAAAACGCGGAGGAGTTTTTACGATGGGACTGAAGAAATACTGCAGCAATGCGACTTCAAACGACCACTGAAATGGCATAGAACTACAACAGAAAGAAAAGCTGAATCTGTCAAACAGAATCTTTACAGTCGAACGGATTAAATGGGCAATGATCCATGGACATATCCATGGTAATAAGCAGACATTGCACTGCGGTCGATTCATCTATTGTGCCCCTTGTATAAGCGCTTTAATAAACTGCTACAACTGTGATGGTTTCAGAGAAGGTATTTCTTCTTAGTCTCTGACTTCTTTCTCGAGATAATTGGTTCGGGTTTCCGTAATAGCGGTACAGTTAGATGCCAGGTGTTCCAGATAGATCCTCCGCCCCGCAGAACATGCTGTCGCTATTCTGTTTCGAACCTATCCTTGTCATGTGTTTCCCAAGCTGCCGATGCCCTGTAAAAAGAACCTGTGAGGATGCGTAGTCTGTTCCTACTTGGTTCTAGATTTTTGTTCGATGCTTGTTATAGTTTCCAAGGAATATCTTGAAGAGTCTCAGACCAGGGAGATTCTCCTAGAGGGATACTCTGAGCCTCTCCTCTCTTTCTTTGAGTTCTTTTTTGTAGGAGCTAATCCCTGTACCGGAAAATGATTCCAGTCTCACAAACAAAATTGTGGCTGCCTTTTTGGTACGCAGCATAATACAAGTCCGTTTTCCTTGCCTAGGTTGTTTAGTCAGTTAAACCACTCTCAGATTAATTTCCAGCTGATGATGTTAGAACTCAGCGCCATTATGGCTGCTTGACTATCGGCTCAAAACCCTTAGTGTTATCCCCATTAATATTTCAAACGGCATTACACGCCACAGCATTTTTCAACGTACAAATCCGTCGAAGAATGCTTACACAAAAACATGAAAGAAGCAAACATTTATACCTATACCGAGAGCCAAGTCGCTCTAAAAGAGTTGATTTCATACAGCTTTGAATATAAATTGTCAATGTTACGCAACTGCCTACAAATTACAGGGTATCCTTGATATAAGTTCTAAGATACTCCAATACTAAAAGAAATACTAAAGCAAATAAACTGGCAAAACGGGAAACCAATATTCATTCCATAGGACCTTTCTTTAGCACTCAGCCAACTCAGAAAAGAAGTTTGAAGAACAACACCCAAACAAACTCCAGCAAATAAAAACTATAGTTAAGGTCACTTACGGGCCTTATAACTGACCGTTATCTTGTAAGATAGCGGGTGAAAAAGGTTTATGTTGATTTTCCCAACTTAGCACCGAGACCGCTGAGCATATAGTTTGTAACTAAGAAGCACTACCTCGACTAAGGTTTCAGTATCTACCAAAGCTAATTCTAACAAATTGGTAGGTCTCAGTGAAGAGAGCTACTTGAAACCTGAGCAACTCTTGTACAATGCAATACAGATCTAATAGATTTCGTTGGGCTGATAAACAACATAACAACTTATTCTTTAGCAAATAAGCATGAAATTGGAAACATCGACTCATATACGAAGCATCTTGATTGCGCTAGGAATATCTCACACAAAATAATCATATGTAAAACATATGTTACGAAATTATTTCTTAAATTGTTGGTGGCAATCTTGACAAAAGAAATCCCACATTCGTTCATATTATAGAGCGAACATACATTGCAGAAATAAATTCATTGTCCATGTCTGAATCAGCGAAGCGAAGAAGACATAATATACCAAAATGAAAGCTAATCTCGTGATAACACGGAAAACTTCAATAGAGTAAACAATGGTCGTGACAACCTAAGCCAGTACTATGCTTCTGAAGAATTGTGTCCAATATATTATGCGAAATGTCTGCCAACCCTCTCAGGTGTTCTAGCGAAAGGAACAAATAATATAAATATTCAGATCATAAATAAATGTACAGAGATGTCTTCGAATACTCTATTTATTGTGTTGAAGTTTTCTGGGTGTTGTCGCGTAGATAAGTTTGCATTTGACGTTTCGCGGATCATGCTGTCAGTTTCTTTAGAAGGTTTCTGAATACCTTAATAATAAAATAAATAATCTTAATACTTTTAGAATAAGCATATTCCCATACGTTAAAGGATTCAACAAACGCCATAAAAAGATATATACTGTATGTACCGGAGAAAATTTAAATCGCTATTTAATCTAGCGCTACCCAAGCGGATTACTTTCTTTTGTTTATTATTATTAATTTAATTTTAATTCAGTTTCAAAAAATATACTCTATTCATTACATATCAACTTGCTGTTCTATAGTGCGAAAAGATTATAATTCCTAACGGATGATTTATCTAACTCTTTTGCGTCTTGTAAAATTTTAATTTGATGCTTCCTTTACGAGATATTTTCACTTATTTCACGCTACGATTGAAGTGTTTAGTACACAGCACCTAGTCAAATAAGTAAAAATATCTCGTAAAGAAAGCATCAAATTAAAATTTTACAAGATGAAAAAAGTTATATAAATTATCAGCATATATAAGTAGGTGTCAAATCCATAAGCGTTCGCCAGAAAATAAAATGGGGAATCAAAGGCTATCACATCTCCTATTTTTCTATTAGTTCTTTGAAGCTTTGTGTTAGAAATCATACAAATTAAATCATCATGAAATACTTTTTAAAAAGTTTAACTTGACACCTAGTTTATTGAAGAAAAAGCATTTAAATAAAAAGTAATATCAGGAAAAGTCCCATTATTTTAGCCCAAAGAATATATGGTTAACGAATTGACCTATTTTTTTGTAACACCCTGTGTACTCCGAGTTTTACAGCATGTCACTTTACTTGATTAGCTTTATATAAACAGCATCTAACGTAAGAATTAATGCTTACACATTCGCAGGTAGGTAGTAGGCCTACACGCGTAGTATTATAATAATAACGACCAGAATAGACAACTTTCTACTAGTCTTGATCCCGTTCATAAAATCATGAGTATTAAAACGGATGTCAAAGCACTACGGCTCACCATCAACCTAAACAGTAATTAACGTGTGTACGCCTGTTCTTTTCTCTTCACCGTTATATAAATAGAATTATTCTTTACAACGCGACATTCTATTTTAGTGTCGAGTTTATGCGCATACTTTTCTCGCACAAAATGATTTAATCTAAGGTTATAATAGGAATGTAAACGACGTATTACATAAACTGGATTATTATAATGAATTAGGTAGTGATTTGTGTATGTTACGCATGTTGTTGGTGTTGCAGACTCACTCACAGACTTTATTGTAAAATTGATTTAAATATAATTTAAAATATACTAATTTATCACATTTGGATTATCAAAGAACGTATGCTTCATATTCTCATGCACTGAGGTACTACTAAATACATACATATATAATATTTATACTTTTTAATGAATCTAATATATATCATATAATATATTATTGTTAGAGAATCTTCTTCCGGGTTTCGCCATGTACTTGCAATTCCAATCGACGTTTCGCTGTCTATGCTGCCAGCTTCTTCAGGATCTGCTATCAGACTGATTCTCTCCATTGTTGCTGCTCCTTATACACGGTGTCAATATTTTAGGGAACGATTTTTTGGTCAATTTTAAAAAGAAAACTTCATATGAACGTATGACCTAAACGTCTGTCAAAATAGGTAGCTGAAATTCCGTACGAACGCCACTGGTGCAATTAAAATAAAATGTGGTGCACTCAATAATGCCTCTTGATACATAGTACACGTATAGCACATTTCATTAAAATATCCAAAAGTAGCATTACAGGAATTAATGAAAAACTATTTATTTTTGAAAACTTTACCACCCTGTATCTCAAAAGTTAAGACGTTTAGGTCATACATTCATATCAAGTTTTCTTGTTAAAATGGACACAAAAAACTCGTCCCCTAAAATATTGACATTCAATTATGGTAGTGTGTACCTCGTAGATTCATAGGTGCGGACCGTTTCGCTCCATTGGTCGTGACGGATTTTCGTAGTAAGCTCTTCGACGTGTTGCTGAGGCTATAGCCATCTTCACGGTTGAAAGTAGGGTATTTTTCTATCTTGATGGCTCTCCTAATAATTCTACGTGTTGGGAATAGTGTAAAAAAGTAAAACGTATGAAGTATTAATAGAAATACAGTATTACTCGAAATAAACAATACTGAAACTAAGTTGGGAGGGAGAGGTCCCTATGCACGCGCTGTCATATCCACGATAGATAGTATAAGCCTGTGAACTAAACCTTAAGCATTTAATTAGTAAGGTCTAATGGTGCTAAGTACAGAGGAGAAAATCGTTCTGCTGGAACAATATTTTCGGTCATACGGAATCGGTCGACTCAGCTGTGCAAATTTGCGATATGTGTGTGATAAATTCACACAACAGTTTAATAAACGTTCTCCGAGTAATGCTGCCATTTCAAAGTCTTTTAAAATTTCAAATATTTTGGCAATATATTGTTCCAACGAAAAAAAAACTCTGTTTCAGAACAGCTAACATTAATAATAACCATAAATGCGTTTTTGAGCACATCATAGAAAATCCGAAACAAAGGACAGCGTTCTGTATAGAGAAATTCCTTGCAAATAACGCTGAAATAGTTGGGTGTATTTTCGTATGTGATTCAGGTACAGTAACGGTTATATCCTCTGGATCGTTGCAGTAAAGTGGAATAATGCGTTAGATTTCTCCCGTTATAGTATAAAAATCCTGGATAAAAAAATACATTGCAATTATGTAATTGTCACCGATAATGTGTGTTGAGATGTCCTCTACCTAGATAAACTGAAAAATTGAGGAAAAGTTTCATTATTTTCATAAATTTTAAGTTTGAGTGAGAGTAAGTAATGAACTTCGAAAAAAAACCACAACATCTCGAAAACGGATGACTTTTGGATAAGGCAAATTGGGCTGTATCTGTTGCAAATGATCTCTACTAACACGCTGTAAAGTATGATCGTTTCGTTACCAGTCACTCTGTATACTTTAGTGTATGAAAAGACGTAGTATTTTTTCCTTAAAAATCCAAGTTTGATAATTTATTACATTTAAATTTTACTTAAATCCAGCTTCGACTTTTCTGCTACCGAAGAGAGAAAATCCGGAGACACATGCTTAGACACATAAATTAAAACAAATTTTATTGATTAATTTTAACTTTCAATTTATTAATTTTTTTTTATTAAAGTTTAAGAGAGAATTTTTCATACTAATTAAACAAATTTAAATTTATTGTCGTTATTTGATTTATCTACACAAGTAACAGACACGAATTTAAGAATTTTGTATTTTAACCTGTGGCTTATAAAATTCTATTTGGTTGCCTTCTTAGGAACCCAACAGGAAAATATCAGTAGGTATTGTTCAGTAATACATATCTATACCGGGTGCCCGTTTTTCGAGCGCATGCATGGGGAACTCGGTTATTATAAGAGATAGGAGATCGGTTAAATTAGGGCAAAGTTGCGCATTTGGGAGAGAAAAGATATGCTACCGAGAAACTTAAAAAATTTTCATGGGTTGCTGAGATTTTTGGAAAAAAGTGAAATTTTAAACTTTCGTTTTAACGTTGTATATCGAAAACCGATCAACGTAGACGTTTCTAACTCAGACATTATTAAGGCACTTTTTTACAAGGAATCCAAATGTGCCATCCATTTTTTTCAAGACGTTCTAGATTCAAAAGTTACGGTAGTCAACTTTGTTTTTTCTTATGGGCACCATATTGGATTTTTACATTTTTGAGTAAAGCTCTTGATTCTGATTACGATGATGTATCACACGATATGGTACAGTTTCACAATTTTATCAGAATAATAAAAAACCGATTTTAAGAAGCATGCCTTGGAAATAATATCCATACTTGTATTTAACAAATGCATTTGTGACAGTTCGATTAAGTTTTGCTTGTTGTCACTTACATTTATTAAATTTGCCCAACTTTTTCGACAAAATGCCGTTTTCAAGTGAAGAGAAACGAGATATGCTAGACTAGAGACTTATTACGCTTCACATCGAAATGTACAAGTTACTTCAGAAACATATCTTCAGTGGTATCCAGAAAGGCAACAACCAGCTCAGACCTATTTTCTGCTACTTCACCGAAATTTAGGCGATTTTGGTTCGTTTTGTAAGCCTAGAAAATATGATGCTAGACCGCCGCATGAGAATGAAGTGGATATTTTACAAAGAGTAAGAGAATTCCGAAGAATCTCGCACAAAATAAATAATATCAATGAAATAAATTTTTCTTTGAGTACAAGAAAATCCTTCTACCTCCACACGAGCCATTGCAGCAGATCTAAACATAACGCGTCAGAAGGTATGGAGAGTACTAAAGAAACATAAATATCATCCTTTTAAAAAACACGTCACCCAAGTTCTGCATCCTGGAGATAACGATAGACGGGTAGCGTTTTGTAGGAGTTTTATGGACCAGTTGGAACAAAATCCTAATTTCCTTGCTAACGTAATATTTACGGATGAGTGTAAGTTTTCAAACTCAGGCATGTTTAATCGACACAATGAACATGTTTGGTCCATTGAAAATCCTCATGTACATGAAGGACGTCGACCACAAGTACGGTTCGGGATAAATGTATGGGTCGGTCTGTTAGGCGACACAATCATTGGCTCATACATTTATGAAGAGACTTTGAATACAGATGGCTATTGACACTTTTTAAGGACATATCTTACGGATTATATCGACAACAACATTTGCCTCAACCGATTGAATAACCTTTGGTTTCAGCAGGACGGTGCTCCGCCGCATAACTCTAGGAGAGTAAGTGATTATTTGTCTGAACTATTTCCTCGAAAAGTAATTTCAAATAATGGGGACATTCGTTGGCCAGCGCGTTCACCTGATCTTTCTCCGTTGGATTATTATTTATGGGGAACTATGAAAAATATTATTTATGAAACAGTGCCTGCTGATATTCATGAGCTGCGAAGAAAGATAATTACTACTTTAAGGACTAAAATAAGAAGAAGGAATATTTCAAGAGCTGTACAACGTTTAAGGAGACGCGTAGAATTGTGTTTAGAAGTAGATAGTGAAACCTTCGAGTATCTCTTATAATGTTATTTTGTTTTATTTGTTTATTAAAATCATCATTTTCTGGATAAATTTTGTGAACGTTAAAATTTTAAATTGAATCGAACTGTCACAAATGCATTTGTTAAACACAAGTATAGAAATTGTTTCCAAGGCATGCTTCTTAAAATCGGTTTTTTTATTATTTTGATAAAATTGTGAAACTGTACCATATCGTGTGATACATCATCGTAATCAGAATCAAGAGCTTTACTCAAAAATGTAAAAATCCAATATGGTGCCCATAAGAAAAAACAAAGTTGACTACCGTAACTTTTGAATCTAGAACGTCTTGAAAAAATTGATGGCACATTTGGATTCCTTGTAAAAAAGTGCCTTAATAATGTCTGAGTTAGAAACGTCTACGTTGATCGGTTTTCGATATACAACGTTAAAACGAAAGTTTAAAATTTCACTTTTTTCCAAAAATCTCAGCAACCCATGAAAATTTTTTAAGTTTCTCGGTAGCATATCTTTTCTCTCCCAAATGCGCAACTTTGCCCTAATTTAACCGATCTCCTATCTCTTATAATAACCGAGTTACCCATGCTTGCGCTCGAAAAACGGGCATCCTGTATATAAATATACACTCCGCGACACTTGATTGACCGCAAGTAATATATTTAAAAACAAGGGTTAATGTACAAATCCATACAATTTTAAGTATACCATTATCGACATTCAAATATTTCTTGGAAATCTGGCCGGTACCTGCCAGCAGAAATTAGGGATTATTCGAGTGCCGGGGGGATTGTACTAATGGGGTAGAAATAGTGCGACACTTAATTGAACGCATTTCAGTTCTTCTTGTGTAAGCGATTAGGAAAGGTTGTTGTGCAACAGTTTTAGATAGGAGTGATTGTTAAAAGTAGTTTTTAAGAAAAATTGTGTTTGGCTAGTTTGTTTAGAGACATGGGAGGTGGAAAACGCTCACTGAAGTGGAAAGAGGACAAATTGACGTTTTGAAAATCGAAAACCTTTCAATACGAGACATAGCGAGAAAGATCGTATAATCCGCAATTATCTTCAAGAGAAGGAAAATTATGGCAAAAAACGAAGAGGGCGAATTGCTACAGCGACTACCGAACGAGAAAAACTGAACATCCTAGGATAATTGCATCAAATTTTGTAGCTGTGGCAAGGCAAATTAGAGATGCTGCAGAAACATCTGCATCCGTAAGAACAGTTCAAAGAATTTTAAAAAAATCTCCACAAATTCGACTCTCGCGATTGAAGAGAAAACCTGCTTTAACTATTGTTTAAAGTTGTTTTTTCGGACGAAAAACGTTTTACGCTGGATGGACCTAACGGTTTGCGCTATTGCTGGCATGATTTGAGAAAGGAGCCCAGAATAATATCACGTAGATCGCAAGGTGGTGGAGGAGTAATGGTATGGGGTGCAATTTCTAATGCCGGAGCCGTTGATGTAGTTTTTGTAGAGGGAGCCCTAACTGCTCAAAAGTACCTCCAACTCATGGAAAATGACAAAAAAGTAATCCAAAATAAATTGGACACACAAGATTTAATTTTCCAGCAGGATAACAGGTGTACACAGTGCTCGAGTTGCCAAAAATTATTCCAGGACAACGGAATTACTTTATTGCCATGGCCAGCTCTCTCGCCCGATCTAAACATAATAGAAAATGTGTGGGGATGGCTGTCCCGACGGATTTACACTGATGGTAGAGAATTTCTGAACAAGGAATAATTAAAACAAACAATTCGAGAAGCTTGGACTGAATTGCCCTTACAATACATCGAAAATTTATACAATTCTTTACCCAATAGAATGATTGAAGTTGTAAGGAATGGTGGTCACACTCATTATTAAATAATTTTTTCCAGCGATTTTGTTGTTTTATTTGGCTGCGTTTAATCAAGTGTCGTACCAGGTTTCCAAGTAAAATTTATTAGTTAATCTAAATTTCAAATTTGTTTGCTCTTACTTGTAAAACTAGACTAAAATAACAATTTAAAAAGGCACAAAATACAAAAGTTAAAAAAGTGTTCTTTTAACAAAGTAATAGGTATTGCGTTCAATCAAGTGTCGCGGAGTGTATTATTACCTTTATGTACGTATTTATCTTTTAACCCCAGTTATCAATCAGTTCAATAAAGCAGGAATAAATTAAAAATCAGTTTATTCTAGAACACTATGTTTTTGTAAAAGTTACTTCATTGGCGAAAGAAATTAATATTTAATATAAAATATCAATGTCTTTACTTAAAATGTAGTTACTTGTGTTCCAGAATAAATTGATTGTTACTTTAATCGTATTGTATTGTTTAATGCGTTGGATTAGGCTATCCAATTTGCATATTATACGTTAAATATTGAAAACTATTTTGGTGATAATCATATTTCTGTGGTATTGTTGTATGACATTATCGAAGACATAGAATAATATTGTTTGTTTAGTGGGGCGGTGGTAATTCTAAATATCGCTCGATAAGGTTAATGAGTGAAACTCGATTCGGTACTTCAATAAGATATATTTGGAGAAATCGTATACTCTGCTTAGGCCAACACTAATGATAGAGCTGCTAGATTCCCGACTTCCCGGGTTTTTGGCCCTTTGTTGTGCCGCTATCTTATAAAATGTTACAATAGCAATCTGACGCTGGTTCTGGCATGCCAGGCCTCCCATGTCGGAATTTCAAAATTTCATTTATAGCCATCGCATTTTACTAGTTTTGTACCACAAATCAAACATTTTGTACCTCGTTAGTTTCAGAGATATAATTGATCTTAAGTACAGTGCTAGCCCTCCATATCGGAATTTCAAAATTTCATTTATGCCATCGTATTGTACTAGTTTTGTACCGTTTTGTATCACAAACCAAACAGTTTGTACCACGCTGGTTTAGGAAATATAATCGATTTAAGTTAGGCGAGTGAGAGAAAAACCTCTCCTAAAATGCGAATTTCAGATGAATTTCAATATTTTGTGTTATCGTATTAAACGAGTACCTACGAGACATATCAGAATTTCAATTTAGGTATGCTATTTATTTTTTATTATTAGTTATACATTTATTACGAGTTATTTATAAGTATACTGACAATAATAATTATACGTTAATAAATTTGAATATTTTTAATTTAAAAAAAGGATATTGTTGGCCATAACATAAAAAATAGGTGCTTAAAGTTAAAGAATAGGTATTTAATTAAAATATAACAAAAATGGTAAAAATCTAAACTTATACATACAGAAAACCATAAATATTAAACCTATTGCTGGAAACTATTCAGTAAGCATATTTCGGATATATGTATCTGTATTTTATCGCCAATTTAATTCGATATTAGAGACTTAGGAGGAACAAGCTTACAATTAACTCAGAAATTGGATCGAATAGGCTCCACAATAGACGAGAATAAATAACTGTCGAATGTATTACAACGAGGCATTTTATTATTGCAAGATTTCAGTGAAAGAAAAATGTACATTTATTAACGACTAGACTATGTATGAACTAACTATAATTACATTGAAACAAAACAAAATAAATCAAAATTTCAAAAACCAACTAAATTCTAATTTAGAAACGATTTAAACTGCAATAACCAACTAAATTCTAACCTCATAAATGACTATAAATAACGAACGATAAGGTCCGATAACTATATACAGGCTGGTCCATTTAAAGTGTAACACAGTAATATCTTCGAAACAATTAGTGTTATGAAGAAAAGTATTAGACAAAAGTTTAACTATATGAAGGGGCTCATTCGATGGCGCTACTGTTGTCACTATAAAGAAAGACACAAGGGTCATAGCAAGGTCAACTTTTTTTTCAAATAGCATATGGTATTTTTTTATCAAATTCTAAAAGAGCAATAAGTTGTGAATAGAAAAATAGTAAACCACATATGACTTCAAATTAATATATTGTTTTTTTAATGTGGTGGGTGCTTAGTTGCAGTGACTCCGCAAGCTGTATCGCTTGTCTGGCTATCACTGCAACTCTCGCGGTGTAGTTTTTTGTGTGTGTATGTTGTGTTCAATTGGCTTTGTGACAGCATCATATCGCCTTTTATGATGCCGCGCTGTTAATCACTTTGCTCCCAACAGCGAATGGCAAGTCGATCCGGAATTAAACTCTCTGAAAAAATGTCACCGTCCCTTCAGAGGATTGAACCCCGGCGCCTATCGTCCTCTCACAACGATTGTCAGCCGCCTAACCACTGCGGCCATCGACCCGTTTAAAATCGAGATATTTCGAAAAAATGAGGACATAATAAAAGTCAGTGCAGCAAATGTTTTTTATTTGTTTGCTAAATGTAAAAATAGAGAATAAATGTTAATAGTAGCTTCAAATGGTTTACATAAGGTAAATAGTGGAAGAAAGCAGACGGCTATCGAATTAGATGTTCAAATTGGCGGTCAGCAGCCCCAATGCACTTTTGTCTTCGCGCAGAAGAATCGCTATATTTATTTTAAGTGTACAATATCGACTTGTTGTATATGATACGGAACTAACGACATCAGAAAACATGCAGCAGAGAATAAGATATGCGTGTGCAGACATTTCTGAAGACATGTTACTGCGTGTGCATAGAGATTTTTCTGCGCGAATACAAAAGTGCATTGAGGCTGGTGGCTGCCAATTGACTTTTCTTGTCCTCATTTTTTCGAAATATCTTGATTATTATTAATTTGAGGTACAAAAATTCGCTAAGAAGTGGGGACGCGTATGAGTCTATCACAGTCTAGTCTGGTCAAGTCTACTACAGCGTTGTGATAGACTCATACGCGACCCCACTTCTTAATGAATTTTCGTACCCCTTGCCCCTTCACGCCGTTATTTATTCTATTTCTGAAAACGACCGGTATATGTACATCAAATAAATTTTGTGTCAAGTAGTTTCTGGCTATAAAAACGTATTTTCTAGTTTGCATTTGCGTTATTTAGGTGATCAAAATATATTTAGATTTGAAGTTTTTCAATTTTAAAATGATTTAACATTTTATAGGAACACTAAACAATACTAAATTTAGGACATAAATGACGTCATTTATATTTAATTAGTTGGCTTTCTATTTACGTGATAATTATGGAATTAATTACAGGAATACCTTTCCATGTAAAATAATGTGCCATCATTCAGCAATAGTTTTTTATTGGTTATTAATGGAATACAAGTTAAAATAATGTGAATAACGTGCAATACAAAATATTGACTTTCTGAACACCTTTTACTATTTTTTAATACGATAACACAAAATATTGAAATTCATCTGAAATTCACATTTTAGGAGAGGTTTTTCTCTCACTCGCATGACTTAAATCGATTATATCTTCTAAACCAGTGCGGTACAAAATGTTTTGTTTGTGGTACAAAAGAGTACAAAACCAGAACAGTACTACGGCATAAGTGAAATTTTGAAATTCCGATATGGGGGGGGGCTAACACTGTACTCTCCCCGCTAATCTAAAATTGAATATATCTTCTAAACGGGGGAGATACAACATTTTTAAACGGTACAAAATGGTACAAAACTTTAATCCAGAAAGAATTTAAAAAAATCGGTTGTGAGGGCCTGGCGACATGCAGCCGTCATTCAATGTTATTTATATGTCACATTATTATGCCATTATCAACATCAGTAGTATCCTTCTCAGATATGTAAATTGAATGTAAGATATTATGTCCTATAAACAAATATATGTGTCATTATCACTAAGAAGAGATAAATAGCGAAATATTTTTTAAGCAATCGTTTGAGAATAATAGCTTAATAATTTTATCGCAGACTACTGACGATAACGCTCGCATATATAATACGTTAATGCAGGTCGCAAATATCGTTGTTTTTTATTGCAAATGTTTAGTCGCACATACGGTCATATGTTACTTTAACCTTGAAAATAATCTGCGATCGCAGCGTAGATACTATAAATATTTATGTAGTCTATTTGAAATTGTAATCGGAACACGACAGTCGTTGTTACCACGCCATAAAACTTGTCACATTGTATTTATTTTTCAATTGGTATGATGATCTTTGATTCTGATTTTCTCTGAAGAACGATATAATATGTTAATGTACTACCGCCAAAAAAATTAACAAAAATAGTTCTCAGTGTTGAATAGAAATCTGTGATGCGATAGACATTATTATAATGTAATGCAACATGGATAAATTACAAACATTGTGAACTCCTGATAATAATACAATAACATAACGCAATGCAAAGAGTAAACACATCAAAATTAGAAAATTTGTATTATTTCTACAACATTCAAATAGATTGCAAATCACTCTCACTTATATAAACTAACATATGTATCTTCCTAGACGATATCCTTTATTTCTAATACTTGTTGTCCTCGCTCTTCCCTGTTTAACCTTATTAACTAATCAAAAATAATATTGTAACAGTAAATTACTTAAACTAAAAAAGTTTATTTGGAAATCAAAGAAAATTTCCTTAACGCTCTGTAGTGGTGATGCATAAAATAATATTAAACCGTTTGAATCACTAAATATAGGTCAAAATCAAATCCTTTCTAATAAGACCAAATTTGGTAAATTCCGTTTAGGGGAAACAGAATAATTTAAATTTATAAAATAAATTCTTACTATTTTCACGTTTCTCAAGATATCTTCCGTTAGCTGAAAGATAGCGACACCCGATTTTGGTTGATTGATTTACTATAAACTGTTCCTAAGATATGGCCGAGCGTCATTCTTAGATGGCCACCCGGTACATCCTGGTTGACGTATTTTTCTTCGTTTCCGAGTTTTTAAAATGCGTCTCTAGATGTCTTACCAATTGAAGCCCCGTATAAACCCTCACCAGTTTTGGTAAACAGCTTTAATTTTTCTGTTATTTTCAGCGCCACGTCAAAAGTAATTATGTATTCGGATTTGTTTTCATCCAATACCTCTATATCCTCATCAAAAACATTTTCCGACAAGGTGACATCCCCTACAGTGATATCCAACATTATTTTCCACGATTATTTTGTTAGAATCTGGCATTCCAGATTATGTGACATTTCTATACATGTCTGCCAATACAAATAAAGGCAGATCATCACCTGCATCAAAGTGTTGATTGTATTGCTGCACATTGTGCTTCTAGCTTTATATTTTGTTACGTATTATGTATGAAATAGATTATTTCCAAGAGGTCTACAAAGTTTGAAAGTTCGTTACAGATTTAATATTATCCATCAGAGATAAAGTATTGAAAAAATTAAAAACAAAATAAATGGAAATAAAATGCTTAGTTCAGGATTTTATGAAACATGGTGTTGTGCTGCTGCACGGATTTTGAAGAAAGCACTGCGTTCACTGAAGAGGGCTTAATTATATCAGCGTATCCACGCCGTGCTATTTTTTTATTATGATATTTAACACCCTCATCGTCATGACTGGAAGTCCCATCGAAAAGAGCGCGATATTTAAATCCTTTGTTGATATAGATTTTTATTATTTTGATTGGGGATATCTTATTATCTTTTGTCATCACACCAAAACATGTGTTACTAGAAGAACATAACACTCGTTTTGGAATGACGTTAGGATATAATAAGAAATAACGACAATATACACAATACTAGTAACACACTAATAATACAATTAATATATGTATTTTTTTGACCTTTATGTACTTATCTTTTATTTCCTGATTTATTTCCACTTAGAGGTCAATAAAACAATAAATAATTAAATACCAATTTATTCCATAACATATAATAATATGTTTTCGTTAAATAACTTCTTCGGTGGAAGAAATTGACATTTAATATGTGTCAAATTACACATATTAAATGTCAATTTCTTCCACCGAAGAAGTTATTTAACGAAAACATATTATTATATGTTATGGAATAAATTGGTATTTAATTATTTATTGTTTTATTGACCTCTAAGTGGAAATAAATCAGGAAATAAAAGATACTAATAATACAATCTGCAATACAGGAAAATATTAATAGATTGAATAGCAGAAAAGTACTAAGATGCTCACAATATAAACAAATAATCAAAATGGTAAATTATGGAAAATTATATTAAGTCATTTTATCGCCATCATATCATTGTCCGCTGAGGAAGTTTTCATTGTATAACAAACGTAAACGATCTTAAAAATATACGGAATCACCTAGGTAATACAAAGTCAGTGCTTATTGTTGTGAAAAATAAGATATTAATCAAAGGGTTCCCAAGTTTTTTAATATGTAGATGGTACAGACTACTAAACAGTGCAATAGCTACCGACTAAGCATAAAGAAACCCTTTTCATCAAACCAGACCTTTTTTTATTAAAAGAAGTAAAAAAATATTGTGTTGTCGCGTAGATAAGTTTACATTTGACGTTTCGCTAATTATGCTGTCTTAGTTTGTACCCATCTTCTCGGTTAAAATTACTTAGATTCTTTATAGTTTCCAGTGATTGCCGTATCAATCTCTGATGGTACTGCTAAGACTTTAACGTTATCATAATTAATGCGATGGTCTCCATCTTGAAAGAGGTATTCAGCTACTGCAGATCTTTCCGTATATCCACATATCTCGTCGATGTTCCCTAATTCTGCACTGGATAGTCCTTCCTAGCTGTCCGATGTATAACTTTTTCCGTAATTCCGTCGAATATGTCTTTGGTATGTAGCTCAGGTAGAACCATCAGAGATTGATATTGGAATCAGTGGATGTTATGACGAATGCAAGTAACGTTAGTCAAAAAGATGGGTACAAGAAAAGCAACATCTGACGAATAACTTTACAAGATCGTCGAGGTAACCACAATACCGGAAAGGATGCAGCTTATCGAACTGCAAAGTATCAACGAAGCAAAGAAGAAACAAGGTATATAACGCGGAGCAGAAGACAACAGCAACAGTGTATAGAAATCTTCTGAAGAAGCTCAATGCATAGTCAGCTAAATGTCAAGTGTAAGGTTGCGTGAAGTTATCCACACTTTTCCAGCCACACGTCTATCGTAACGAAAGTTGGAATGAAGTAGGAATTCCAATATAACATATACGATCGTGGTTTTCTTATAAATTTTACAATACATGTTCTACAATTCACAATATATTAACCGAATTCTCTCTGGTGGCTACTATTTTATATATCTAACAACAAAATTTAATTGGCTCGTCGTTTGTGGCCTTCACAATAAAGAAAAATCGAAAAACCGTGGACGGGATAATTAAATCGTCGTGATGCTCTTATTAATTCGAGTGCCTCGACACCGACCATAGGTCATATTTTGGCATGATGGTCTCCTACCTTACCAACCATCAAATTCATTTGGCTGGCCGTTTACGACCTTCAAAAGTAATAAAAATCGAAAAAACTGTGGATGGGATAATTAAAACGACGTGATGCTCTTATTAATTCGAGTGCCTCGACACCGACCATAGGTCATATTTTGGCATGATGGTCTCATACCATACCAACCATCAAATTCATTTGGCTGGCCGTTTATGACCTTCAAAAGTAATAAAAATCGAAAAACCGTGGATGGGATTATTAAAACGTCGTGATGCTCTTATTAATTCCAGTGCCTCGACACCGACCATGGGTCGTATTTTGACATAATGGTCTCGTACCATACCAACCATCAAATTCATTTGGCTGGCCGTTTATGACCTTCAAAAGTAATAAAAATCGAAGAAACTGTGGATGGGATAATTAAAACGACGTGATGCTCTTATTAATTCGAGTGCCTCGACACCGACCATAGGTCATATTTTGGCATGATGGTCTCATACCACACCAACCATCAAATTCATTTGGTTGGCCGTTTACGACCTTCAAAAGTAATAAAATCGAAAAACCGTGGATGGGATTATTAAAACGTCGCGATGCTCTTATTAATTCGAGTGCCTCGACACCGACCACAGATCATATTTTGGCATGATGGTCTCGTACCATACCAACCATCGAATTCATTTGGCTGGCCGTTTACGACCTTCAAAAGTAAAAAAAATCGAAAAACCGTGGATGGGATAATTAAAACGTCGTGATGCTCTTATTTATTCGAGTGCCTCGACACCGACCATGGGTCGTATTTTGACATGATGGTCTCGTACCATACCAACCATCAAATTCATTTGGCTGGCCGTCTACGACCTTCAAAAGTAATAAAAATCGAAAAACCGTGGATGGCATAATTAAAACGTCGTGATGCTCTTATTAATTCGAGTGCCTCGACACCAACCTCAGACAATATTTTAGCATGATGGTCTCGTACCAATTCATCCATCAAATTCATTTGGCTGGCCGTTTATGACCTCCAAAAGTAATAAAAATCGAAAAACCGTGGCTGGGATAATTAAAACGGTCGTTGTGCTCTTATTAATTCGAGTGCCTCGATACCGACCATAGGTCATATTTTGGCATCATCTTCTCGTACCATACCAACTATCAAATGACCTATGGTCGGTGTCGAGGTACTCGAATAAATAAGAGCATCACGACGTTTTAATTATCTCATCCACGGTTTTTCGATTTTTATTACTTTTGAAGGTCGTAAACGGCCAGCCAAATGAATTTGATGGTTGGTATGGTACGAGACCATCATGCCAAAATATGACCTATGGTCGGTGTCGAGGCACTCGAATTAATAAGAGCATCGCGACGTTTTAATAATCCCATCCACGGTTTTTCGATTTTATTACTTTTGAAGGTCGTAAACGGCCATCCAAATGAATTTGATGGTTGGTATGGTACGAGACCATCATGCCAAAATATGACCTATGGTCGGTGTCGAGGCACTCGAATAAATAAGAGCATCACGACGTTTTAATTATCTCATCCACGGTTTTTCGATTTTTATTACTTTTGAAGGTCGTAAACGGCCAGCCAAATGAATTCGATGGTTGGTATGGTACGAGACCATCATGCCAAAATATGACCTATGGTCGGTGTCGAGGCACTCGAATAAATAAGAGCATCACGACGTTTTAATTATCCCATCCACGATTTTTCGATTTTTTTTACTTTTGAAGGTCGTAAACGGCCAGCCAAATGAATTCGATGGTTGGTATGGTACGAGACCATCATGCCAAAATATGATCTGTGGTCGGTGTCGAGGCACTCGAATTAATAAGAGCATCGCGACGGTTTAATAATCCCATCCACGGTTTTTAGATTTTATTACTTTTGAAGGTCGTAAATGGCCAGCCAAATGAATTTGATGGTTGGTATGGTATGAGGCCATCATGCCAATATATGACCTATGGTCGGTGTCGAGGCACTCGAATAAATAAGAGCATCACGACGTTTTAATTATTTCATCCACGGTTTTTCGATTTGTATTACTTTTGAAGGTCGTAAACGGCCAGCCAAATGAATTCGATGGTTGGTGTGGTACGAGACCATCATGCCAAAATATGACCTATGGTCGGTGTCGAGGCACTTGAATTAATAAGAGCATCACGACGATTTAATTATCCCGTCCACGGTTTTTCGATTTTTCTTTATTGTGAAGGCCGCAAACGACGAGCCAATTAAATTTCGTTGTTAGATATATAAAATAGCTTCCACCAGAGAGAATTCGGTTAATATATTGTGGATTGTAGAACATTTATTGTAAAATTCATAAGAAAATCACGATAGTATATGTTGTATTGGAATTACTACTTCTTTCGAACTTTCGTTACGATAGAAGTGTGGCTGGAAAAGTGTGGATGACTTCACGCAACCCAAGTGTAAACGTATTTACGCGACAACACCCAGAAGACTTCAACGCAATAAACGACGGATGTGAAAACCTATGCCCAAAAAAAATGTTTATCGGGAATTCAAACCTCTACAAAGCAAGTGTCATAGATTGTGTGTGTGAAAGATCTTTTCTCTTCACTATAACTAAATCGCCTTGGCTGGACGCCCCAGAGAAGATTTTTCTTTCTTATAAATGTTAGTGTTAATTGGAAGATGTTACGATATCAGTTTTTTCAATGTCTTTATTTTGGTGCACCGGTGACCTCGACGCTATTATTACAATTTACAAAACTTCTTGACTTATTATGTGCTGAGTGGCTGTTGAAAAAGGCCGTTTGTACTAATTGTGCACGATTGTAATACGATTCTCAATTGTCTACTAATCCTCCAAAATACATTAACAAAATTCTTTTGTTAATAATCGTCTGTTTCGATTCATACAAGTTCAACCAAAATTTGCTACTTACCGGGATGTTCAAAAGTTGAGGTCCATACTACAGCTATGTTTTGCATTTATATTATTATAGAACAATTGACAATCATCGGATATATAAACCGCCGAGATAGTAACAAGGATTCTCTTTGAATATAACTCTTTGTTCAGATCGTTATTTTGTAAGAAAACTTTTCTAGCAGCGTTTAGATCTTAACGGTGCACTGTTGAGCAACAAATAACATCCAACATCGGAGAGAAGCCGATCAAACACCTATTAATTAAGAGAAAGAAATTCCTTCCGAAGACGATGTCCTGCAGGACCAAGTTCTAGCGCAGGAAGATCAAAGAAAAAGCTTTCAAAACATACGCACACAAAAACACAAACTAAAATTAAGGTAATGTAATTAATTTCAATTTTCAAATTTGACAAATTTATTTTTTACGAGTTTAAATAAATTGCAGAAAATTGTCTTAAAATTAAACAAAAAAAATCGACTTGTGGCACCATCGCTAAGTAGATATCTAAAGTTAGGTGATTGCAGAATACAGTAATATCTCTTTCGTAAAAGGTTTCTTAGTAAAATAAATTGTTTTTTTTTTGTAAAAGTATCTTTTTGCATCCACCTAACGAGATGTGCCCACCACAAGATTCGAATCCTGGACGAAGTACTGGGTAGTGATTTCTTTCAAAAGTTACAAAAAGTTAAGTTTCAAAAAATCAAGAAAGAAAATCTCATAATTTTATATATAAGGTATTTAAAAAGTATATACGTAGTTTTATAATAGGTACTTTCTATTTAAGAAGTTCTTCACTGGATCTTTTGGTGCAGAAGTAGAACACTAAACACTTTAACCCACACTGAAAAAAATTTTTATGCGAATTTACAACGATAATCGCGGGCAACTTTGTTACCCACGATTATCATAGTAAAATTATTATCTGATGTAATTTTTCTATTCCATTAGTAAATAATCAAGCGGAATATGCGATTTTACAAATCATGACTTAGTTACACAGTTTGTATTTGTAACATTACAAATCATGCTAGTATATTAATTAAATAGTGGTGTAATGTTACAAATACTCACTCAATTAAGCAGTATATATGTACCTATATTTATGCAAAAATGCTAGTTACTATTGCAGTATAAATAATAAATTACATCTACATATATGCATGTGTCTATAGTTCGATATTCTGTGATGCTAATAAATCTAAAAGCAACAGCATTTTCATTAATTATATCAATATATTATTATAAAATCAAAAACTTTCTAAGATGACGATACATCCATTTATGCCTCCTTCTAATTCATATAACACAACTGCACACATGGACGCTAGTATCTAGAGTGCATTTGTATTGCAGTGTACCCAATATCCACCTCGCAGCTGATGCCTTGCATGTTTCTGCTTGACTTGCATTTTTTTACAACCGCGGGCAAAAATAAAATAATAAATTTACAATTACTGTTTGGAGATTTACAATGTATATCAGGGCGATAAAGCAAACTAAACAGTAAGATTCACTACACCTTTGTAATGCACAAAGTAATACTGTGTTGTTACATATAACGTTATCGTAATACTACATATTTTACGTTTTTTTGTCAACCCATTGTAATTTAACAGTGAATATATATGTATATCTTCATGTTATTATTTTGTACGACTATTTTCACTGTAATGTTAGGATGTTTATCTATGTAATTTTACTGCTATTTTTTACAGTGCACTAAACACCAGTTTTAACTAAAACACCGAAACTAAAAAAAAAACTAACTAGTTTTATTATCGCCGTGATAATGACAGCATTGCTGTTGTGTTTCAGTTAAAACTTGTTTGGTGTTTAGTGGGTTAAAGTGTTTAGTGTTCTTTCTATTTAACACTGATCCCCGAACAAAACCGGTTTTGTTCAAACGATTTATACACAACAGTACCGGTTTTGTTCACTGATCAGTGTGAAATAGAACGTACCTAATATAGATAAGAAATCTATTATCTCTTGTAGTGAAAGTTGGGTTAAACTTATTAAATTCTTAATACAATTTAATGATCCTGAACCCAAAACTTCTTTTGTTTATTTGCAACGGTTTTAACATAATGCTCGTCTTTAACACACACGTAGATTGTCTTTTAAGTGGCACACTACCGTTGTCATAAAAACGAATGCATACTTTTGGTATTT
Source organism: Holotrichia oblita (assembly GCA_023690525.1). Taxonomy (NCBI): domain Eukaryota; kingdom Metazoa; phylum Arthropoda; class Insecta; order Coleoptera; family Scarabaeidae; genus Holotrichia; species Holotrichia oblita. The sequence continues at coordinate 43,986,368 of CM043020.1, forward strand.
TCAAAAATTCATAATTTCCAAACCAAAATAACCATGTTTCCAACTCTATTTATTTGTAAGCGAAAAAGCTTTACGGGTGTTGGTGTGGAAAGCTAAATATTTAACTAATCAACTCCAAAAAGTTGGAGTGCATATATGGCTATTTCCATTAAACATAACAATAATCACATGAAATAATATCATTATACAAAATAATAGGTTTACAACATCACGGCATATAAAACGTACTATATGTATTATATGATTCTAGTCAGTATTTAGTAGTAGCCAATATCGGATAATAACTCGTTATTTGTCACACTATATCACTACTTCACATGTCTAAGTCATTGTTATTGTTACCACTAACGCCATCTAACTATATTATATATTAATAAAGTGCCTTCATTTAATCCCGAGTACCACGTGACTACTAAACGTATGCAACCAAACCTACACCGTTGGCTGACCTGTCTCTTGAAAATAACTAAATGTCTACTAGATGTATGTACATACATACATCAGTGGCCTACCACTAAATTTTCCAATCAGTTTTAAAAGAAACCTATAATATATTTATTATTGTAATGCAAATTACGTCGGTTGGAAATGTAAATATGATTACCTAATGACAAAATGGAAATAAAAAGCTCTGAAAAACACTGGTATTAGTCAATAACGATTTAAGATTTGATCAATTTTACTGCAAACACCACCGAAAACTAACACGACGGGACGACAATGAACAAAATGATACACTAGTGGACTGCACTAAAGTGGTCACGTGGTACTCGGGATTAAATGAAGGCACTGTACAATATCATACAACTCCCCTTTTATGTTTTTCTTTTTACAAATTTAACCTTATTGGTCTTTTAACAATTCTGCCAGATTCTGTTTTGATTTCGTTTGGCGGTTCATTGGGTTCACGATCACATAAGGTATTGTTACATTTCTCTCGTACATCACCATCTAATCTACTACTTATTCTATCTGATACATAACTACTACTACTAGGTATGTACATTATAGTCTTAAAGTTATTACAGTCTGTATTTGAATCATTAAATTCACATGTATTTTCAGGTTTATATTAATTTAAGGATTTCCTTAAATTTGACCTATAGCGTCTTACACTGTTACCTGATTTGTCTTTAACAATATATAGGATCTAGGTGTATTGTGTCCATAATTTGGCCTGGTTCCCAAGTTTATTGACATGGTTATAAATCGTAATATTTTCATTAGGTCTTAATTCTAGTTTTGGTATGCTAATTGTAGCCTTTAGTATTTTGTGACTTTCTAATAGCTAACTTTTCTTTTACATTTTCACATAAAGCTGGTTTTAATAGTTCAACAGATATACGAACTTTCGTTTTACATATTCGATTCATTAATAACTGCGCTGGAGAATAACCAATATATTTTAATGGAGAGTTTCTGTATTGGATTAAGGACTCATACACATCTTTCCCCTCGTTTAATAAGTTTTTTACCATGTTTTTAGCTATTCCTACGGCTTTTTCCGCTAATCCGTTTGATGGTGGATAATTGGGACTTCCCAAACAATTTCAAACTTCCAGTCAATAGCAAATTGTGTCATGAGAAAACTATTTAAAGGGACATTGTCGCATATTAATGTATCGGGGCAACCGAATTTTGAAAATATTGATTTTAATTTTGAAACTATTTCTATTGCCGATTTATTAATTAATGATTTGATTTCGAACCAGTTTAAATATGCGTCCATCATAACTAGATATGAATTATTGCCGTATGAGAATATATCCGCACCAACTCTTTCCCACGGTCTGTTAGGTAATTCATACGGTTTGAGAGTTTCTTTGCAATTCTTTCTCGCATAGCGCTCACATATTTTGCCGCCATGAAGGCTTGCTGGCGAAGATGAAGGTAGCCGGCTTCCATCCGCGAATCCTGAAAACCATCAGATCTTACCTCAAGGACCGGAAATTCCACACTGTCGTGAACGGTACGGAATCTTCAAAGAGGCAAATGCTGTCTGGAGTTCCACAAGGCTCGGCACTAGGCCCGGCGCTGTTCAGCATCCACGTCGCAGACATTCCCAAGCCGACAGACTGTCGAGTGCTCAACGCCATCTACGCGGATGATACCGCAATAGTGGCCACCTCGAAAAGTCCCGAGATCGTAGCTCAACTGGCTCAGGCACAGTTGGATCGAATCGAGGGATTCTTCAGCACAGGCGGTCTAACGATCAATCCGAGAAAAACACAAGCGATTGCGTTCAGCCGGAGACACCAACCCTCGCCTCAAAAGATAACCGTTCTACGGACGGAAATCGACTGAGGGGAGAAGATCGAATACCTGGGAATGATCCTCGACAGAAAGCTAACTTTCGCCGAGCATCTAGGTAGAGCTAGGAGCAGGGCCATCGGTCGACTGCACCAGCTATATCCTATCCTAGGTAACCCCAAACTTAGTCCCAAAACGGGCGCGATGCTGTATAAAACGCACATCCGCCCGATCCTAACCTACGCCAGCCCAGCCTGGGCCACGGCGGCTCCATCACACATCGCACCACTGGAGCGGGTACAAAATCGCGTCCTGCGACTCGTATTCCGCCTTCCTAGACGCACCTCGCTGGTCGTCCTCCGGGAACTAACAGCAGCAGACGCTCAGGACTTGAACGAGTTCCTGAGGAAGCTCAACAGAGGCTTTTTCGGGAAGGCTCTCTCGAGCAACAACCCGGCGATGAGTAGCGCCATCGCGCAAAAGTCAATGGGGCCGACCAAACACCGTACCACTACGGAAACACTCCGGCGAATGTGATACGGTAACACACACCACCAATACCTAATTCTGTTTTATAATTTCAGATATCCAGCAGCGAGGGAGATCCACCAGAAGACTCCAAGGACCCAATCCGACAACAACCGAAGACCACCAGAAGGACATCCGGACAGGAAGTGAAGCTGGAAGAAGATGAGCCCATCCGAAGAGACGGACGGAACAACCAACGATCTCTCGTTGGTTGTTCCGTCCCTCTCTTGTCATAGTTTTGTACTTTTATCAACATTCTTTGCAATATAGGGGATACAGATTGTTTGTCTTTCTTAAATATAGCCTCCAACGATTTATGATCTGTGGGTAAAGTTATATTTCTAATTCCATATACCTATATAATAATGAAAGTTATGACACGCAAACACAATCGCGTTCATTGCTTTTTCTATTTGAGCCTATTTTACTTCTTGTTTGTTTAAACTACGTGACGCGAATGCAATAGGGTGTCCGTTTTGCAGTGGACATGCCCCTAACCCGTTTTTACTTGCATCTGTTTGCATCTTTGTTCTATAGGATTAAAAATTGATAGTATTGGTGCATTTGTTAATAAATGTTTAACTTGTTTTAACGCATTATTATGTTCTGTTGACCAGATAAATTCAACATCTTGTCTAGTTAAGTTCCTCAAAGGAGAAGTGACTTACGACATATTTGGAATATGTTTTCCTAAAAATTTTGCCATTCCTAATAACCTTAATACATCACTTTTACGTTGCGGCATATGAACAATAGCTTTAATATATGTTTGACTATAAGGCTCAATTCCCCGACTACTAAAATTTTGACCCATAAATTTAACTTTCTGTGATTTAAATTGCAATTTGCATTTATTAAATTTAATATTATACTTTACAGCCCTATCTAAGACTTTTCTCACATTCATATCATGTTCTAATTCAGTAGATCCTGAAATAATCAAGTCATCAAAATAAACGTAGACTCCTTCTAAGTCGCCAAAAATTTCATAAATTTTTTGGAATATTTCCGGAGCAGAGCTGATGCCAAAGGGCAACCTCATAAATTGATACCTGCCAAAAGGTGTTCCAAATGTACAATAATCTGCACTTTGCTGATCATTTCCAATCTGGAAGTACCCATCTTTCATATCTAAAACTGAAAAATACGCTTTATTACTTAATTTGCTAGCAATTTCATCTGCAGTTGGAATTGTGAAATGCTCACGTTTGATTGCACTATTCAAATACTTTGGGTTCAAACATAATCTCAAATCTTTGTTTGGCTTTTCCACTATGACTAGAGGATGTAACCAATCAGTAAGTTTGTCAACTTTTTGCACTATTCCTTGCTGCTCTAACTCTCTTAACTTGTCTTTTAAACGACTGTGTAATGCCTGTGGCATTCGTTTACTTACTTGAACATACGGTATTGCATCTTCTTTCAGTGTTATTGTGTGTTTTTTAGGATACTGACCTAACCCTGTGAAAACGTCTGGATATTCTAGGACTACTTGCTCTAAATTTCTAAATAGCTTGCTACAACTATCTACTCTTTCAATTAAATTTAATTCAACACATGCTTACAGTCCTAGCAAAGATATTTGATTCTTATATCTAATTATTATAAATAGTATTATTGACGATTTATTTTTAATAGTGCAACTTAACCTATTTTCTCCGACAGGTTTAACTTTAAAATCAGTACCTCCATATGAAACTAATGTTACATTTGTTTTTCTAATATTTTCTTCTAACCCTAATCTATGCACAGTTTCATATGTAAGCATTTGTCACATTTACCTCGGACCCTGTATCTAGCTTAAACAATACATCTTGGCCTTCCACATTGATTGTTTCTGGCCACATTAATTCTCCTGGTCTTGCTTTGTTCAATGATCCAACAATTTTCATTTCTACATTGTCAATGTAAACTTCTTCTTCTGCACTTGATTTCTCTTCATATTCTTCTTCTTGTCGTATTTCATTCACATTTTTCTTCATTTTATTTTACCTCTTGCACACTGCTGCAAAATGGTTCCTTCCTTGACACTCACTGCACTTCTTCCCATAGGCTAGGCACTTTCCTTTTATATGTTTGTAACCACAGTAACTACACTAGTTTTGCTCACGGGTTTCATTTGATTTTTCATTCTTCGGTCGTTCTTTTCTGATTGCACTAACCTCACATTCTGCTTGAAGTTCTTTTGCTTATTTCTACTGCTCTACAGAAATTAATAGCTTTTGTAAGTGATAGACTTGATTCTCTGAGTAAACGCTCCTGTGTTGTCTTGTTGCAAACTCCCATTACAATTCGATCCCTAACCATTTCATCCTGATCTTTATATTCTGTAGTCTTGACAGCTTTGTGCAATTCTGTTAAAAAATTATCGAAACTTTGACCTTCTTTTTGTACTATACTATTAAATTTGAATCTTTCAAATATTAAATTTTTCTTCGGCGAGCAGTACTCCTCAAATTTTAATTTTATTTCTTTTAATGATTTGCTTTCAGTATCCGACAAGGTGAATGAATTGTATAATTCTAACCCATCATCTCCAATTATATTTAGAAAAACTGCTATTTTCTTATCTTCATCTTTAGTATCCAAATCTGTTGCTTTCATAAACAGTTCAAATTTCTGCTAAAATCTCTTCCAATTATCGGATATGTTTCCTATTAACGATAAAGCTCCCGGCGGTTTCACATAAAACTCCATTTTTGTATAGGTTATTCAGTTTTTGATATTCTATATCCCAATTCCCGAATACCTACTCAAATTTTAATTATGTCTATCATCGTATGCAACCATTAACCTGACACCATCTATTATATGATCCTAGTCAGTACTTAGTAATAGCCAGTATCGAATAATAACTCTTTATTTGTCACACTATATCACTACTTCACATGTCTTAAGGGCCATATTTATAGTCCGTGCTTGAGGTTGTGTCGATGCTTGAGTACGCGATTTTGACAGATTTGTAATGACATTTACGTCAAAATCACGTGCTCAAGCATCGGCACAATCTCAAGCACGGACTATAAATATGAGCCTAAGTCATCTATTGTATTGTTACCACTAACGCCATCTAACTATATTATATATTAATACAATATTAGACATAATATGTATATTATGAAATCAGCCAAACTCTTCCAATACTATCGCTTCGATTCCTTTCCATAAGACGCTTCAAAGACAAAATATTCGACTAAACAGAAGTTCTCGTGGTACAATAAGCCTGATGGCTGCGGTGCCTACTGGTGACCATAGGTCGGACGGGTCTGGGAGGGGAAACAAAACAGAAGATCTCCACACATTTTACATATTCCATATCTGTAAGTATTAGACATTTTTGGTAGCAACTAATAAAGCCCTAAGCTCACTTTGTATATTAGTACTAAATTCTATAAACTTTACATACCAATGTAATGTTACATATATCGTTTGTATAATATGAGCAATTCTACATAACTTTGTGAACTTACATTGTGTGCCCGTATAATTTTCACACAGCACATCAAGGTAAAGTTATATCGAAGTTTCACAGTGTATAATATCATCTGTTTCGCTCATAATAAAATCATACGTCAATTGATTCGTAGATGGATTTCTCTATCACTGGAAAATAACTTTCAACAACAAATACACGTATGTATATTTTGTAAAATCAAAATTCATACAATTCAATTTTGTATTATTACTACTTTCAACATTCATTATAATATCGTGGTTTGGTACAATACCGCCAATTTTTAACGTCTTAAGAGATACTATAATAATACTTAATGTATGAAATATACGAAAAAGTAATAACTATAGGCCTAAGGTTACGAGTAGAAAACGAACGAAACCAGCGTATTTATTGAAACACAGTCTTTTATGATGTATCTTGGTTTATGACTCGTTAGCTTGGATAGTTCGTGGTCGAGAGTATTCTTTTTACCCATAGTGTATTTACGAGAACCTGTCGGTATATTATTGATTTATCAGAGAGATGTTGGACAAGTATTTTAATTGCATATTATATTTGCTCGGTGAGAAGCTGGTTTGCAAGTCTACAATTGCACTGTGTACAGCAACACAGAGTGTAACGCTCCGTTTGCATACCTTACCACCTATACCGATGGCATTGAGACTATTTTTTACTCTTAAGGGCAAACGACTGCCATTTTTCTTGTTATGTTAGAACAGAACATATGTGTGCCTTTCAGTCGTCACAAGATCGCAGATATACATATTTTACATACAGGATGATTGGTGAGAATGGCCTATTAAAAGTATTATACAAATGAAACGGAATTTTAAAACAAAATTTTGCAGTTGAATATGAACTATCACCTGAACATATTTCTGAATAAATATCACTTCCGGTTAACCGGAAGTGGGCATCAACTTCGAATTTTTAAATAGCATGCTACAAAATAAATTACAGATTCAGATTCTATGATAAATTTGACACATATTTCATGTATCGTACCCTATACCTAAATACCATTCCTTCTGAGTTAATCGCAATTAAATAAAAAAAGTGACAGATATCGATCTTACTTTATAGTGATATTACGTCACGTAGGAGTAAAAGAGGCGAATGAAATTTTGCATACGCACAACTGATATTGTGTAGTTACACAACATTTGAAGTTGTGAAGAAATGCATTGTACAGAAGTGAAAACAATGTTATTACAGGTAAAATAAAAGTTGTAAAAAAATACTAAAATTACAATATGTTTTGTAACAAATACAATAATTTTTTGTTGTTGTAAAGTAAATTCTCGCATTGTTTACCCTGTACTGGTGCAGATCTATTTCTCTCAGTGTACGCGAGAACAACTAACTAAAATGACCGATATCCAAATAAGTAGCAAGTAACTATGCAAAACAAATAAGCTAAGCACCCTTGCTTCAGTAAATTGACATATCTCAGCATTTTAGGTACGGAGGTTAATTAAATCGTTATAACTTATTCACCTTCCATTTTAGGTATAGGAACACCTAATATGAATTAAAAGAGAATCTTTTATACAATCAGAATATCTAACAAAGTATATACCTTCCCATTAAAAAAATCTACTTTCCGCAGATTGAACTTAACTAAGTTTTTAAGCGCCCTGCATAATGTTACAGAGAAGAACTTCAAATATTGTGTAACTACACAATATCAGCAGTGCGTATGCAAAATTTCATTCGTCTCTCTTAGTCCCATGTGACATAATATCACTATAAAGTAAGATCGGTATCTGTCACTTTTTTTTATTTAATTGCGATTAACTCAGAAGAAATGGTATTTAGGTATACATGAAATATGTGTCAAATTTATCATAGAACCTGAATCTGTAATTTATTTTGTAGCATGCTATTAAAAAATGCGAAGTTGATGGCCACTTCCGGTTAACCGGAAGTGATATTTATTCAAAAATATTTTCAGGTGATAGTTCATATTCAACCATATTCAACTGCAAAATTTTGTTTTAAAATTCCGTTCCGTTTGTATAATACTTTTAATAGGCCATTCTCACCAATCACCCTGTATATATTCATACACCTAAGTGTATGAATATATACAATATATAAATTTTGCAGCCCTAAGGCTTACTAAACAAATAACGGAGAAGAGAAAATTTTCGCAAATTGCAAACATCAAAACAATACGAGACAAGATTTAAATAATAGATGATTGATCGACATACACACTGCTACTAATTTTAACTAATGTTTTTCAGGCAAAAATACTCCTATCAATAATTTCTGAAATCTGGTTTCTAATAAAAATGTTAACTAACACAATAGAAAATTGTCTATATTCACCAACAAAAGAAACAATATCTACGTGGTCTATAATAAACAACCACATAGAAAAAGACATAAGTATCTAACAATAAGTTTACAAACGAAAATTAACTTGCTAGTCAATTTTACTTCTAACAACTTCTAATCGTGCAGATAACACGATCGTAAATACCAATGAATATATTCCATCTATGTACTTTCGCTTCCAATGCGATTGTCTACTAGACTTCTTGACAGACAAAATGCACTATTTTACCCTCAAAACACTAGGCATTCAACATAGAGCCAACACGTTTTAACAACGAAGCTGCCGTTATCAAGGCTGTAATGATACCATAGTGTTGTTATCGCGCTGTTATTATCAAGGCTGTAATATTACTGACAGCTTTGCTGTTGAAACACGTCCCTCCTTTTGTTTTCTATTTCTTCTAGTACCACTTCTCCCTTTTTCACGCACTATCATTAAGCAAAATCAATGAGTTTTACATGGTGAAGCAAAGCATGCAACTAATCACCATACATGTTCCCAACTTTAAAGTTAAACTTCTTGGTAAATCAAAAAATATTCATTAGTGTACTTAAAATGCATAAAATACATACCTATATAATAATTTTCTTAAATGTTAAGGATTTCTTTCTTTATATATACATAAATGTCGAGAAAGCTAAGCATTTGCATTGGGAATTATGTATACATATGTATTACTATGTTATCCACATCTTGGCTTTCGTTTCTTTCATGTATTTTCTCTTCTTAGATAATTTTTTCTTGAGCATGATCCACGTCATTCACGAGGACATAGGTATTGTTGTCAACTACAACACAAGGGGAAACCTGATTAGGGTCATATGTAAATAACTTGTCTGAATAGTACCTAACTGTATAAAGCATACTACATGCGTAACCATAATAACAATGGAATAATAAATGATGTAATTAACATGTAAAGTATTAGATACAATATGGATGTCAAAAGAAAAGCCAGAGTAATGAGAAGAAGTATTATATATTTGACCACCTTATTATTTATGGTGTTTTTCGACGTTTTCAGAGAAAATAAGATTTTTTGGTATTTTACTAATTTAAATGAGTACTTTAGACAGATTGAATGCACCGTCAAATTAAATTCGATTTTTACTAGAGGAAAAAGGAAGCACTAAGAAGAATCTAGCATATAAGATGAATTTGGCTGATATACCGGGTGTTTCTGGGAGATGGCTCGCCCCTATAATTTATCAAATATGTGAGATAGAAAAACGAAATTTGGGAATTATGTATGGGCCTTTAATTTACATTTCTTGACATAGTCGATACATTCTTATCACTTCCGCTTTGACCGGAAATGACTTTGATTTTCGGTTTTTAAATGGGACTACCGAATATTTTTCGATATTTGAATTCGGGATAACATTTTGAGTACAACTGCAGCAAAAGATATTTTTTGATAAAATTTTTTTCAATTTTTTTTTTCACAAAAAATACTTAATAAACGTTCGTTCGGCATATTAATATATGGTATCAAAATGAAGCTACTTCAATGCTCTTTCGTGATGATTTAGTGAGCCACCCTGTTCTCATTTGGAAAAATTATATTAAAACAAAACTAAATTTTGAACCTACAAATGCGTTTAAAAAACTGGGCATACAATAAAAATTAAAAAATTTGTTCGTATCATGTTTATACAGTAACACCCGAGCATATTAAGAACTTCAAAGTACTCTCGATGAAAAAAAAATTGAAAAAAAAATTATATCAAAAATTATCTCTTGCTGCAGTTGTACTCAAAATGTTATCCCCAATCAAAATATCGAAAAATATTCATGTAGTCCCATTTAAAAAAAGAAAGTCAAAGTCATTTCCGGTAAAAGCACCGAGCAAGAATGTATCGACTATGTCAAGAAATGTAAATTAAAGCTCCGTACATAATTCCCAAATTTCATTTCTCTATTTCAAATATTTTAGAAATCATAGGGGCGAGCTACCTCCCAGACACACCCGGTATATCAGCCAAATTCTAAGTCTCACAACAGTCACGACAATAAACTTCCAGCTCCTCTTACAGTCATTACTACATTTTTGATGGATGATATTTTCAAAACATTGCAGAAGAAGTGATAATGTCAAAACTAGAAGATATTTATTCAGATTGAACAGTCTCACATCAAAAATACAATAACTGCATCAGAGGAATTGATCAATCAGATATAGTTGCATTACGGTATAAAAGTTGTATGTTTCATTATTTACCCATTGTCATCCATTGACATGGCTGTTCATAACGCTTAGCAAATTTTCAAACTCTTAGGAATCAACCTGATCAATTAGCATTTCGACGTATTATTGCAACAACATTTTTTTTGATTTCGTAGACCTTAAGTAAACTTGCAATCCATTCCTAGATTCATGCATACCAAGTTTTTTCAATCAACGGATATTACTAAATGATAATAATAATTCATGCCCTAACATCTTACGCCAATTACAGGAGCCATGGGCTGACTATGAGTTATTATTACACCTGTGGCTGTAGGTTAGCGTAAGATGTTGGCTTTCCTCATTTACTATTCAATTTGAGGAACTACAAAAAACCAGTACCATGATTCGAACCCGGTAACACTGGAAAAAGAAGCAAAGGTAGTAACACAGTATAGTATCTAGCCAGTAGCGTCACTCGCTAAAAATTCGTGTTCTTACCCCTACCTGTTGAACGATGTGTCAAACCCGGTGCGCATTAGCAATGTACACTGCTGCTCTTTATTAATACGAGCGCAAATGACCATTGCGCATTTATTCCCTGCGCAAATGACCATTGCGCATTTATTCCCTGCGCAAATGACCATTGCGCATTTATTCCCCGCCTGTATATTCGCCCGCTTATGTGCGAAAGCCAATGCGCAAAGAAAAACTCGGTCCCCGAAGATCAAAGATGCCGACAGAGAGTGACTTTACTGGTTAGATATACTATACTGTGGTAGTAGTCACTACAGCACTAACTCGTCTAATATGTTGTTTATATGTATTTGAACAACTCTTTAGTTGGAGAACAGTTTGTCGAAAACAGAACGAACGAGATATACTATAACGAGTATTACGAATATCTATTACTTTACGTATATTTACCAGATACATAAAAATAATTGGTATTATGAAAATACGAGCATGAGTCTAATCTCCCGTCGGTTCCTAAATCAAACTTACCAGTATCTGAATGATTAGAATATTAATTTATCGTCAAATCTTATTTAAAATATCAATGATAATAATAATAAAAAACGTGTATTTTAAATATCAATTTTGTGTATTAGCATTTCATAATCTTTGTACAAAATTTCTGCTAACTCTTACGACAAAATTATAAATATTAGCAACAAAACCAAATATATTAATAATCTTTATCTGTTAAATTTTATAAGTTATATTTATTTGTACTCAGTCCCGTCAATAAATTGAATTTTTGAATGAAGTGTCGAATTTTTGACATTGACAAGAATAACGGTTCGTTCCAAATATAATCAATTCTTATCGGATTTTCTAACTATTATACTTAAAATATTTACAGAGAGTTATATAATATAGTTTGTTGTACCTCGTACTAAGACGGATTATTCTCTATGTCAATGGGAAGAAATCCATAACTCCATATTTGTTCAAATATTATCTTCATAAATAAAGCCGGTTCAATTAACTATGACCAGATCGTCTTCTCTCAACTATTACTTGATGTAGCTTAGTTTATTTTTCGTTCTTCAAAAGTAACTTCCTTTTCCTCTGTTTTATTATAATAACTTTTAAGGTAAGAATACATTCAATATCGATTTTTATGTCAATTTTTCTTTTATTGACAACCCTTTTTTTTTCCAGACTAATTATTTTCTTTTGTTTTTCTTACAATTTTGATTAGTTTTTCATTCCAACCTCGTCTACTTATTCATATGTATAACTCAAAATATCTAACTACCAGTACTAGTATTCATGTATTAAAATATTAATTCCCGCAGCCCTACTAATTTACCAACTGAGCCAATAATATAATCAAATAACATAACTTGTAAAATTACACAAATATTTCTAAACTATGATGATGTATTAATCATTATAATACATACTTAAATAATTTTAGAGATGGGCTTCACAGTTTACTGATGTTTGTTGCGCAAATTCTCACTTTTACGTGAGGATGTCAGATTATATTACGTTAATATCGACAACTGTCGCACATGGGCGGGCGAGTCTCGAGTGATGGAATATTTAAAATAAAATGTATTTCTCAAAATTACTATCATTTGTAATTTAGGTACATACATAAAGGTAACGACACAAAATGTTATGTTTTAATCCGCAATCTCGCACGCAGTAAAAATATTAATATATAGAAAGTATTAAAACGAAATTATCGTGTTATATTAATAATTTGTAGACAATTTGTGTAGCATACGAAATACGAAAAAATCTGATCAACCATACGTTTTCTAAACTAGCATGAATGCAATAATTAACTAGATTCCAGTGAAGATTTCGACGGCGAAATAATATACATACTTAACAGTACCGCCGAATATCTACCCTAAATAGCTACAATTTGAGATGTATTGTCTAACAAATAGTTATATGAAAACATAATTCGATTCGAATACATTCTGAGTTTGTCCGTTGTTGGCTAGTTGAAAGTATCTTTACTTCTACTACCTACTATTTATAGTTACAGATCATTTTCCTTCGAATAATCAATAGTACTGAAATATGCCAAAGGCACCCGCTTAATAATTTTAATGGTAGCATTAATCTATTAAACGAAAGCCTCGAATAGAACAAAGCATCCAATTTAGAGTAGTTTCGAAATAACTTATGAATACTAATCACTATCCAAACGTTATCATTTATTTCTGTACTTATTTTCTATTTGCAAACCTACAATAGAATTTAGCATAATATCGATTGGAATAATAACTGATTTGCTTGCAAATATCCGCATGTACTAAAGGTTTGTGGTTTCAAATGATCATAACATCCAATTAAATAGTTGTTCAAAGTCATGTTAAATTCCCACGACATATACCCTAACGCTATAACAATTTGCCATTGCTTCTGGCGGCAAAATAAATTGCTTCATTAAACGAAAACTGCACAAATACCATTATCATTGTATTCTTTTGATGCCAGTAAAAATATGTATGTATCATTTGGTTTAATACTAATATTATATCGACAAAACAACAATGAAAAAACGACTTCTAAAACACATGAAAAAGAAATATTTTTACTTTGTTGGTATAAATTGTAAATGTTTATGTTTTTCTGTATTTGCATTATACTTCCATAGTGACAAACAACAAAAATGGCTACCCATCATATACGGTTACTGTAACACAATTGCTGTTAAAGAACGTAGCAAAAGTTTACGATATATATGGAACCCTATCCCATTTATGATAGTTTTCATTACAGGTGAGCCACAGATTAATAAAAAAATTTTGGACAACATACAATATTTGTGCAGATATCTTCACAAATCCTCGTTATTGAAGATTTGCAGTACTATAATGCAAAATACTACATATACAGGATAACAGATTGAACTACGAAAGCCTATTAATAGGAGAAGGTAGTGGGGGGTAGAATTAAATGTATTCATTTTAGTATTGTCAACTGTTTGTATGACAGGAAGGTCAGTGGTTATGTCAAATACTATGGCAAGTCATCATAACTACTGACACGCCTGTCATATAAAAAGTTGACAATTGTAGAATGGATACATTTAATTTTAACTCCCACCACCCTCTCCTATCAATAAGCTTTCGTAGTTCAAGTTGTTAGCGTGTATACTCGTACTTGTGGAAATAATCCTGTTTAACAAGTTTGATAATGATGGCCCATTTGTAAATTTGGATTTCAACCTTCCAAGCCATACCTTCCGCTGGTCTGAAGTATTTAGGCAGACCGTCATAGCTTCAAAAGAACTTTACACAAAATCGGAGTGTTTGTCGGGGACACAAGGTGTAGACTTTGTGAGATAGAACCGGAGACACCCGATCATATACTATGCGACTGCGAGACACCATCGCTGAGGGCAAAACCTATTTGGGAGAACGAAAGGAGACCCAGAGACATACCTTACCCACTCGGTTAGGGATCTGTACAGATTAGTGGAGAGAACTACCGTACTAGAGTGGGTGACTTGAATACACAGACGTGGCACAATAAGCCTGAAGGTTGCGGTTCCTTACCGGTGACCATTGGTCGGACGGGTCTGGTTTAAGGGGAAAAAGACTTCGTCAAACTTACATGTGTACATGCGTACAACTAACATGTGTTCACCTATGCCTAGATGCAATGTTATTATAGCTCTATTAGCAGATTCAGCAACCACAGTTTTGTACAAATATCATTTGAGTACCTTAAAATAACAAAATTAATGGTGGATGGATTCATACAGATACACAAATAATATTTGACATTTCATGAACATGAGCGAAATTTAGTGATCAAATGGGTTGATAGCGGCAGTGGTTAGGCAACTGCCCGGTGTTCTAACAGAACGCTAGGAGCTAAGGTTCAATGCTTCAAGAGGACGGTGACATTTTTCTCGTAGAATTGTATCCCGACCATTCGCTGTGGAGAGCAAGGTGATTAACAGCGCGCCATTATAAACGGCGGCATAGTGTGTAAAACGTTAGTCGATGTATAACTGCAAGAAAATAATGTCGATGTATGACTGCAAGAAAATAATAAATGAATATCATTTTTGCGGGAGAATTGTGAGAATGCGAATGAATTACTTGAAAAGGGAGACTACAGTAACAGAAACGTACACAAACTTGACGAGATTTTATTAAAGCGAAATAACTAGGTGTCTTTTTGTATTCTGAAGTAGTATTCTCAAGCCAGTTGAGACGACTGTTTTAATCAGTAATAAGCTTATGAAATATTGTTAAAATAACAAAGTTAACCGAACAAAAAACCTTCCCCATTATACTCAATGATGTGATATTTTGCCAGTCTCCTAGATGCACCATATACTACCTATATCTTGCAGAAAAAACTCTAGCCATAAGAGAAAGAAGAAAAATATACGGATGTTGTACGCTTGAAAAGGATAAAGCCAAAAAGATGACGTTCGTGAGACCAAAATGTGTATTTTGCCATAACCACACTATTAAAGCATCAAAAACGATGGGTTTATAATTTATCATAGATGTTAAACATTATGTACCTACATCTATTGCAGTATATATGATACCATTATATGTATAAAACTGAGATAGGTATACATGGATAAGTTGATGTAGGGCAATATTATGTTGGTTATGTATCTGTCTCACTTCTATGCAGAAATCACTAGCCGATCTCCCCTTCCATGTTCCATTAGATATTCTAGTCCTAAAGCTATATGGATATAAGAACTTGGCACATACCCTTATATACGTACATCATTGTATACCATCAGATAGCATAACACAATAATATGTAGTATAGTATATTTGAGTTTTCACAGCTGCAGCCTTCATATCAAAAAGGATAGGTCACGGTATTTAGGTATGTCCATATAGTTTTTAACGTACACCAACATTTCTTCTATTTTTATTATTTTATGTAGGTTAAATTTATTCCACAAGTAATAAGTTTTCTAATAAACATTACAATTTAGGACTAACCCACAAATTGCAAATAGATTTAATATGGCTGTAAGTACCTGTTAATTAAAATTATATTTCAGCAATAAGTAATGTGTAGTGACTGTGAAAAGAACTATAAACTTTAATTTCTACTGAATAAAATAATATTGAAGCCAGGAGTCACTGCAACTAAGCACCCACCACATTAAAAAAAAACCATTTTATAAAATAATATATAAACCACAGTACATTTATTATCTCCCGTTTTAAATCCAAATTGATGTAACAAAATCTACTTACTGTATTTATTTCTTATTGACAAAATGCATATAACACAAGTATTTCATAACTATTCTACTACATAATAGTTACCATTATATATTTCAGAAAATTAATGTGCCTAACACATTTGAGCTATCGAATAAACATGAACTGTTTCCGGAATTTCTGTTCTTGTTCTTCATTGCAAATTTTAATAATTATCAGTAAAAAAAGGCTTTAAACTATCAATTTATGTAAAGTATGAACATATACACGTAGGCTCAGCTCACAATGCACCATAGGCAGTATGAATTGCAACAGTGTATCCCTTGTGTCTAGCGAGGCACACGCATCCACAATTCAGTTGAATTTAAACCGAGCGAGGATGCAGTCGTTGGCATATTCGTTCTGTGCGAATTGACGATCGAACTTGTGGCGCATGACTAGCGCGTTGACACATCGCGCTGCGTTCCATACGTATATTGTAACTTCCTATGGTGCATTGTGAGCTGAACCTACGTGTATATCGTAATACTAGAAATAAATACAATAATAAGTTCTAGCAAGTGTATGTAACTTTTGGAGCAGTATTTGCTATATGCATAAAATGCAAAGCATTTATGTTAAAATATAAACTAATTACAAAAGTTAACACATTAATTAATAATTATAATTATTAATATACTTTTTATGTCTATATTTTTTTATTACTAACATCATTTATTTCTGTTTTATAATTCTAATTAGTTGTTTCTCCTTTTATTGTCCATTAACTTTATTGTGCATGTGTTAAGAAATTTCGTTTTGTTTTAATTTATTTAGCTTTCACGGTAAGAAGAATAAATGATTGGAATTGGAGTTAATTTTACAAATTTTACTAGCATTTATTCCCTACATTTTCTTCGGAGAAAAATAATATGAATAAAATGTTAGTTACTTTTCAGAACAATATTTTTAGTTAATAATCTATAAATTGAATCCTATGAAATCCGAAATTATGTGAACTACAAAGTGACACAAAAAATTGAAACTTTTTAACTATTCACTAAAACCAAGAGAGATGGAAGAAGAATATCTTATTCATACTCTGACAAAAATGTTTACTAAAAGTAAATAAAAATTCACTAAAACTTAATAAAAATTTGTATACTATTTGGGACTAATATATTAAATTTAAGTAAACGCGTTTTCATCAAACAAGTATATTTAGATTTAGTACAGTACCAGTAAATATAGTCAACTATTGAAAGCAAATGTTCTATTATATTAAGGAGAAATAACTTCGGTATTTATTTCAATATAAAAATATATTAGTACTAGCCTATCAGTTCACTTACAAAGAAACACAGGCAAGTGGTGGTGGCCGATTTAAATGAAATTTGGTGGGTTTGTAGACTGATACAGTGTAAGAACAACGGTAGCTTCCATAGATGCTAAATCGCCCGTTTTCAGGGGGTGGTACGCCGTAAAGCCAACGCTATCCTTCGGTATTTGCTTTAATATCTCCAAAACTAAGACATATCAAAAAGAAGTTAAGACAAATATATAACTGTTTTATGAGTACTTTTTTTGTGATATGCCTTATAGTTTTGGAGATATTAAAGCAAATAGCGAAGGGTAGCGTTGTCTTTAGGGCGTTCCACCCCCCGAAAACGGGCGATTTAGCACCTATGGAAGTTACCGTTGTTCTTACACTGCATCAGTCTACAAACCCACCAAATTTCATTTAAATCGGTCACCACCATGCACTTGCCTGTGTTTCCTTGTTAGTGGATAATATTCTGCTAACTTCCATTACTTTAATAAACTCTCTATAGTGTTCATCTTTGTTTTGAAATACTAGAACTGAAGTTATAACTTAAATGGATGAATTGATTACTCGATGAACCAAAGTATCGCAGAATGCACTGCTAACAAACAGACGAGAGAAACGTAAAGCCATCAGTACATCAGTAAAACGCCAGTATAGCCAATGAAATATGCATTTGCACATGGATTTGTATGTCCCAAGGTCACTCATGCGCAGGTGCACAATCCGATTATATTACGAATGTGTCCGATAGTTCAATTAATTTGTGTAATGAGAATTATTGACAACTGATTTTACTTTCGATACTTAATTCATTTACTATTACTCTTACACTACAGTATACTAGCTTTTAGTTTATAAGTTACTTGAATGTGACATTATTTTCAAATATTATTAAACTGTGTACTTAAAAATATAGCATAGATCACCTATCCTAGCAGACCATTAATAGAAAAACAAGTTTACCAAGAGCAGTTACATCAAGTAAATTAAACTAAATAAAAATTCTCCTATAATTATTATACTCTTCTTAGCTGTACAGTATATTAAGATTATTTTTCTCAATAGTAATTGAAACTTTAAAACTTGCCATTTAAGAAACATATTTTTTTAAAAATTACGTCCTTGAGATGGCGTTGAATGCATTCTTAAAATCTATTGTTGAGATTCGTCATTGTTCGTTGCTCATCCAGAGTTCTTGGTCGAGTCGTGTACACTTTACTCTTCAAATAGCCCCACAAGAAAAAATCACAAACTGACAAATCTAGTAATCTAGGAGGCCAGGGAATGTTACCGAATTTTGAGATCACAGTTACTGAACAATTGTCGTACAGCTTCCATTGGATATGTGGACAATTGTTCAATTCTGGTGTAATGAAAGTTTGTAACATCTTCACGTAACGATCGGCACTGGCAGTTACTGTGATCGCCTGATCATTTTCAGGGTCCGATAATTCCATGTACTGAAATAGCACACAAAACTGTCACCTTACTAGCGTGTAAGAGACGCTCGTGAACTTCCTTAGGATTTGTGTCTGCCCAGTAACGGTAGTTCTGCTTATTCACATACCCTGTAAGGTGTAAATGGGTCTCATCTGACGTCCACAACTTGCCTAGAAATTCATCGTCATTTTTATATTTGTTTACAGAATTGTAATCGTAACTGATAATCGTTTTCCTTTAGTTGTTGCACTACCTGCAGCTTGTACGGATGAAATTTCAAATCTAAATTATGAATTTGCGAACACTGTCCCGAGACATTTCTACTGCAGCTGCCTGCTTACGAATTGAACACCGTGGGCCCGTAAAACAGACTCACGTACAACATCAATGTTCTGTGGAGTATCTACCTATGAACACTTCTTGTTGGTCCTGTTAGTTTCTTCTTTAGAGCAGCTCCAATCGTGTCAAAGTTATTAATTCAATGTTTTATCGCATGTTTTGACGGAACAGCATCAGGACATCCTAAGTTGTAAAAACGTCAGAACTTACTCTACGCTGCTTGCAAAACTATCACTGTTTTTATAAAACATTTTTATAGCTAACTCACGCTGTTGCCCGTTCCAATGATCCATGGTTACTAAAATGGCAAGGTCACTGTCACAGTGCTGCCATCTGTTCATGGCTGCCACTACGCATTAAAAAAATTCCCGTTATTCCGTGTCACCTGATATCAAATTTCAATATTAATACAAACTAATTACTAACTAATTTTGGAGAAGTCGACTCCTCTCTATCTCGGCGGTTAAACCAATGGCCCCAGTCTTTTGCATTAGTACAACTTAGGCGGCTGATTTAACCCATAGCAAGGCTTTCTAAAGAACTCCCCGATCTGTGTCGTTTGTGTCAGGTTCATATATACAACTGATAAGGTACAATACAAAAACCGCGCGAACAACATCTTCGAAGGATATAGAAGTTAAGAAGAAAGCTTCTAGGGGTCCAATTAAAAGGGATAATGAGATTACTTTAAGAACTTTCCTATGGCTAGCGAGAACGCCAATCCGAGGTGTTCCAAATGATAGCAAAATGAAAAGGAGAAAGTGAAGCAAAGTATTTGTAACCCTACGGGTCATATGCAAAGAAAGCGAACTAAAGATTAGCAAATCTAGATCCAATATGTTTGTCATAGAACAGAAACTCTTCACATAGAATATGGCTCTTCACTACACTCAGTAATAATAATAATAATAATTCATGCCTTAGCATGACTTGGCTAATGTCAGCACGATCCCTGGTGATGGTGTGTTATCATATCAATTTTTGAAATAAATTGATTAATCATATATCATCGCTTTTATGGATCTATAACTAGAATATCGAGGAAAAAGAAATTTGTAGAATATACATCCGTTCAATATCAGAATATAAGCACATAACCCTTAAAATTTAAACAATGGAGGTTCCGATATCTGTTTTAATTCGAAACTAATTGCTGTAGGAAAACTATCCTCGGCATTTTCAAAAATGAGAACGTTATATTGAAATCGAATTCCTAAATCTTTAAAATTTTAAATACCAAATATAACGTTTTCCATATGATACGAACTTTACTACTTACAAATCTGAGATAAATAACAACTTTAACATGTCCTGTAATCTATATACATATGTACATAGGTATATAAGAGTCGAATCTATGTGTTAAGCATTTGTGATTATGATCCTGAAAACGTTATTTTTCTTTTGATTAGAATGTGTCAATTAATTAGCAGTTACGTAAACCAAAGAAACAAGATTATCTCAAAATACGTAACCGATCTTTTTTTAAAGAAGCCTATTGTGCAGTAGTCGTTTAAGATAATCTGCAGCTATATATCTACATATAATTAATTATGTACTCTAAAGGCTAATGTGCCCGTTGAATTGTCATTTGAGACACGTATACTAATTTTCGTGTGCTACTATAATTATAATGTTCGAAAAGAAGATCAATTATGTGAAAAGTAAAACACACACATACATATGTATATATATATGTACATATGTATGTACTACATATACACTGTGTCCAAGATAAGAATGAACTGCATGGGGATCTCGGGAACAGTAAGAGATGCAAAGTTGCTTAAATTGGCGAAAAGTTGCACATTTTAGCGACTTTTTATATGGCATTTATTTAATTCAATTAAGTTGTTTCGCTTTTGAGATATTTAGGTGTTTTTTTTTTCAATATTTGTTTTTATTTTTTTTTCTGACTTTATTTTACAAGTTATGGAAAAATAAATAAAAGTTCTTCATTTGCACTTTTATAGCTCTACAAGACTGTGTTTTTATATTTTTTGTCCGACGTTTCGTTTTTGAGAAACCATCATCAACTTCTTTTTTATATGGACGGAGAAAAAAGTACACCCTGTATCGTTACGAATTCAACGATGTATCACACATTATACATATTTTGTAAATTTATTTATTTTTAGATTCCTTTATAGGCCTGGTAATAATAATGCAGTACAGGTAGCACAGGTTCGATAGTGTATTATGGATAGGCCATTGATTTGAGAAAGATAGAACTAGATAGGAGAAGTAAATACGAAAGTGGGTACCTTTGTGGGGAAGGGCATTCTGGGAAAACGCGAACATTTGGATAGGCAAATAGCGTTTCAAGACTGTAGTATAGGTAACATAGTTCAGGTTTTTTATTATAAAATCTGTGAAATAGTTAATATATTCCTGATAGATATTGGTAATTTTCGGTATGATTATAAAGCAGTTTCACCAGCAGTTTGTTTTTTTTACTGCAGTTGGAATTGAGTCTTATTTGTAGTTATTTACTTTGTTTTACTTTTATATTTTATTAGTTCTGGGAAAACGCGAACATTTGGATAGGCAAATAGCGTTCCAAGACTGTAGTATAGGTAGCATAGTTCAGGGTTATTTATGATAAAATCTGTGAAATAGTTGATATATTCGTGATAGATATTGGTAATTTTCGTTATAATTATAAAGCAGTTTCACCAGCAGTTTGTTTTTTTTTACTGCAGTTGGAATTGAGCCTTATTTTTAGTTATTTACTTTGTTTTACTTTTATATTTTATTCGTGAGTATGTATATACATATGTATTTATGTTACTGTAAGTTTTATTGTTATATATCGTTTTTACGGTTAAACATTCAACAGCATTTTTTAAATAATTTTTAAAGGAAGTTTAGTTCCATAGAAGTTACGATATTAATTTTATTTCATCATGAATAAATAATATGAAATTATAAGTGTATACTTATATGTTGTTACTCTCGATACTTCTTTTAATTCTTCCGTAATTTAATGTATCTTATTTGTGGCTTCACAAGAATAAATTTATACAAGTTCTTGAATTTTCGAATTCAATTACTTACTTTTAGAATGATCGTTTTCAGTTAGCACATTGCTAAGTCACCGGTACGGAATGATGAGTGAAGTACCGCACTGAATATCTACATGCTAATAGTACAATACCTACAGCGCAGGTGACCGTTGCGCTGACTGAATACGACCAATGTTATGATTTGTCTGGTAGATAGGCAACCTATACTCCAGCTTAGTACGTATTGCCTATCCAACTGTTTGGATTTTCCCAGCATGCAGTTCTCCATATCGGTACCCAATTTCTGTATGTGAATGAATGTGCTTATGCTATCTAGTTCTATTTTTCTCAAATCAATGGGGTAGGCGCTAGAAAACCATTTATTTTACAACGATTTTGAAGGTTGTACTTGTAACCTGCATTTTACTTCTTCTAAAGAAACATTTTTGTGAGTCGTTATTATTGTTCTTTATTACTTTAGTTTAGTGAATTGTTCTTACGATATAATTTACTTTTAAACATGGAGAGGAAGCGATTTAGCAATGAAGAATAATATAATATGCTAACATGCTATATTCTGTGCCATAAAAATTCTGTGAATGCCTGGTAATAATAACGCACTGACAGTAGCATATATAGGTAGGTCAATTGGACAAAATACAGTGTTTCAATGAAAATGATGGAACCAGTTTGGATTTGTCGAGTTGATGTTCCAGGGTTTGCAATAACTGCTTATAAAATATTATTTTGAATTTCCCCCTTTGAATGTCGTTGTCGAGACTTCAGGGACTTGTTAAATGAACTTTTTAAATTGACACACAAATGTCTAAAAATGGATACAGTTGATTGTCTTATCTTTGGAAAGTAAAGTACATTGCCTAGGCATTCACAGAATTTTTGTGGCACAGAATATAGCATGCTAACATATTATATTTTTCTTCATTGCTAAATCGCTCCCCCTCCATGTTTAAAAGTAAATTATATCGTATGGACAATTCGGTAAAACAGCGTGCAGCAAACAACAAACAACAACTAACAATAAATAACAACGAACAACAAAAATAATAAATAACAACAAAAGCAATAATAACGACACACAAAAACGTTTCTTTGGAAGAAGTAAAATGCAGGTTACCAGTATAACCGTCAAAATCTTTGTAAAATAAATGGTTTTCCAGCGCCTACCCATAATACACTATCGAACCTATGCTACCTGTCATACTGCATTATTATTACCAGGCCTACTATAAAAGAATCTAAAAATAAATAAATTTACAAAATATGTATAATGTGTGATATATCGTTGAATTCGTAACGAAAAGTGCCATCAGATACAGGATGTACTTTTTTCTCCGTCTATATAAAAAAAGAAGTTGATGATGGTTTCACAAAAACAAAACGTCGGACAAAAAATATAAAAATACAGTCTTGTAGAGCTATAGAAGGGCCAATAAAGAGCTTTTATTTATTTTTCGATAACTTGTAAAATGAAGTCAGAAAAATATAAAAACGAATATTGAAAAAAACACGTTTTCCTAAATATCTCAAAAACGAAACAACTTAATTGAATTAAATAAATGCCATATAAAAGGTCGCTAAAATGCGCAACTCTTCGCCAATTTAAGCAACTTTGTATCTCTTACCGTTCCCGAGATGCCCATGCAGTTCATTCTTATCTTGGACACAGTGTATAATTGTAAATGATTTATTTTCCTCTAGTTTAATTAGATGGTAACAGTTCTTTTAACACACATGCAAGTTATGGCGGATCTTTCCAATTCAAGAATAAGAACAGGAGACAGTGAAAGGTGAAACAATAGGAAGTAGAGAGGCTAAAGAAACGGTGACATTAATGACAGAGAATTGATGACTCGCCGTTAGTTTTACAACAAAACGTTAAGAAAAAATAAAAAATAGGAAAATGTCATGAGTTAATCCTGTCTGTATAAATGGAAGACGTAGTGCATTAAGCTTGATGCATTTTTTTTTATGAAAAATAGAAATAGCTGTTCGAAATCATATGTTATAAACAAACCGTTTAAATATGGAATTACTTAATGTTAACATAACCACAAGAAATAATACATTATCCTTTGAGTTAATTTTCAGAGATTCTCGGAGAGAATTCAATGAAGCTTGGCATAAAATGTTTAATGTTTTTTTTTAACATATATAAAATGTACATACATTGTTTCCAAATCCAGATACATAGATAAGATAAAAATCGTCGCAACCCCTTCCTAAACCCGCGTCTAAGCGCCAACCATAGCCTATAACCCAGATCTCTTAAAAGAACAGTATTATAAATGCTAAAATAGTAGGCAGGCTAGTTTCTAGCTTGACGTAACCCCACGTAAAATGTTTTTTTTTTTTTTTTTTGGAGAAAATGTATAAAAGCGATAAATTTTCTGCATCTATTTCATATGGTATAGTCCATGAGTCCGCGTGTTTCCACTACTCAACACATTACCTTGCATTCAGCCGCATAGGTGCCTTACTTTCACTCGATATAATTTAGCACATACACTGCTGACCCGTTTGAAACTAAAGGCGTCTATAAGTAATGTATTTCATCGAGCAGCGATGCCATATCCGTATCATGGATCACGCACGACAAATGTAAGTGGGAAAATTGCGTTGGTGGGGTAAAGAGAATACCACAGCAGGCGTAGCAGTTACTAGTACTAGCTTAGTATGCTCGTAACAGCGTTGGTTTGCAGTTAGAGCTAGTTGGATATTCATATCGTATTAAAATATTTTATGTTGGCGTTATTCAAGTCTTACTTTAAAAATATTCTTTGTTGGAATTTAAAATTTAATTTACAGTATTATTTTCTACTATTTTTGAAATCTATTATTATTACACTCATTATCTTGGTATCTTTAATACATTGTAATAGCACATCATTTTTTTATTTTGTGTGCTACTATTATTAAGCTTTTTACTTTGATTTTGCATTATTAAAAGCGTATTCTAATAAATTGCTGTCTCAGAATATAGTATTGTCCTTTTTTCTAATCTGCTTTATAATTTTTTAGTTTACTTGCGAATATCAATCTTAAAATCTATTAAAACATTGCGCAATGATTAATTAAATACACAATAGTAATTCCTTTACTTAATGTGTCGCATTTTTCATGCAATGTATGCGCCATGCTTTTTCTTCGACAACATGCAACCTCCGTCAAACATCAACGCGATACCGGTAGACACTGCTTCCTTGTCTCGTACATACGTCGTACTAGTTGTTCATATGTATATATAAGTATAACGCTGTGGCAACTGTGTCGATATTTTACATTACTAGTAGGATTCAAGCTCTCTCGGGGCCGACAGGGTATATAGGTACGTAATGTACAGTCTCTTTCTAAAGTAATGTCTCCCCCTGCTGATGGATTCATATCAATAATACTTTCCGCTTAGCGTTTTATATTCATCGGACATCTTCGGCAAGAAAGAAGCCGCAGGGGATACAATACAGATCGAACGTGTATATAACCTGTGTAATTATAATTTTAAATCTCCATGTGTGTATTTACCTGCTAGCGGTAGAATATACCACTTCATTAAACCCTACTTTTATATCTGTGATGGTCAGTTTTCCTAAATATACAGATCAAACAGCCTCCCTATAGTCGGGGCATCGTCTGTCGGAAGCATTCGGAAGTAGAGAAGTAGGGATGCATTAGTAGGCTTTACTCGATAGCGCACAGTTGTAGTCTGTTAGCGAGATAGAGTAATTCATGCTATCGTAAATATATGACTATTATTGTTACTATTACAGATGCTGATTGTTTTGTTATTCATGATGGACATTTTTACCCTTCAACAAAAGAAATATGTTATAAAACAACATCACTGTGGTTACTCGATAAGAGATATTGTACGCCTATTTCACCATGAGTTCCAACAAACTATTTGTTTTGAAACAGTTCGTCATATAATCAATAACTTTGAAAGGTATGGCTGTTTAAATCTGTGTAAACACAAAAAGGAGAAAGTGCTACAAAATGAGCAACGCGATGTTTTAATTTGTGCTGCTGTAGAGGAGCAACCACAAATATCTTCGCAAAACATCGCAGAACAATTTGATGTTTCTGACACTACGGTTCGTAATGTGTTAAAAAAATGTAAATATCGCTCGTATAAATTACAAAAATCAAATGAAATATTTCCCGATGATAAATATGACGAGTTTATAAAAAAAAAATGTATTTACAGACGAATCTTCGTTCGCTTTACATGGTCGACACAACCCAAGTGTTGCAAGGTATTGGTCAGAAGAAAAGAGACCTTGTACTTATGACGCTCGAACACAATACCCTGCAAAATTAAATGTTTGGGCTGGCCTATTACATAACAATATAATTGGGCCATTTTTCATAGAGAGAAATCTAAATGCAGCAAAATATCTCGATCTTTTACAGAATAATATAATGCCAGCTTTACGAAATGTAGCAGATATAAATACGCTTTGGTTCCAGCAAGACGGATGTCCTGCGCACAGTGCTGCACCGGTACAACAATATTTGCGAAGCATATTTGATAACAGGTTGTTAACTAACTGGAGTGCTATTCACTGGCCTCCCAGATCACCTGACCTTGCCCCTAATGATTTTTTTCTATGGGGGTACCTTAAGTCTTCCATTTATCAATTTCGAAATAACAGGCCTAACACAATAGAACAATTACGAGCACAAATTGTCCATCATATGGCAAATATTCAACCTGAAACAATTTCAAATGTTCTGAGAAGCTTCTACGATAGAATAGGGTAGTGTGTCTCCGCAGCAGGAGATCGTTTTGAACATGTAATACCATAAATTGACGACTTGTTTGCCTTATCGTTTATTTAGACTTCACCAATAAAACATCGTTTCTGGTTTACTTTTCTAAGGAAATACATTATTTAGGTTTTAGAATAATTTTTGCGTTATTTCTACATTTTTTACTAGAACAGTTTTTATTAAATGAATTCTAAATTCAAGATTGCTATATTAGAAAAGCTTACTTATTTGCACATTTTCAAGGGATAGCTTACGGAAAGATGTTTATTTTTTTTACAGGGGAAATGCTTTATTGTCTTCTTTACGTGTGTAATTGCTTCTCTTATTTGTGAATCACATTTTTAAGAAGAGTTCATCATCTATGTTTTTACCAGAAGCTTCTGATTAGTTTATAAAGTTTATAGACATTTTGAGAATAAGCAAATAATTATTGTATTGTGCATATGTATTGAACAGAATACAACCGTACGGTCTCAAGTGAAGCGTGCATCTAACTATCTAGCAAGGAGCATATCATATAAGAGTGACGCATTCCACGTTAAAAATTGGACCCTTACGCTAGCACATTCTGACGGGCATATGGCGTACTAAATTCGTAAACAACCACGATGGCGGCATTTTTAAATTACTATAATATTTTCTTTTGTTACTAAATATGCTCTAAATGCGTGTTTCGATCTTATTTGATCTCATCAGTGCGATATATCTATAAATATAGAAATCACAGCCACGTATTTACGTGCATATAAATAAAAATTAATTGAATAACTTAATTTGTGTCTTAGACGTGCATAAGCTGCCTAACCTTTCTCGAGTTTCGATTCTTGGATCTATCATTAGAAGACCGACAAATATCATCATGAAGTTTCCTGATAATTAAACTCATAGATATATTTAACAATTGTTCTTGAACTAAAGGTTGATCGCTGTTAACACAAGTGTACCATGAAAAACTAACCTTCCGCAACATTTTTTTCTGAATAGAATTTACATGATCAAACGATTTCAACAACACAACCATTCTATCGTAAATGTTATTAATATGTAATACCAAACTAAGAGTGGGATAAAGAAATCTAAAAGTATGATGGAGTTCTACATTAGCAGAAAATAAAGAAGATTTACAAACCTATCACCTTCAGGTAAATTAAGCTTTCTTAGAAAAATCCACATATGTATGTACATAAGGTGACAACTTGATAATTTAAATCATTTTATCATTAATTGGAACATTTAGAGAAGAATCTTCTAATTCTTTCTTATTCAACGTACTATTTCTACCACTTTCAGGTTCAATAGAAGTCATAAATGATTGTAGATGAGATATGTCCACTATCTTGCTCACAATTGAATCCGATAGAATGAGAAGACACAAAATTATTTAAAATACAAGTTTTAGAATTGGCAATAAATTGATGAAAACTTGGATTTGTATTAAGACCATAACACTGACATAATACACCAAGCAGATTCTCTAAGCGATCTTGATTAATGATCTTGTTTGTAAGTGTCTAGTTTATTGCACAAGAAAATAAAACCTCGAAGAATATGAATCCAACTCACTTTCACTGATAGTGATTTTATGACAGTACTGTAGGTAAGTTTCAAGTACGCTGTGCTACTTAAACTTACGTAACTTTCAAATTGATAGTGCTCAATTTTTTCAAGGCTTTCATACTGCAATTTTAAGTATTCTGATTTACAAGTAACACAACAAGTCTATGATTGGAGCCTAAATCTGCATAACTTACAACTTTGAATAGAGTTTAACCATACCTGTTCTCTATCATTAGAAGGGAGGGTAAAAAAATGTCTATTTTGATAACCCGAATCAGGTAAAATATTGAAATAATATCGACTTTCGCAACCTGGAATTTTACATTTGTATTTGTGTACACTTGAAAAAGTCTTAAAAATAAATTTTTACCTAATTATTACAATGAATTATTATTACTCCAGCAACAATTAATAAAATAAAACAACAAGTAAGAATAACAAAACTTACCCAAAACTTCTTACTGTTTTCTTTATAACCATATAACCTCACAAAATAAATTTGTAAACACTACTAATTTGTAGATATTTTCGTTACCATGCACTGTTGCCATATCGCACACTTTTATAGCTAACCATATTTATTCAGATTTCTTGTTAATAAGAACAATAAAAAAACGTTTTTGTCACAATAACGCTAAAAACTTTCTCATTCTTCATATTAAAACCTTCTTTGATGTTTGATTATCATTCCTTTAGATACAAAGCTTACAAAGATTTGGCAACAATACAATATTTAGTACTCCATATGAATCAAAGATAGCGCGCACATCTTGCCCGAAATTTCAAATTTGAACGAAATGCCCGTGGTATCTAGTAATACATCCCTACTTCTCTATTCCCGAATAGTTCCGATATACAATGCCCCGACTATAGGGCGGCTGTTTGATCTGTATAATAACGTGTACTTTCAGTTATTGTTAGACTTTTATTAGAGACAATATTTTTATGCATATTATAACAACATACTTATTTGAATATTAAAATAATACTCATTTTATTGAGATATACACATTTATTGATGAACAAATCTCACAAGAAATCCGTCCCAACAAGGATCTCTTTTAAGTAAAAACAAATAACTGACACGGCGTTATTGGTGAGAACGGCCTACTAAAAGTATTATACAAACGAAACGGGATTTTGAAACCAAATTTTGTGGTCGGATATGGTTGAATATGAACTATTACGTGAAAATATTTTTGTATAAAAATATTGAATTTGAATTCCTGTTAACCGGATGTGGGCATCAACTTTGATATTTTAAATAGCATGCTATAAATTTAATTACAAATTCAGCTCCTAAGATACATTTTACACATATTTCATGTATTCTATACCTAAATATGATACCATTCCTTTTGAGTTATTCGCAATTAAAGAAAAAAGTGACAGATACCGATCTTACTTTATAGTGATACTACGTCACGTAGGAGCAGAAGAGACAAATGAAATTTTGCATACACACAGATGAGATCGTGTAGTTATTCAGAGTTTGAAGTTCTTCTCTGAAATATTATACAGGGTGTTTAAAAACAGTTGCTTACAAAAAACTTCAAAATTCGGAAAGTCGCTTTTTTTAATGCAACTGTATATATTTTCTTAGATATTCTGATTTTACAAAAGATTATTTTTAATCTATATTAGGTGTTCCTATATCTAAAATGCAAGGTGAATAAGTTCTAACGATTTAATTAGCCTCCGTACCTAAAATGCTCAGATACGTCAATTTACGGAAGCAAGAGTACTTAGCTTATTTGTTTTACATACTTACTTACTACTTACTACTTATTTTGACGTCTGTCATTTTGGTTAGTCGTTCTCGCATAACAGAGAAATATATCTTGACCGGTATAATAATTATCATGCCCAATACGAGAATGTATTTTACAACAATAAGAATAGTATATTAAAGTATGAGTGGACAATAGGGTCGTTAAAACACGCGCGATTTTTGAAGCACGACAGTGAAGCCGGAGTGCGTGAAATATAGCAAGTGCAGATTGGTGTATCTGATTTTAAAAACCGAGGATTTAATCTTTCATATAATATCAATTGCACATTTCACATTCCTTTAAAGTAAGAGTTTTTTCGATAAAATTATTATAAAATATGTCATTGCAGTTTTTAACACATTTATTAATAACGTTTTGTTTGTAAAAGGTTGTTTTGTCAGATCAATTAGTTGACATTTATGCCTCACCTATTTTTGAATTGTTGACGTTGCCTGAGTAACTTTAAGCCACGCGCGTGTTTTAATGATCGATTTACTCACGCGTTTTTAAACAAGCAAAATGGTTTACCAATAAAAAAATTAGGAGAAGAAAACGCCAAAAAATTGAGCAGGATAGGTTGCTTTAATACATTTTGTTTTTTATTGCGACGTTTCGGTGCAAACCCGCACCTTTTTCTAGCAATCAACAAAAGGTGCGGGTTTGCACCGAAACGTCGCAATAAAAAACAAAATGTATTAAAGCAACCTATCCTGCTCAATTTTTTGGCGTTTTCTTCTACTAGTTTATATACATCGAGCGTTAAATTATTTGGTTAATAAAAAAATTATTGTATTTGTTACAAAACATATAATCTTAGTATTTTTTGTAATTCTTATTTTACCTGTAATAACATACCGATTGTTGTAGCTTCTGTACAATACGTTTCTCTCAGTGTAAAAAATTTAGATTATCTAAGAATTTTCCCAAAAAATTAATAATACAAATATAGCAATATACAGATTTCATGATATTTTTGCAATAATTTTGCCCACGAAGATTTTCTCAAACATTATGAACAGCCTCTTGATGATTGGCGAGCGCTCATATATTTGCCGAGTCTACAAGATTTTTCTAATAATTAACCTATGTATCTATTAAAGAAAGTGTTATTTTCCTATCCACTTATAATTAAACACAGAACATGTTTGAAAACTTAAATTAACCAATATGTAATTCTAAGATTTAGGTATATATTCAATGATTTTAAAGATTAAGCACTATTATGTTATAAAATTATATATATATTATATTTTATAATGACAACTACACAACTAGGCATTAATGTAAGCAGGTTTATTGTCTAACTGCGTTATCATCTATCTACTCTATTTAAACCCATGATTACAAAATATTGCATTTTGTAATTAGAAATAGATTAGCGATGTACCGGACTCTTCAAAACGACACTATTATAGGTATAATAATGGATTTGCAATATATCAATTATTTGTTTTTCTATAAAAAAAAAGATCTTTGTTGGGACGGATTTCTTGTAAGATTTATCAATAAAGGTGTATACCTCAATAAAATGAATATTATTTTAATATTCAAATAAGTATGTTATTATAATATACATTAAAAATTGTCTCTAATAAAAGTCTGAAAAACTAACAATAACTAAAAGTATGCGTTATATATTACATATTTAGGAAAACTGACCATCACAGGTATAAAAGTAGGGTTTAATAAAGTCCTATATTTTACCGCTGGCAGGTAAATACGCATATCGAGATTTTAAATTATAATTACACAGGTAATATACATGTTCGAACTGTATCGTATCCCATGTGGCCTCTTTCTTAGCCGAAGATATCCGATGAATACAATACGCTAAGTGGAAGGTATTATTGATATGAACCCGACGGCTGGGGGAGACATTACTTTAGAAAGAGACTGTACATCCGTTTAATGAGGTCCGCGTTTAAATAGTAAAATATAAATGTTAGGCATAAAAAGAACTACTATATTATTTGTTATCTTTATTCACGTACATATATATGCACAATATTTAATTTAATTTTTGCAAGTATATTATGTACCTATTGATTTGTTATAAGATGTAAAAAAAGGTATATATAAGATGTAATAAGATATGTAATAAATGATGAAATAAATGATGATGATGATGATCCTGGGTTCACTTAGGGTCCTACAAGCTCACCACAGCAGCCACCCACTAGTCTAGGGTTCGGCCACTCTGAAGCTCAATTACCCAAATAACGGGACGCATTCGGACTAACATTACAGATTTTCGCGGGCTGCAAGGATTCTGCTTTACGTCCGTCTTTCTGCCAACCACTCATGAAGATCTGGGGAAGAGAAAAGAAGATCGACTCAATGTTACGTACTCCGGTCTAAAAATTGATTAAAACATGCACTGTAAATAAAATTATTAGCTATTCTAATGTAATATGACAAAATATAAATAAATAAGAACTTACGTGCATTGGGGGAGAAGTACCGAAGGCGTTCTCGCGACATGTCGCGGGGACGTGCTCATGCTTTTCTCGAGTGAGGTCTCCCGCCATACCCGCTTGGCGAGTTGAGCTCAGATGTTGAATAAAGTGGACGGATGGAGAAAAAAATAGCATGCCTTCATTATTTGAGCTTCCACTATAATACATACACTAGCGCAAAGTAAAAATAATAAGTACAACCATATAAAGTAGTTCAAAAGAAAAAATGATAAAAAGCCATGAAAACACAAAGAATGAGGCGGAGGTCAGGTTTAACCTGCTCTTCCACTCACCCTCCAACTAATCTAAACCTAACTTAAAAACTAAAACTACAACTAAGAGAGAATCAAACTAATTAGCTATACAAAATATGTGCCAAAATGAATCCAAACATACATGCCATTTTAATTTTAATTGATATGCTATTATATGTAGATGCGCGTAATTTTGTATGAAAAGCTCCTTTTAAGTTTTTGCAACCTATGCATCAGAGGAGTTGGAGTACACACACGAAAACTACACCGCGAGGGATTCAGTGATTTTCAAACAAGCGATACAGCTTAAGAAGTCACCGCAACTAAGTGCGCACCATACATAAAAAATGAAGTGACTGGAAGTGTGTCAATCGCTGAATATAATACTTTAAAAAGCAGTCAAATGCCTCCGGTCGATCTACGGACTGTTTCCGTAGCTATACAACACTCACGAACTTGTATTATATGCTAGCGAACGATACAAGTTGAAGTTAAGGGCATTTAAGACCACTACTTTGGAACATGCGAATTTGAAACCCAAAACTTGGTTAAGATACGTGGATGACACCTTAATTATCTGGCCACATGATAAAAACGCTCTACCTACTTTCTTGGATTTCCTCAGTAGCCAACACCCCGATATAAAGTTCACCATGGAGATTGAGACAAACGGTTCTCTATCTTTTCTTGATGTATTAGTTACTCGTCTACCAAATGGTCGTTTAGGTCACTCCGTGTACAGGAATCCCATACATTCCGACCGATATCTTCATGCCAGCTCACATCATCATCCAGCACAAAAGCAATCGGTAATCAGCTCTCTAGTACATCGCACTATATCAATTTCCCAGCCCGACAACATCGACAAAGAATTGAAACATAACATCATTTGATGCAAGTTGAAACTTGTAAGGAGAGTGACAACATACATGAGAAGTTCCACATCATCCTACCTTGATAAACGAATTCTCTCTCCAGTCCTATCGTGCTTCAGCACTAATACATACTAGGTAACGCAAACCTTACAATTGTGCAACTAGTAGGGAATGGCGAAAATTTCTCCAGATTTTTGTTACAAAAATAAGTTCTAAAAGTACATTATAATAAGTGCAGTTATAGTCAGGGCCGCTGAGTGCGGGCGTGCAAGGCGTGCACCGCATAAGGGAGGCATTTTCAAGGGGGCGGCATCGGCGACAAAATCATATCGAAAGGAAAACAAAACATTGTCATAATTTGCATGTCTACAATTGTACAAGGGGCGGAAGGGCAGCATTTTCAAGGGGTGGCATCGGCGACAAAAACATATCGAAAGGAAAACAAAACATTGTCATAATTGGCATGTCTACAATTGTACAAGGGGCAGCCTAATCGGCATTGCACGTGGGCGTTCAAACAGCTAGCGGCGGGCCTGGTTATAGTTGGTACAGCAATTTCCTTTTATGGTACAGGTAGAGGTGGTGTATTCAGATTAACGTTCACACTTTTCACTAATATGTGATTAAACTATCTATAACATATATCACTTCAAAATTTTGCATATTTTGTCGCGTCTCTATGTATGCCGTTGTATATTTTGTCGCGTTTCACTGTAAAAGCACTAATTATTTAGGTTATGCAATGGTCCAGTATTTGTATTGCATACTAATATTTATAAAGTACTTTGCAATACATACGCGTATGCAGTAGTTTTTTTAATAATTGTAACTTCTGTCAAACTTACAACCGTGGTTTAACTTTCTACTATACACTTAGGATACTACTTAGGATAATTTGCTATGCTGTTATTAGAATATAAAGCAGATTATCTTGCTACTAGCACATTAAGTTATTGTAAGATAGCGCTAAATGGCCTTTTAAAAATGATACTTAACCATTACAGATACAAAAGCAGCAATATTTGGTTTTTGTGTATTATTGGCATGATAACACTGGCTTCATAATATCTATGATAATACTGAAATTACTTACGTTCACTTCCTTGAAAATTGTTTTAATATCTTAATTGACCAGTTATAAAGATTAATCTTATTTGTATGCATTTTTTAATATCTAATCTTGAATATCATATCGAACCAAAAAATGTAAAAATATATATTTTAGTGTTGGAAAATAACGACTGTTGCAACTAAGAAATAGATGAGTTAATTTATTGGCAATCGTAGCCAGTGGTGGAAATTAAATAAACAACACTCATTTTTGTCTATCATAAACTTTCTATTTTATTCCTTATTTCTTAAATCCTTTATTTGTAGTTTACTTGCCTCGGCTGCTCTGCACATTCCTTCTACTTTAATCAATGTCAATGCATTGTTACGTAGAAGCCTCTCATATAAAAATCTGGGTCGCGTGAAGTTATCCACACTTTTCCAGCCACACTTCTATCGTAACGAAAGTTCGAATGAAGTAGTAATTCCAATATAACATATACGATCGTGATTTTCTTATGAATTTTACAATAACTGTCCTACAATCTACAATATATTAACCAAATTCTCTCTGGTGGCAGCTATTTTATATATCTAACAACGAAATTTAATTGGCTCATCGTTTGTGGCCTTCAGAATAAAGAAAAATCGAAAAACGTCGTGATTCTTTTATTTATTCGAGTGCGTCGACACGGACAGCTAATACAGTATTTTCAGTTATAAAATGGTCAAATCTTTCACCTTCCTGTTGTATTCGGAGCAGCCGTTTTACTCCTGATTGGTGTTTCGGTCCTGCTCAGTTAAAGTCGAACGATGTGGTATAACCAATGGTATAACGTACCACATATAACACTTATATCTCTTAGTGTTGGAATCACCACAATATTTGGAGCATTTCGATGATTTTGAAATTTGGAATTGTCGAGTATTGGTTTTCTAATTATTTTATTACTATAGGAACCTTTCATAATTATGAACTATTCAATTTACATTTCATTAACGCATGTGAAACATTGCCTATTATTTTGGCCTCAAACTGTATAGTAAAAATACGAAACATACGTTTCCTTATGGAAAGTACTTCACTTCAACGTCTCGCTATATTAATAGGAATCTATTTTAATGTTCAGCTTTCGGCGCAGACCTGCGGTGATGCTTTTTAACTTGTAATACTAAATATGCCGCCTGTAGCAGATATAATTTAAGCTTTTAAACAGCACATTTCTCACATACCTGTATCTGTAATACGTTCATTGTTTGTGCATTACAGGCAAAATTTCTCGTCTTAAGAACAATATTTAGTAGGTAGCGTGTGCTAGCAACATTTTGCAGATGTCATTATCTTAATGTATGTTATAACTATAAACGGTATAAATACCGTATTCCTGACGGTTCACCAATAGATTAATTATTACATGTTTAAGCAAAATAGCTCATGACAACATGCGCGTTTCTATTGAGTCTTAAGCGATAGCTAAATGACAAAATTGTAATTGTGAATTGCGAACACCGTGATTATTTATATTTACAGTCATTGTTAGCTGATTTATCACTTAAAATGCATACTTAACGATTACTACTGTAGTGTTCTCGAATGAGGTAAT
Source organism: Holotrichia oblita (assembly GCA_023690525.1). NCBI lineage: Eukaryota > Metazoa > Arthropoda > Insecta > Coleoptera > Scarabaeidae > Holotrichia > Holotrichia oblita. Next base: position 44,023,247 of record CM043020.1, read on the forward strand.
ATTTACTCTGTAAACTTCTCAACCTCCAAACTACACATAATAATAACTGCACAAGAAACGCTGCTCGAGCCCTAAAAACTATTTAATGTAGCATTTTAGAAATACCAAATTGTGATTTAATAAACAAATACCATTGATTATATGTATTTCTTTCTTTCAGTATAAGAAAAAAAATTACTTGTCAGATTTAACTAAAAGATTATCGTTCACCACATCTCCGAAGTATATTCAAATCCTAATAGAGAAGAACCAAATCAATGAAGCAACTGGAAAGAGTCTCGTCGAGGAACACTGATTTTGCAATACTTAAATAATGTTTTTTAGTTGTTTTCTTTTTTTGTGATTTTAATTAGATTAAATTTAAAATTAATACAAATCGTATATGTATATACTGTATAATTTTACAGTATACCTACTATTATAGTACACTGCAAAACTTTAGGAATAGCTCAAACAAATTACTAGACAATTAAAAGACCATTTCCATGAGTAAACCGTCGTCATATTGATAAGAAAACATAAAACTCAATGGAAACATTTTTAACCAAAGAAATGCAACCAGAAAAATGAAATACATAATAGAATAGGCGATTTATACGTCGAGTTACTGTACTACCCTTGATACTTCCCCTGTTCCTGAAAAAACGCCCTGCAAGAGAGAAGCGAAACTTTGCTCTCTCCTTCTTCTATTGCTTTTTGTTTCCGTCTGGCTGGTGTTTTCTATGACATAGTATATGTTGACATAGAAACTGATCAGCTATACATCATTCACTTTAAGAGTGCAGCGTTAGAAAAGATAGGACCTTATTTCGCGGCTTGTGATTGGTCAATTATCGAGGCACGTACACACTATGTAAAATACTGTTCTTATACGTATGAAATTTGAGGTTAAAAGCGATACGTCAAATTTGTTTATGCTGTTTTGTTGGTATATATTTGCTGTATTGTGTTATTTCCTTACGTTTTTCTTTGTATTTTCAAATTTTGCAAGTACCTTACATTAAAAGCAAAGTTCTTTTCAGTATTACTTGCAAATTCAAGGTATCTATTATTATCCGTATTCATGTAATATTACTATTACACTTGAAGGATCCTCAAAAAATCCTTCAGGAACATATAAGTAGTAGCCAGAGGCAAATGGCATATGATTTATATTTGCAACAAAAGCAGAACAATTCAGTTTCTATTACATTGACTGCGAAACAACTTAGACTTGGAAATCGAACAGTATAGAATACTGTGAAGGATATAGATACCGCAGGTGTGTCTCATTCATCTTCAAAGAAATGTATACGTCATACAACCTATGATAATTTGGATGAAGGCCAGCGGTCAGCAATCCAAAGACAAGTGCATTCCTTTTTCTTGAAAAATGATATATTTGAATTAACGTTAGCATGATCTAATTAATGTTTGTAGGTTGTTAATGCAGATGAGAATTTGCCAGACTTTAAGCCAACAACATTATGGAAAATTCTCAAAAAATTAGGATTTATGTGCGTGAAACGCAACCGAGAAAGTGTGCTAATGGAGCGACAAGATATTGTTTTACGGAGACACCTTGGAAAAAGGTAGCATTAGTTGAATGGCTTAATTTAAAAGGAATTGTTGATAATTCTTTATTAAAAGTTAAATTACTGGAACTTACTAAAAAAATATATTACTGACAATCTCATTACATACATTATTGACAAAATAGTAGCAGAAAGTGTTCGCACAATATTACGATTGCCCCCATATCATTGTAATTTGAATCCCATCGAATTAATATGAGCTCAAAGCATCATCTTACTAATAATAGAACTTTTTAAGTTAGCGGAAGTAAAAACTTTATTATTGGATGGAGTTAATCATGTCACTGCTGAAGTCTGGACTAATTGCATCAAACATTCTATCGCAGAAGAAAATACGATGTATGATTTGGATTTTTGCGTATTATATCATATAAATATTTAAAAATATTTCTTATGTACAATAAACTTGAAAAATACATTGTCTATACAATTATTGTGTTTCTATACTTAAATATGAATAAATATAACATAGTCATACATGTTATATACAATTTCTATACATAGTCTGAATAATATATTTTACGAACATATAAATTTCACGTTTTAAAAATCAATCTTATCATTAATTGCCTATAAGAAGCTGTAAAAAGTTTAACAAAACTTAATAAAATAGAAATGTATTGATTCATAATGTTATATAGACATTATTAGCTAAAATATACATACGTTGTAATATATTTGCCGCATTTGAAGGTTAAACTACGTCAATGTCGATTTTGAATTGAGCGGTATATTTAAATTCTCTAGTGTAAAACCAACTCCGATTGTGGCGCCAACTACTGCACTCTTAAGTTGAATGGAGTATAGGTATCTCCTGTTTGTCTCGACGTTATATTAGAAATGTTCTAAGTCATCAATTAGTATATTGGTATGAAAGCAATAAACATAATTCAGTCTTTTACTTAACAACGCTATATTTTTAAATTATCTATAAACTTTTACACAATTTACTTAGGAAATATCAAAATTATAAATAAAATTTTATTAAGAAAACTAAAACAAAATAGTTACAATAGATTAAGGACATAATAATAGCCCCCGTTACATCACGAGAATGGACGACAATAAAATCATTAGATATGCAAGTTTGCAAAATTGGAACATTAGAGGTAAATTTATTATTATTATTGCTTATTGCTATAAAAGCCAAATTTTGCTCGATGCATCATACACATAATATTCGGGAAGTGTTATTCTAAATATAAGTGCAATCAGATAAGGCGCCAGTCATTATAAAATATCTGACAATTAATCCAGTTTGATGGAAAACTAATAATAAAACTAACAAAATGTATATCAAGCAGGTTTCTAAGTGATTAAATCGGGACATACTAAATTAAAACGATTACGCTAGAAATTTTCTCTTTAACAAAAATATATTTATGTTTCTATCGAAAAACATGAATCAGGAAAATGTTCCCAAATCAAATATCAAAATTCAAGTTTAAAATATGTAATTAAGTATTTTACAAAGACGTATTATTATTTATTGCATTTTGTAGTACTTTTAACTTACTACCCAGACCTGCGATAGCATCTGCTCTCGCTTACAGGAAATCAATAAAGACTACGGTACCGATAGTATCATAGATAACTCAAATTTTCTTCAAATTTTACACATGAAGTTTGAAAAACAGTTTCAATATAATTTTTAAACAATGCCTCTTTCAAACATCTCTCCATATTTCATTATCTTTATTTTTAATGCATTTTTTCGTCAACATTGTGAACCAGAAAAATCTGTCACTCAACAATTTTAGCGAATATTAGGAACATAACATTGCACTCCGGCAAAATTGTAAATCAGTCAGAACAGTGACTTTTATATGCATTCATGGGTGTATAAGTTAGTAGTTACGCATTTTTACCATTTGAAACAGCAACTTAAACACAGTTAGATTAGTAATTAGCTCGCTTCGTTGTATCTCGTTATGAACGGCCGCTATATGTGATTGTTTATGGACGAACCTACTTTTTCATAAAGTACGCTAATAGTGAACTAATGTAGATAGTGATGTTAGTGTAGTTACGATCATTACTACTTTATAATAAAGATACTCCGATGATAAATTCAATAACTATTCGAATTATACGAATATTACATTATGATACGTCGAATGTTGATTGTAGTTAAAAAACAGATGTTTTCTCTGCAACGAAAACGTCTGAATGAAACTATAGAAGATTGTAGCAATTGTAGAGACGAGAAGACGGTGTTTAACCAAACTCATATTTTCTGTAGACCAACTTATATATTTTATAGATATTTTCGAATTTTTTGCAGAAAAAACCTCGAAGTGGCCCCGTCTTGAATGGATTTTACATCAATATACAATACCACACTAAATCTAAATTGTGCTATCTCAATTAAAGTCAATAATGATATACACATCTACATTATTTTTACGGCAAAAGTTGTATAAGTAAATGATATAATGAGATTATAATGAGAAATTCGAAGAAAATAAAACGTGCGCAGGATTTATTTATATTTTAATAATATAATTTAATATATTTTAATTTATATTATATTATTAAAATAATAAACCTTAATTTTAATTATTTTAATTTTTGTTATGCTTATTCTGTTTGTAGTAGATATTTATTTAACCATACATATCCACGTACAGAAAAAAACTTGTTAGATTAACGAAATCAAAACTTTTTACTAGAAACAAAATTGAAACCACAAATTTACTCCAAAAAGTGAAGTGATTTGCAATCTTACAGGTTATTTGTAACTATGAATGTTCGGTATCGATCGGTTAATGAATGGACCGCCGCGCGCCCAATAATACGCAACCAATAATGCGTCAGAAAATGATCACAAGAAAACATTAAACGAATTAATTAATATAGGAATATTATATCAGTATACTCACAAATTAAATTTTTAGTGATGTCAGCTGTCGTTAGGCTGGTTTCTTGTGTTTAAATTTGTTGTAGTAAATAACGTATCACATCCAAAAGTGAAAGGAGAAAAACCTTGGCAATTAATATTTCGTAAACATTTTTGCACAAAAATTACCACATGAACTTTTGATTTATAATATTTGCCTAATGAATAACCTCAATCGCTCGTAGAATAGTTCTCCCCCTTCCAAATTTGTTAGATTGATTTATATATTTTTAAAAAAGGTATTATCTATCCTATCATATAAGTGCCAATTTAATGTTTTCTTTTTGTAAGCAACTTTTATTTTTATAAATAAAAAATTGAAAAAAACCACCAATTGGTTAATTGAACAACTGACAAAATAAAACATTTTTTTATCGATCAAAACATACATTTAATTTTTGAAACCCATTTGACCAGGGTAACCGCAATTATTATTTCACTAAGCAACGAAACAGTATTGCCCATTATTGTCCACAACGCTCTTCTTCTTCGCTCTTTCTTCTGTAAGAAAACAGTTGAATATTTTTCTTGTAATTTTATATGAATTCTGTTTCGTTTGATGATTGATTTTGACGAACACACTACTTACTACTGAGAAAAAACTTCGGGGTTTTTATTTAAACATATGTTTACACCACACACATTAACGACATTGATTTGGCTACCTCCCAGCTAACACTAGTGTGATGGCCAGCTGCTGGTTTTGTTCCGGCACTGGTGGTTCGCTTCTGGCTACGGCAATCCAGCGCCGGACCTGTTGTATATTACCGACCAGTTGTCGTAACCGATTATACACAACGAACCAGATGTCGGTCCATGGCCGGCACACAATCGGCAACTTGCCGCATTTAAATAGCCCGCGTCTCAAATGCCAGCGCCGCATAGCAGTTCATTCTGTTACTTGTGCGACTTCGGTTGTCAGTTGTCATTTTATTTTGAGTTTATGTCTATTTGCAGCACACATTTACTTATTTTCAGAAGTGATTCTTCTTGAAAAATGAATCATTTTACCGATGATGAGAAAATATGTTCATTATTATTAGAGCAGACCAATTTCGATGCGCCGCTATGAGGATGATTGTATTGCATCAGAAGTAGTAAAAAGCATTCAGTATGTGTTTGATACCTGCTTAGACTGCATGTAAGTGTAAGCATACGTAATAAAATATCGTCGACATATAAATCGAGAAAACGACCGTTGTTAGACGAAGTGAATTAGTTTATTATGAATTTCCCGGACTTAATATAAGATGGCTCAAAAATTAAATGTTTAGTGTGCAATACATATGTAAGGTCAATAACACATTGTAACGAACACATAAGCAGTTCGAAGCACAATAATATCTAACAAAATTAGTCGACAACAGTTTATATTGTCGATCCATGGAAGACGCTTAAAATGATTAATGTTTGTTTTTAATTCCTCTTCTAATCGGCCACTCACACTAATCATCCTGGATAGAGACTGTTACTTTTATAATAAAGAATTATTTTTGAAATCTTGTTTATTTTCATACGTAGCGATCAATAGGCCATTACGCTCCTGCTTCAGTTTTATTACACTATTAGACGTTTTCGAAAATTGTACCGATAAATATTTACGGGTAATCAGCTGATTTTATTGCGAATTTATTCGCTTAATTGTGGTAAATTAATTTATTCTCAACCACTTTCCAAGTTGGTCATGTTGAGACGAAGTTGGGAATAAAAGTTTTCTAAATTAATTTACTACGGTTAAAAGAATAATTCTAGCATAAAACCAGCTGGTAACCGGTAAATTTCTACCGCTGCAATTTTCGAAAACGTCTAATAGTGTAATAAAACTGAAGCGGGAGTGTAATAGCCTATTAACGGCAAAAGTAGTGGTCGGCAGCTGGCACGCTCCTGGTACTGACGGTAAACCATCAGCCAGCCAGCAGCAGGCCGGTGGGACGCATACGCGCCGGTCCATTGCCGGCAGCCTACGTCGGCCCGATAATGTGTCTTACGGCACGACTGCGTGCGGCCAGCAACTGGCCTCAATCATTTTGTTTGCTGGGCTTACATGCGCCATCATGACTAAAACGAAAACCTAATATTTCTTCCTTCAGCCAATGGCGGCAAATTTAAACTTATTATAAAACAGAACATGCCGCCTCTCTTAAAAGGATTGACTTTCAAAAATTACAAAAACAATGATAATGTGACAAATGAACTAAAATATAAGTTACATAAATATTCAATTTAAGCAATATCTGCTTTTATTGGCAATTTGCATATGCCCTGTACTGCACGTTTCGTTATACCATTACTGGTACATACACTAACTACGCGCACTACATTATCCGCACATGTATCTAGATAGACTATCCGTCCAATCCGCCAAAGTAACGGCGGTGGGTTGTCATCCTTCAGTACTACCATATCTCCGAATTGTAAATGCTGTGACGAAACCCTTTGCCATTTCGTTCATGGTTGCAAGGAAGATAAATATTCGCGCGACTAGCGACGCCAAAAATTTTGAACGATATGCTGGAGTTTTTTTGTACTGATGAAGTAGATTTGCTGGCTTGTCAATTCTTCGGGTATCGCCGTTAAATAGTCCCCTATTAGGAAGTGGGGTGGAGAAAGTGCGACAAGGTCGTTTGGATCATTGCTTGATGGAATAAGGGGTCTGGAGTTAAGCACAGCTTCAATTTGTGCAATCACTGTACTAAACTCTTCAAAATGTAATTTGGTAGTTCCAACATTCCGTTTTAAATGAAATTTGTCCGCCTTAATTGCAGCCCCCAAAGTCCTCCATGATATGGCGAACGCGCAGCTATAAAATGCCATGTGATATTGTTTTATGTAAAATACGCTTAAGAGTTTTGGTCAGTTTTTACTAAATTTTGCAAATTTTGTATTAACTATTTGTTAGCACCCACAAAATTCATTGCATTATCTGAATATAAATGCTTACAAATACTTCTACGAGCGGTGAATCGTTTGATCGCGTTCAGAAAGGAGTCTGCGGTTAAGTCGCCAACAACCTCCATATGAACTGCTTTTGTAGCGAAGCATACGATCACATATAGCCTTTAACGACTTTATGGCTTCTTAATTTGCTAGCCTTTAACTTAAAAGGCCCTGCGTAATCAACCCCGCTTATTAAAAATGATCTCGCAGTGTTAACCCTAAATTCAGGCAACTCTCCCATATTTTGTTCAAATTTACGGGGTTCAACCCTAAAACAAATCATGCATCCCCATAATGCGCTGCGTACTGCGTTTCTCCCACTTAATGGCCAATAATTGAGTCTTAATGATGTGAGTACGACTTGCGCGCCTGTGTGTAATTGACAATGATTTTCGTGCTTTATTATAAGCTTCGTTAGAGCATGTTTTTGAGGTAAACTAATAGGAAACTTTCTATCGTATGATATAGATGATTTACCTAATCTGCCGCCTACGCGAGTTAAATCGTCTGAGTCTAAAAAGGGATCTAATTGTAGAAGCTTACTTTTACGCGCCAAGGGTTCTCTGGACTTTAAGTTATCGATGTCTATAGGAAATACCTGTAATTGAGCTAGTTTTACTAGTTTCTTCGAAGCGTTATCCAATTCTTCAATCGTCAACGTACCTAAGGTGCGTTTTTCCTCCGAAACGCTTGCATTCTTAGCAAACCTAAGACCATATGCCATAACTCTTGTTAGTCGATTAAGTGTAGAAAATCTATCAAAAATGTCTGTCATTCGTAACGTTTAAACAAATTGGTTTGATTTTTCGTTTCTCTAGTGTGCTGTCTTCAAGGTTAATCAATGGTCTCTTTGGCCATGTTAACCAAGGCGGCCCCTGAAACCATAAAGTGCACTGTGGCAGCGAATGCGCATCGATTCCTCTGGATATAATGTCGGCAGGATTGTCAGCAGAAGATACGTGATTCCAATCTGCAATAGTTGACAAATCATGAATTTGCGATACTCTGTTCGATACAAATGTTTGCCATGTGCAAGGTTGTGCTGCTAACCAAGATAAAACGATGGTGGAATCTGTCCAGTAATTAATGCTTGTGATATTTACTTGTAAACCCTTTAAAACGTTACGCATGAGCTGTGCCAGCAGAGGCGCGCCGCAAAGTTCCAAACGTCGAAGACTAATCGATTTTAAAGGTGCCACGCGCGATTTCGCGCATATGAGATTGCTTTGCCTATCACCGTAATTATTCGTAGAAAGTACTACATATATGCACGCGCCATATGCTTCCATTGAGGCATCACAGAATCCATAAAGTTCGATATTTGCAGCTTCTTTGATAACACAATGACGTTTAATTTTCATATCATTAAGGACTGAAATATGTTCGAAGAACCTTGAACAAGTGGTAGCTATAGTTAATGGCACGCATTCGTCCCAGTCCAATTTCATTTGCCAAAGTCTTTGCAGTATAACTTTCGCTCAATGGTTATCGGACTAATCAAACCCAAGGGATCGAAAATTTGCGCTATGTTAGACAAAATAATGAGTTCTGTTAATTGTCTAAATTGCATATTATTTGGATTCACTCGATACATTAATAAATCTGAATTGGCGTCCTATAGAATGCCTAGAGTGTTAGTACTACCTATGTCGTTATATAGTACTGCACTAATTCTTTGCTTGTAAAAGAAGCGTTTAAAATTTTACTGTCATTCGATACCCATTTTCGTAAGTGAAAACCGTAGTTTTCGAGAATGTCTGATATATCGCGCCTTAATTTCGATCCGCAGTGGTTAGGCGGCTGACTATTGTTGTGAGAGGACGATAGGTGCCGGGGTTCAATTCTCTGGAGGGACGGTGACATTTTTTCAGAGAGTTTAATCCCGGATCGACTTGCCAAAGCAAAGTGATTAACAGCGCGGCATCATAAAAGGCGATATGATGCTGTCACAAAGCCATTGAACACAACATACACAATACACCGCGAGAGTTGCAGTGATAGCCAGACAAGCGATACAGTTTACGGAGTCACTGCAACTAAGCACCCACCACATGTATCACATTTTCGATTGTGTTTGTTCCCGTGATCAAATCGTCGACATAGAAGTCCTTTAAAATAATTTGAGCAATACCGGGAGTGATATGCTCATTTTCATAAGCCACTTGCTGTAACGATCGTATAGCTAGGTACGATGCACTTGCTGTTCCATACGTGACCGTAGTTAACCGGAAATGACGTAACTCATCCTCAGGACTCTTCCTCCATATTATATGTTGTAAATCTTGTTGATCTCGAGCGATTTTAACTTGCCGATACATCTTCTCAACGTCCGCAGTAAGTACAAAATTGTGTTTTCGAAACCGGAGTAATATATTAAATAGATCGTCTTGGATTTTAGGACCTACCTTTAAAGTGTCATTTAACGACAGATTTGAACTTGCTGATGCATCAAAACGACTCTCAATTTTGTGGTTCGACTCGATTCTTTCCAGATGCCCTGATGTAGTAGATAATAGACAAGGTTAGATTTGGTTTGCAATTCTGAGTCACTTATCTTCTCCATGTGTCCTAGCTCCTCATATTCAGTCATAAAATCAACGTATTGTTTCTTAAATGCGGGATATTTGTTCAATTTGCTCTCTAAATTAAAAAATCTTTTTGTTGCCCCGATATGCGATTCACCTAAACTCTGTAAATTATTACGTGTCAGTAATCTAACTATAAATGCACCCGATTCATTATACTTGGTTGTTTTTAAGAATTCTTGTTCACATTCTAATTCCTCGTTTGTCATTTTTGATGAATTAGGAATTTCTTCCAATCTTGAATAATTTTTCTACCTGTTCTTGTAAACTCAAGTTTACCACAATACCTTGGTCAACGCTGTCCGATTCAACTAGTGCCGTATTTATCGGCCCTGACAGAATCCATCCTAACCTGGACTTTTGCAAAATAGGTAGACCTAGCCCTGCTTTTATCTGACCCACGCATAATAAATCCCAAAAAATGCCTGCACCTAATAACATATCTATTTTGCTTGGTTCGCTGAATGAGGGATCTGCAAAGGATAAACTAACTGGAATATTTATCAATTCTTTATCGAATACAAAATTGGGCAAATTATCTGTTATTTTCGGTAAAACTAAATAAAAAAGCTCAATTTCATAATCGCTACAAGTAGATTTTATTTTGGTACGAATACCGGTGATTTCTGTAGATAACCAATTTATACCTTTTACCGGAACATGTATCTTGTGAACAGGTACCTTTAGTTTTCGACTCAATTCTTTAGATATAAAATTAGATTGGCTTCCAGAATCTAAAAGAACTCTTACCAAATGATATTCACCATTAAAATCTTTAACATACGGTGATGCAGTCGATAATAATATATTCAAACCGGGGTTAATGTTCGAGGTATGTACGTTAATTGAAGATTGATCGTTAACTGATACATCCTTAGCTTTTTCCTTATCGTTTTTCTCACACCTGGACTCTTGACTATGTTGCTCTGATTTGCTTTCTATATTCACGTGTAACAAAGAATTGTGGCGCTTATGACAATGTTTGCAACTTGATGCCTTACAATTTTGAGAGAAATGTTTACTACGTAAACAGTTTGTGCATAACTTAAGCCGTTTTACTGTTTCGTATCGTTGTTGAACAGGAAGTTTCCGAAATTCTTCACATTTATACATGTGATGTGAACCTTTGCAAATTTCGCACGTTAGGTTGGACGTTGTTGAATATGAATGTGATCGTTTATTAGAGTTTCGTTTTTCGTATGTGGCATTCGAGAAGTTGTTTGTATGACTTGCGCTTTTGATAGATTCTAAAACATGATAACGTTGCGTTAAATACGACATAAAGTCCGTGAATTTTGGTAATTCCTTATTTTCTTTTGAAACTATGTGCTCCTGCCATTCACGTTTAGTAATTACATCCAGTTTCGTAATAATTAAATGTATTAATAATCTGTCCCATTGCTCGACAGGTTCACCTAACGATTTTAGTGAACGCATGTGTTTATTAATATGATCCATTAATTTGCGTAATGAATTTGCTCTTTTTGTATACTTGGATATTCGAATAATGCAGAAATGTGATTTTCAATGATTACGCGCTTGTTTTCAAATCGTTGCTTTAAAAGATCCCATGTTGTTTGATAGTTCGCGTTGCATACTTCTAATGCTTGCAAAATATCGTTCGCTTCGCCCTTTAAACACCCCTTTAAATAATAAAACTTTTCGACGTTACTTAACTTTGCGTTTTTATCGATTAATGCATTAAAGGTGTCGTGAAATTGAAGCAACTGGTGGTATTCTCCGTTAAATTCTGACAAACTTATTAAAGGCAATTTTAAACGATCGTTTTTTGAATCAAATCGCGGTTGGTCTACGTTTGTTTTTGATTCATTTTCGTGTTTTAAAATAATTTCATTTAGCACGCGCTTTAATTTGATAAAAATTATTTTCAAACGATTCACGCTCTATTTCTTGTTGTTCAAACTCGTTATCAGTTAATAAGTTCTCTAATTGCATTTGAATTTCGTTAAATTCATTGTAAACCCGACCAAAACCTTCAAACCGTTCGTTGAATTCTACGTATTTTTTTCATCGCTAGGTAGGTATATGATTCTAAAAATTTAGAAAATCGTTCAATTTTCGATTTGATTTGCTCGCGTTGTCATTTTAATCGTTTAACACTCATTTTGTGAGACTGCTAATTGTATAAATACGAGAAATACCATATAAGTATTCGATAATGTAAAGTGTGCGTTGTGACGTAGTGATTGCTCAAATATAAGGGTTATGTTTGCTTGCATAAAATAGAGGATAATATAAAGAGACTTACCGTATCGTAAGTTCAAATTTCCCACGCTTCGGTCGCGTATGCTATTGGTCGCGTCCATCAGACTGAGCCGCTCGGTAACAGTTACCGCTCCGCTACATCTACAACAGTTCCTGACGTCATCGCATTCTGATGAACAATATACGCGTTCTCTGCCCGCCATATTTAAACACTATCTAACAACTGCTAAACGAATACTGCTCACCGCTCGATCTTGGGAGCGTAAGAAAATTGCGCTCGAAAAAATGGCGACCGCTACATATAAATTCTTGGAAGCGTTCGATGTAGCGATGACGTAGTAGTAGGTAGCGTAGCCGTTCATCAGAAAAATCGGTAACTGTTACAGAGCGGCTCAGTCTGATGAACGCGACCATTGTTGACCTGATTGGTGCTCGCTGCTGCTTGACGCTACTTGCTACCGTTCGATGCAGGTTGTCGTTAATGGCGGTTTTTCTTCGATTCTCCCTTTGCTTGGTTAACCTCGACGAAGAATTTCCTTTATCAGCATTATGTAGAATGCTTCTTTGCTCCGATAGATACGTAGATATAATCGTAAAGTGACGATGAAATCGGCGACACTATTACTTAAAACACTTCGATAATGTTACGTTGCTTGACGAAATACGTTATATTCGTCACGTTTTATGTGGTTCAATTAATCAATTACTCCGTTAATTAATTAATTAATCCGTTCAGAAGGACCATGTTTATTTTGTGATTGATTTTGACGAACACACTACTTACTACTGAGAAAAAACTTCGCGGTTTTTATTTAAACATATATTTAGACCACACACATTAACAACATTGACTTGGCTACCTTACATGCGCCATCATGACTAAAACTAAACCCTAATATAATTTTTTCTTTCACCCAATGGCGGCAAATTTAAACTTATTATAAAACACAACAAATTCTTTTATTTTTTGTTATATTTTACTTTTTTTTGTTTTTTTTTTGTTTAGTATAATGTTAACTAATTATGTGAACTTCCATGAGCAATTGTTAACGTGTTGTTCAATGACAATTTCGCTCTATTTCTAACATTATTGCTAGTAGACTAACGCAGTGGGTTAATTTAGCAAAGATGTATAATCTTTTCCCGATTATTAAATATGTGATATGCCTAATGAGAAATACGATTAACCTTCGTATTCTCTTATGATTTGGGAATATAACATTTTTGATTACTATAAAATAGGTCATTGTTTTATACAAAGAAGTTCTTCATGACAATTTAAAAATCAAAATTAATTGTTATTCGCAAAAAGAAGAGTACCCATAAAAAACATACATTTTCATACTAAGAAACAGATTGTAATACTTTGTCCGTTTTCTGTGTATTCCTTTTTCATGGCTATACACTCCGTCTTAATAAAAGCCATCCTACTTTTGCGAGTATAACTATTACTTTAAAGGCCATCATTAATAATAGAGATAAAATAATCATTCGAAATAGTTTGCTCTTAGTAGTTCGTAGTAGTAGTAATCGAAGTTGTATAGGAAGCGAAAAAACACCAGACTAATACTAATTTAACCCACTGCATAGCTTCACAATGTTAACAAGAGTGTCATACTCATTACTTGTGCACATAAGTAAACATGGCAAATTCGATACACATGGAATTCTGCATTTCATTTAAATTATAAAAAAAAATTACATGGAACGGTTAAGCGCGCTCATTGACCGTAGCTTATTTATACGCGACACGACTACATACTAATTTGCAATTCGATATTGTTGTAATACGTACCGCTGCTGGTCGATCGCAAACCAGATAACGCTCGAAATACTTCCCGGTATGTATGTATTTGTCATTCCTGTCAAAAGGCTAGCTTTTGTATTTGGAATTGATGTCTTGGCTTTCTTTTATATTCTGGATATTGGGAAGTATGTATGTAAGGAATATGCTCCTTTCTGCTCAATACAATGAGTCAATAGGTTAAGGATCTGCACTAGCGTCATAAAAACTAAAAACTGTCAACGTCAAAACGTGATGTGTTTTGCTAATTAATAAATAAGAAACCTTTAGGATAAAGTTGATTATACAAGGAACACGATTGCGAAGAACAAACATTGAATGTTGTTTCTTGTATTGTTACAGGTTTGTAATCATTGTAAATAGTTAATGTAAATAATCTAATTAATAAAATTCTTGTATTGTTACAGTGAAACTATTCAGTTTGTGATACTTTTGCAAATAAGGGCTGGTCTCCAATCAGACATCCTATAATGTGGAAATATCAAACAGGTTCCCTGATTGAATCTGCACTGAGAAAAGAAAAACTACTTTTAGAAATATGAAAAAGATAAAAGCGAAATTCCTAATGGTGCTAATATAAAAAACAAACAAAAATTAGCAATGGAGAAACAAGACGTTTTTTACAAAATAAATTTTAATGAAAATTTAGACACACCAAATTTTATATCCATAACGAACCACTTCTCTTTTCAATATCTAGAAAAGAGAAATTCAATCGATGAATTAATAAATAATTACAAGCATACATTTGCTAAAGACAAATATGATATTGGCACTGTAAAGGAATACAAAGCTAGAATAGATCTGACAATAGATAAGTAATGCAGCAAGCGACCGTACAGGTGCACAATAGAAAATAAAAAAGAAATAGAGCAACAGATATCGGAGCTGTTAAAGAGAAATCTTATAGAAGAATCATACAGTCCTTTTGCAGCCCCGGTAACTCTGGCGTTCAAGATAGATGAAAACAAAAAGTCGCGGCTTTGTATTGATTTCAGAGATCTCAACAAAATTATAATACCTCAATCGCAGCCATTTCCGCGAATAGAAGATTTAGTAATAAAAACGAGAAATTGCAAATACTTTTCAAAACTAGACATCAATTCGGCGTTTTGGTCTATTCCACTAAGAGTCGAAGACAGAAGCAAAACGGGGTTTGTAACACAAGAAGGGCATTATCAGTGGACATGCTTACCGCTTGGAATGAAAACATCGCTAGCCATTTTCCACAGAATATTGAGCAATATAATTAAAAAACGCGAATTGTCAGGATTTACTGTAAATTATATAGACGATATATTGATATTCTCTAAAACCTTTAGAGAACATTTAAGACATTTAGAAAAGTTGCTGAATGCTATCACAGAAGAAGGCTTCCCGCTTAAATTCTCTAAATGTATGTTTGCTTCAAATACAGTAAGTTATCTTGGGCACATTATAAGTTATAATACTGTTAAACCAATGAAAGATAATTTAAAGGCAATACGTAATTTTCCAACTCCAACAACCCAGAAAAATATCCGCCAATTTTTAGGAAAAATAAATTTTTATCACAACTACGTACCTAAAATAGCTGTTGTATTGGAACCGTTGCACAATCTATTAAGAAAGGATCAAAAATTTCTTTGGTCACAAGAATGCCAAAAGGTTTCTGACTATTTAAAAGAATTTTTATGCACTGAGCCAGTTTTAACAATTTATGACCCTATGTTACCAATAAAAATCTATACAGACGGGATTATCCAAGAACTCGGGGCTGTACTAAAACAGCCTCAACCAGACAGTGATACAGAGAAACCAGTTGCCTATTTTTCGAAGAAATTAAATAATTCACAGAAAAAGAAAAAGGCAATATATATAGAAGCTTTAGCAATTAAAGAGACAGTACAGTTTTGGCAATACTGGCTGATGGGCAGATCTATCGAAGTTTGCTCAGATCATAAGCCATTAAAAGATTTAAACATAAAAGCTAGACCAGATGAAGTGCTAGGTGACATAACATACTACTTGTCACAATATGATTTTACAGTAAAATATAATCCAGGTAAATTTAACATAGAAGCAGTTTGTTTAAGCAGGAACCCGGTATTTGAAGCACAAGAAAACAACGAAGATTTGTTAAAAACCGTAAATCTAATAAATTTAAAAAGTATTATAAACAATCAAAATAAAAATGAGAATTAAAAAAAAAACAAAAAAACGTGTATAAGAAGAACAAGATATACTACAGAAAGGAGAAAATCATGATATCAGAAGAATTCAGCAGAAAATTAATAAAAAATCTGCACGATCAATTCTATCATATTGGCATAAACCAAATGACCAAATTTGTATTAAAAATAAAACCAGAGGTCAAGTAAAGTACGGATTAATGTCACAACTTGGTCCGACGAAAAAACCATTCGAGATAATATCGATTGACACGATCGGAGGTTTTGGTGGCTCAAAGATCTACAAAAAAATATTTGCACTTGTTGGTGGATCATTTTACAAGATTCGCATACATCCTAACTTCAAAATCACAGTCAGCTAATGACTTTATAAAATTAACTAACATTATTGCAGAAAATGAATAAATCGGGAAAATTCTAACCGACCAGTATCCAGGAATTAATTCAAAAGCGTATAACGGCTTCCTAAAAAAAAAATATATACCGATTATTTTTACAGCGGTCAATGCGCCTTTTTCTAACGGTTTAAATGAACGATTAAACCAAACTCTAATAAATAAAATCAGGTGTAAAGTATGTAAATGAAAATAAAGGAAGAAAAGCTTGGACAACAGCGGCACATGAATGTGTGCGCAAATATAATGAAACGATACATACAGTAACAAAGTTTAGTCTGAAATACTTATTAGAAGGAACAAACACGTCGATATTACCGAACGAGTTATCACAAATAAAAACACAGAGGGACATAAAGGAAGACAGAGAAAGAGCTTTGGAAAACAGCATAAAATACCACAAATTTAACAAACAACTATACGACAAAAATAGAAAAAACTACAATTTTCAGGTAGGTGAGTCAGTGTATGTTGAAAACGGAAATCGTTTGAACAGAAAATAATTGGACGAATTAAGAATTGGTCCATATAAAATAGAAGAAAAAGTGTCCGAATCAATTTACAGAATCAATACAGGACACACAAAAACGGAATCGAATTTCTTCCATATTTCAAAACTTATTCCAGTACAAGATACGATGTGTGAGGAAGAAAAATGAGATTTTTCTTTCCCAAGAAGGGTGGGTAGGGGGAGGGGGAGATGTAAGGAATATGCTGCTCAATACAATGAGTCAGTAGGTTAAGGATCTGCACTAGCGTCATAAAAATTAAAAACTGTCAACGTCAAAACGTGATGTGTTTTGCTAATTAATAAATAAGAAACCTTTAGGATAAAGTTGATTATACAAGGAACACGATTGCGAAGAACAAACATTGAATGTTGTTTCTTGTATTGTTACAGATTTGTAATAATTGTAAATAGTTAATGTAAATAATCTATTTAATAAAATTCTTGTATTGTTACAGTGAAACTATTCAGTTTGTTATTGCCTACAATCCTTGACTGTTGAAATAAATAATTCAATTACACATTACATGTATATACTCTACTAGCGAATGGTAGGTATTTTTGCCATTCGGCCAGTACCAACACCATATTAACCAATTATATACTTAAAGTCGTTTCTATTGCAAAATTAATAAGAAATCAAGAATGAATAACGAATACAAAAGTTAACGATTTGACAGAAACAACAATTACTATTCACTTATCAAGTTCTGCAGCGTCTTCATTAAAATACAAAAATTTGTTGAAAAAAGCGCAGTTTTGACAATATTCCTGGCACGTACTCCACAAAAAGTTAAATTATAATTTCCCGATCGGCTCTAAATGTGTCTTCGTTTACACGGACCATTATTTGAACATCTATTGTAGTAACCTTTAACAATTTTGGATTTCCAATATTTTTCCTTGTCTTTAAATCGGTGTAAAATTTGCTTTATACTAATCACATGCGTCATTGCATGATGACTTTAAATCTTTAAATGTAACAAATTTCAAAATATTCTTTAACATACGAAAATAATGTACAGCGTGTTCCATTTGAAAAAAGTCCGAAATGGATTTACGAAACTCGATCGCCCTGTATAATGGCGAATAATTTCAACTTAAGTGTAGGCCATTATATTACTCAACAATTTAGCACATTTAGTGACACACTTAATTTTTTTAGTATACATTTGGAGCGTTTTTTCAATTTTAATCGCTTTTCTCTCTGTAACTATGAGTTTTAGACCCAACTAATGTTATACCAAATTGTTTATAGTAATTAGCAGAATCGATTGTAATATATTAATACCAAGTGTTCCATTAAAAAAACATAAGTTTGGTTCGTCACCGACTGCTTCGGTCAACCTGTACAAACAAAATATTTTTAAAACGTAGTCCATGTAGCCCTCAATCATATTCCGTTTAATTATAATCGTCCAACCCATCTTGGCTGCACTACCCTGTACAACATATATGAGCAATTATTCTTAAATAGAACATCACAGGTTTTAAAACAAATTAACTGGGTATATTAGTAACCTTCGTTACTTACTAAGATCTTTTCGAATTTAAAGTTTGAAGTAAATAATTAAATGAATATACTACATATTATTTAGACATTTTTTGAATTATTTAACGATTTGAAATTATAAATGTTTATATTCGGTAGAAAAATCAAAGAAAATAACGTAGTTAACTTACGTGTATGTTAACAATTAACTCAACTCGATGACTTGCAAGATTTGCAAGACATTTAAATTGGCAATATAATAAAAAAGAGTAAGGTGAGAATTTGACCAGTAGCTTGTCGAAGGACCAGTTCGGAAGTTTCACCGAGGGAGGGCTGACAGAACTGCTGAGCCGGTTGTACCCAGTGATGGGAGCGTAAAATACACCAAGTAGAATACGTCATATTTTACACGTAGATAACTATCATTTTCTACATGGGCTTTTTCTACATCCCGTAAAATATGCAGAAATGTAGAAAATGGTGCTAACATACGTAATACATGAGATTGCTCTAAGTACGTACCCAGTCAACATATTTTAAGATGAAGATACCGCTTCATTCTGTATATTCATTATATAAAAAGGAACAGTCTAGCTATTCTTTATGTCTACCTCCAACTTAAAACCCGTGCGAAATTGGCAGCGTATTGACTGGGTATTGACTGGGTGCCAATACTTTATCAATAAGAAAAATATCGGTTTTGCCGAACGAACTAACAGAGTAGGTAATATGAAAGTTGTACTAGTTGAATAACATAACCTCATATTATTATGATATATATATATTATATTCTACGTAATTTCTACATTATCTACGTAAATACATTTTCTACCTATTTTCTACGTGTAGATGTAGATAATAAAAATCTACGCGTAAAGCCCCATCACTGGTTGTACCCCAGAGAACTTAGATTTTCATATGGCCACGAGTAAGGCTGTATATGTTTAGATCAGCAATCGGAGAAATTTTTAATTTTTTTTTACAATTTTGAGGCCATATTTATACGATGGAACTTTAACTCGGAACCGATATTTTTTATTTTTACAAAATGAACTTCAAGACTACATAGGTTAGGTTAGGTTAGGAGTGGGGTGGCAGGCGGGCCTGTTTCACCGCGACCTTTACAGGTCTATTGTGATCCCCTTTACCTTAGAGAACGCTCTCCAGTTTCGCCTTCTTAATCAGACAGATCATTTTTGAGAGCGGCTCTTTTATGTAGCCGTTGGCTGTGGGGTTCTCTACCCCCATTACTAGAAACCTTGTCCTCGAAAGGCCGTCACTGTGGCACAAAACATGAAATGGGGTTTCTTCCTCCTCTTGACAGCATCTGCAGAGAGCATTTTCTGCCAGGCCTATGTTAAACATATGTCTATTCAGTCTGCAGTGAGCGGTCATCAGAGTTACTATCATTTTGATAGTCTTCCTGTCTTTACTCAGAGGTCTTCAGTAAACTTAGACCTCTGTTCCCTTAGGAACTCCTTAGCCTGTCTTTGTCCTGGTGATCTTTCCCGCCATTCCTTCGACTTGTTGTGTGACCATTCGTAGATGGACCTCTTAATTTGTGATTTGATAATGCCGAAGGAAGGGGCCGCTCCTATGAAAGGCCTTGACGAAGCTCGTCTGGCAAGCTCATCTGCCGCCTCATTTCCCTTCACTCCCGTGTGGCTGGGGACCCAGACCAAAGTTATTTTCCTTAGGGTGCCCACCTCATTTAGGGCTCTTACGCAGTCCCAAACCAGCTTTGAGTCAGCACTTGCGGAACTAATCGCTTTAAGTGCTGCTTGACTGTCAGAGTAAATAGCGACGCTTTTTCCTGGTGGTGAATCGCAGCAACCTCAGCCTGGAAAATCGTCGAGTCCTTGTTGAAGCTCAATGATAGGGCCTTGAACGGCTTCTTTCTATAAATGCCAGCTCCTACGCCGTGGTCCGTTTTAGAGCCGTCGGTATACTAGCTTGAGTCCGCTCTTACTGGGGGACCGTATTCCCAGTCCTTCTTATCTGGTATTATAACCTGATATTTTCTATCTAGGTTAAATTTCTGAACCATGGCGTCGCTTGGCGTCCCCGTTAGGGGCGCCGCATTGAGTTCCTCCAGTAGTTTTTGATGTTTGGCATGGATGCTTGGTGTGATTTACTTATCGGTGCCTGTCGGTGCATGAGTCTGTAAGCTGCAGATCTAGCGCTTCCCTGTATAAAGATTTGTAGCGGTGGTAGGTTTAGAATGACTTGCATTGCGGCTGTGGGGGTCGATCTCATTGCCCCTGTGGCGCACAGACGTCTTTGTACGCCACCCAGCGTTCTGGCCGCTCCCGCCTGTCGCACCTTTGGCTACCATGCTATAGCTCCGTATGCTATCATGGGTCTGATTACCCTGGTATATAGCCACAGAGTCATTTTGGGGCTAAGGCCCCAGTTTTTTCCACATAACCTCCTGCACCTGTCCAAGGCTATAGTGGCTTTGTTGGTTATTTTTTGGATATGAGTATTCCACGTGAGCCTTTGATCAAACCATACCCCTAGGTATTTCGTCTCTTTGACCTGTGGTATTCTTTCCCCACCTATTACTAGTGGTTGCAGACCCTCTAGCGATCTTTTTCTTGTGAACGTGACAACTTGTATTTTCTGAGTATTGACTACTAGTCGCTCTTGTTTGCCCCAGCTGTCCACCGTGTTTAGAGCTCTTTGCATCTGTTCCATCAGAACTTTTGGAAATCGCCCTTAAACGACTATTGTTAGGTCGTCAGCATATCCCAGGCAATAGAAGCCCTTTCTGGTCAGTTTTCGGATTAGATCGTCAGCGAGAGCGGCCCACAGAAGAGGAAATAAAACTCCACCCTGCGGACAGCCTCCTCCCGCCTCCGCTTCGATGGTAGCCTCGCCAATTGTGGATGTAATTATCCTCCTTTCCAGGCTGGCTCTTATCCACTGCAGAAGTTTAGGCTCCTTTTCTCTTTGAAGCCTCGATAATTGAGTTTGTCGTGGCATTGTTAAATGCCCCCTCTATACCCAGGAAAGTCGCTACGGCTATCTCTTCGTCTTCTATAGATTTTGAAATTAGCCTGTTGAGGTCATCTAAAGCTGCCTCTGTAGATATCCCTGGTTGGTAGGCGTACTGTCTGTGGCTGTTCTCTCAGCGCGGTGTCTCTTATGTGCCTGTCCACCAACCTTTCAAGAGTTTTGAGTAAGAAGGAGGACAGGCTTATCGGTCTGTATGACTTTGGCGTTTGATCAGATATCTTACCCACCTTAGGTAGGTACACTATCCTGACCTTTTGCCATGCATTTGGAACCGATCCCCAGGCTATACAAGCTTTGAAGATTTTTGTTAGATGTGGTATCAGTATCTCTATCCCTTTCTGAAGTAGGGCCGGAAATATCCAGTCTGTGCCCGCGGATTTGAATGGCACAAATCTGCTCACAGCCCACCAAATTCTTGCGGGTCTCGTGATCTCTGTGGCCAGCCTCCAGTCGTCCCGCCTCGGCCTGTTTGACCTTTGGTCTGGTTCGGTCGGCCCGTGAGTACCCTTCAAGATTTTAGCGGACGGAAAGTGAACCTTCATCAATTCTTCAATACTCTCTTTATGAGTGCTTGTGTAGGTTCCATCCGTTCGTTTTATGAAACCTACTTCGGTCGCAGTACTGCCCTCCTAAGACTTTGTGGATGCGCGAACATGCAGGTGGCTCTTGCCGCTCCTCACAGAATTTCCTCCACGAGTATCTTTTCGCCTTGCGTATCTCTTTATTGTACTGCGTTAGTTTAGTTTTGTATGTCTCTCATGTGTAGTCGGATTTGGCTTTGTTAAATAACCTACGGACATCGGCTCGTAGATGCTCTAGGTTCCTATTCCATCACACTATCTTGGCGCCCCTGTACCGCCTCGTTCTTTCTGTAAAAGCTTCGTGCACTTGGTCTACTGCCCGTTCTAATCCTTCGATTCTGTCCACCGGCGCTGTGCCCCCCTCGAGAGACACCTGGAGGGACGTTAAATATCCTTGCCAGTTTATCTCCCTGGGGTTTCTGTACTTGGCCTCGGTGGGACTGACGTTCAGATTGAATCTGATGTGTCGGTGGTCCGAACACGAAGGTTCTTCCAATACATGCCATTTGTTTATGGCATTAAGCACCTTGCACGAGCATAGCGTAACATCTAGCACCTCTGCGCGTGCTCTTGTGACGAATGTGGGTTCCCTGCCTATACTGGCTACTTCTAACCCCTCTGAAAATATGAATTGCATAAGTGACTCACCTCGTGCGTTGGTGTTCGTGCTCCTCCATGCTGTATGGTGTGCGTTTGCATCGCATCCTATTATTACATGGATCTTTCTCTCCATCTCTTTTCTCTCCATATGCGACTAAGCTGCTTAATAAGGAGGATGACCACTCTTTGTCCTCCCCGGGGAAGTAGGCTGAGCAGACAATCCAGCTTCTAGTCCCTTCCTCGGTCTTGGCAGTAAGGATACCTGTAACCACGTCGTCCGTACAGAGGACCGGAATTAGCGTACATGTCACCTTTGAACTGTGAAGTATACCAGCTCTTGGCCTTACCGACCTAGTGTTGTATAATACCTTACCTTGTTGTGGTGTTAGACCCGCAACTTTTCCTTTTACAAGCCATGGTTCCTGCAGTAGTGCCACATATAGACTTTCATTATCGAACCTCCTAACAAGCGTTGCTGAGGCAGCTTTTGCTTGTTGTAGGTTCGCCTGCAGGACCTGGATCTCCCTCTTCATAAAAATGAATGAATGAATGAATTTTTATGAAGAGGGTTCCTCCTCGGCCGCTCCCCCGGCAGCCTCGTCCTCCTCCATAGGAGGTATTCTCCCCCTACAGGGGTATAATACCTTTTGAGGGGGCTAATTCCGCTCTCGGAAGACTGGCTTTCCGGGCTGGGGTCGACGGAAGGAGTCTCCACCCCGGTGGCCACTGTGCCTTTCGGGGCGGATGGCTCCTTCTCGCCAGTGGCGCTTTCTTCGCCTGTCTGCTCTAGACCCGATTGCCCTTCTTTGACCCGGAATCTTAGTTTTCCTAGGCCAAAGTACGGCTACAGGTCTAGCTTCTTGAGCTCCTCCGCCGACTCTCTGTCTGCGGAGAAGGTCCACACTGTTTCTTTGTCCCTTTGGGTGGAGTTCCAAACGGTCTAAAGTTTAGGGTTAAGGCCTCGGTTACTTACCCTTAAACGGCTTAGTACCCTTTGGGCCGGTACCTTTTGTCCCTCTTCATCAGGCACAAAAGTGGTGCAAATCCTTGATATGTCTCCGCCCTCCAAAGCCCTGAGGGCTGCGGCCTCCCAGAGTCTGAGAGCAGGAACAACTTCCTTGAGCCATTGGGCGCTGTCCTCATCGGCACAAGTCACTATAAGGTGGCCCGGTCGATGCGTACATCTTACGAAACGGACTTGGGATCCTTCTTCCGTAATCGTATCGTAGGCAGCCAGTAAGGCGTTCTGGACTGCTCTAAGCTTGTCCGGCTCCAAGTGATTAGCAGGGTAGCCATCGCTGACTACCGCCACTTTCACCGAAGAGACTGCCTCTTTGAAGGTCGAGCCCTCTGTTTTCGGCTTTTTGCTCTTCGACGCACTGGGTGGGGTACTACCTTCCGACCGTGGTCGTTTTTCGGTCCCCTCCGGTACTTTGTTTACCCGCTTGGCCCGACTCTCGCGGCTTGCTTGCCTTCTTGGCTTGTGGTTGCGCCTTAATAGCGTCCTCCTGGCCTTTTTGTGCGTGCCGGATGAAGTTGTCTTTGATTACGGCTCTTCTGGCCTCAATGTAATCTTGACCCTGCTTCACCAGTTTTTGCACTTTGGCCCTGGATATTTCCGACAGTCGAGCTGTTCGGATCTCGTCGTCTGACATTAGGTCTACGTCTTCGACGGAGCTAACCTTCAGGTTAGTCTTAGGTAGCTTAGATGGGCCGGGCGTTTCCGCCTTTGGTCCATCTTTAGCGTTTTTTCCGCTGCTTTTCAGCTTTGGGAAAGGTTTTTTTAATTTTTATATTGCTTTGATCTTCCATAGTTGATCCCACGAGTAGCTAGGGAAATGTTGGTCCGCTCCAGCAGAGCCCCGCATTACTGGAGTAAGGCTATAATCCAATGGAGTGCGCCTGGTGTCCCATGGTTGGACTAGTTGGAACTGGTCTGCTATCCAGCCACGCATCCTCTCGGCCTAGTCCGCCACCTTAGGATTTAGGTTTGATAATGAGGTTGTCTCCTCTCGGCCCGTGCAATTAAGCCTAGACCCCCGACACCCGAAGGGGACGGTTTATCAGTCGCATATGTGGTATCTTTCACAATGTGACCGGCGCCGTGTCTCCTGGTGCAGACCGTTAGCCACGACACGACAGCTCGGTCAAGAGATTTATTTTCGACCTTTACCGGTCTAGACCGCAGTGTTCTGCTTGCACAGTGGTACCTCGGGTAGGGTGGCGTAATTATACCCCGCACTGCGGTCGGCAGCAGGAAGAGGCTTTGCGTAAAAGGACTAAGTTGCGCTTAGCCCGCTGCTGGGCTCGCCCACATGTTACCATGTGGACAAGTTCCCCGCCATATAGGAAGGGTCTCTCACCACCAAGACTACATAGACAATATCCCATTAGCTTTACGACAAAATTTGTGGTTCCAACTTGACGGCGCTCCACCTCATAATGGAGCTGCAGTAACAAATTATCTACAAAATGAATTTGGTCAAAACTGGTTCGGCAAGAGAAGACCAATTTTGTGGCCTGCCAAAAGCGCCTGCCAAGATCGCCTGATTTATCGATTCTTAATAATAATACTATTACTACTTACTATGTAGCATTTATTTTTTTTTAATTTATACCTATTAGAAAAAACAAATTTTAGTTTTCCATACTTTTACTTATTATTTCGTTTCCATAGACAAATGCTACACATATGCCAACTTGTGACGTATCATGATAAACAGGATTTAATGAGGATTCATTTTTACAGAAAACATACAGGGTGTTCTATTAAAAAAAATTAAGTTGATTATTGCTGCTAAAAATCAGTAAGCTGTGAAAGATTATAATGATGCAATACGATAGACCATTTCGAGATAAAAAACATTATCCTTTAACATTTTTTTGTATTTTTGATGATAAAGCTGATATAGGCTGGACAATGAAAATCCAACCACTCTGGATATGGAATAAAATGGATACGTTGTTGGAGTCGTACCAAGTTGTTACTTAATACTGGATAATTCTGTACTCGAAAGGTTACTCTAAGAGGCTCACGGTATACGGGTACACCAAAAGAGTACACCAAAAATAGTTGTACTAAAATAGTGCACTAAAAACTCTCTACGGAGCAAAACACAAAAAATCCAGGTTGTCTTAAACCATCCAAAGACGGCAAAAGCCTCCAAACGAAGATACAATAATTCGTAAGACAATTCAATAATTGGCCTAATTCATGAGCGATAAATCCACTAAAAGTAAAAGTCAAATCAGAGACTATTAAAACATGGCACCATAAACGCAAGCGGACAAAATAAAGTAACCAGTCCACAAGATAGTCAAGGTAAGAGAACCAGAAACGGAAACATGCAATACGTCGCGCAAACATTTCTAGAATAGGGAAAACGAAAATGACTTAGGGAATCTGATCTGAGAGATATAAACAAAACGTGATAATAATACATAAGAGAAGAAAAGTTATTTTAAATAAAAACAGGGAAATATAATTTGAAAAATGAAAGGGATGTAGAAATACGACCGGAAAAGCCGAGTCCAAATGAATTTCACAGGTAAACAAGAAGAAACTGAAGATGGAATACAACAACAATACAGCTCGCTAAGAAATATACCCACCGAATGAGAATTTAGCGAAACACTGAAATATTGCAAGGAAACATTAAAGAAACACAGGGGATGTATAGAATAAACTGTCGAAGGAATTAAAAATAGATAGATGAACAGCGAAGCCTAAAAAACCATATAACGTAGATAGAAAAAAGTAACTAACACGTAACGGCCCATATAAATGAAAGTGGACTAAGTAGAGAGGTGATGGAAGTCCAAACTTTCATGACCAAACTCTATAGCAAAACGGATGAACTGAGAAAACTTATGAAGGAGAATACGATGACGAAGTAAGACGGAAATCAAGGTAGGTACAAGGGAGTTAGTGAATATTGTAAGAGGACTTAGACATTTTCAAAGGGCACTACGTAACAGTGCTAGAGAAAGTAGACGTTTACGATGTTACGTGCAAATGTTCATTCACCTTACGATATATAGTTTTTAGGTTCCGCTATGCTTCGATCTGACTTCTAATTCCTTCGACAATTCATTAAATATGTACGAGGGAGCGTTTCTATATTCGCGGAATGAGCGGGTTGTAGGGCGGTGATTAGGCGCATTGGGGGGGTGGCCTGTGCAGCGACTCATAATTAGTATAAATACGAAGTTTCATTGTTATTAGACAGTTAGTCTTTGAGCTATCGTCAACCAAGTAACATAATCAGGAGTGAAAAGTGAAATATGGAAAAAATCGAATATCGTGCCGTTATAAAGTTGCTTACCAAGCAAGGAAAATCAGTCGCGACCATAATGAATGAGATGTCATTGGTTTACGGCGACTCTTGTCCAGGAAAAACCATGGTGTATAAGTGGCATAGTTTATTTAAACGAGGAAGGGAATCCCTTGAAGACGACCCGATGCCGGACAGAAGCATTGAGGTGACCACGCCAGCACTTATCCAAAAAGTTGAAAAATTGTACTCGAAGATGCTCGACTAAAGAAGAAACAACTCGCAGAAATGGTTGGAGTATCCGATACAACAATTTTTAAAATCCTACACGATCATTTCGGCATGTCTAAGGTCAGCGCAAGATGGGTGCCGAGAATGCTCACGCCGCCGCAAAAACAACAGCGCGTAGAGTGTTCGCGTGCATTTTTAGACCTCTGTAATGAAGACACGGATGGTGTATTGAGTCGAATTGTTACTGGAGACGAAACTTGGGTTCATCATTATGAACCTGAGTCCAAACAAGACTCCATGCAGTGGTATAAAAAGGGCACAGCACCTCCCAAGAAATTTAAAGTGTCACAATCAGCTAGGAAACTCATGGCAACGGTATTTTGGGACTCGGAAGGAATATTGTTAATTGATTATAAAGATGAAGGTGTTTCTATAACCGGAGAATATTACGCTTCAATATTAGAGCGACTAAAAGAAGCCATTAAAGAGAAAATACGCGGAAAATTGACGAAAGGTGTGCTGCTTTTGCACGACAACGTGCCCGTCCACAAGAGCCGCGTTGCGATAGCTGCCCTGCGTAAGGTGCGCTTCGCAATTGTGAGTCACCCACCCTACAGCCCAGAGCTGGCCCCGAGTGGTTATTACCTGTTTCCGAAAATGAAAAAAGAGCTGCGGGGTAAAAAATTTACTGCCGTTGATGAAGTCAAGCAGGCAGTTTCGGCGTATTTTGCAGATAAAGAGAAATCATTTTTTATGAGGGTATAAATAAATTAATTGAAAGATGTGAAAAATGTATCCGTCTTGCAGGTGAATATATTGAAAAAGAAAAATAATTTGGTTTTTTTATTTCCACCCCTTATCCCCCATTCCGCGAGTATAAAAACGCTCCCTCGTATCTCATGTGTTTCTCTCATGTTCCCGTATGGTAATGTAGTGGTTTGCTTATTATCTCCCCTTTGTTCGTGTTAATTCTGGCAAGTTGTAATGGGTTTTCTTCTCGATGTTCTTCATATTACCCTGTAAATTCATTTTAACTCGGGTCTGCCCGGTCGTATTTCATTGCATTCTTTTAGTTTCGAAAGTATTTACCTGTTTTATAAGTAATTCTCTTCGTATGCATTTTCATACATTTTGTTAGTTAGATGTCAGATGTCTGTTATCATCTGAAGTTAGATCCTATCTTTCGCGTTCGTCTCTCAGCGTAGCCAACCGTTAGTCTTAAAAGTTCTCCAATTCATTTTATAATTCCCTGCTGTTGGACGATTCCATGTGAAATGTCTGCTTCCGTTCTTGAAGTCACTTCCTTATCGCCATTGATGTGAACAACACGTGAAGAATGTTTTCTACGGTTGAGACCTTGTGGCTTAATATTTTTGGTCTTTGAAGGACTATCGCTAGTTTAGTGGAATAATCGGCCGAAGGATAGGTAAAATATGTTTTGGATTATCTTGAGATTTATCGTTTGTTCGTTTTAATGCTTCAGTTGAAAACGGATAAGTATTTTCAACCGAGATTTTTCTTAGGGCATGCTCCGATGAGGTGAGTTTCTTAGTCACATGTTTCTCCATTTTCCTTTTTCTAATTTTCCGTTTATCTGTTCATATTTTAGGGGCGATTAGTGTAGCTTTTCAGTTAGAATTTCATTGTAGCCTCCTAGTTACAAATTATAATTTACAATTCTGGCTAACGAACTGGTTTACGTCTCGAATTAATTTTTGGTACCTAGTAAAACTCTTTGGTACGTCACCGTCAACCCGTGAAATCTGGAATAGAGTATCTAAGGTCCCAGATACTCTGAACAACTAGATATAACGAGCAACATTTATGGTAACTCGCCCAGCAAACCCCTTGTGTGGCTTCCGAAATGGTACTCCGACAACTCTACAGGTGACATTATTCTCTTTTATTTTATGCGGGTCACTGTAATAATTGTCGAATAAACCATCGGCTTAATTTCTGGAGTTAAATACACGATTACCTGTAAATACCAATGCATTCATAAAAAACAAACAGTACATATACTGTAAAAAAACAACAAAAGTAAAATAAACGTTAAGTAGAGCGGATTCTATTGACCATAAAATAATAAATAAATAAATATTTTAAACTGCATACGTAACTATAGAAGAATTTATTATTGAAGCTCTAGTATCAGTTTGTGAAAAATTCGAAAAAGGCAATTGTAGCTTACGATCAGTTGTCACAAATGATTATGTGTAATTAGGATATCATACGCAACTCTGGCCTAACATCGGAAATAGAAGATGAAGCATTTGCAAATGTATTTTGTAAGAAAGAATCCATTGCAATTATCAACTAGTATTTTACTTACAATCAGCAGTAAGGATGACTGGCAATGGCGATGATGGTACAGTTTACAAGATACAACTAAGTTTTGCATTCTCGGAATCTGACGTATCTTCCATGTTACTGTTATCCAATGCTTTCTTAGTTAATTCCTACAAACTACCGGATATTTCTTAAACTCCTCGCCAGGTTGTAATAGTTCACAACTTTCAATCACAGCATGTATGAAAAATACATACTACTATTATATTACCTATGTAAAGTACTTACCCGTCCATTGTTCTTATAACATCTTTCACAACAAGGCCTATTTTAAATATTGTACAACGTAGACAGTAACGCTAACAACGGTATACTCTTAACTATATGTATAACTCTCTCTCATGACTAATAGCTGCGCTAATAAAACGAATAAAATCAAATAAACAACACAAGCTTGCATATGGCGGTGTACACTATGAATTTGATCAAAATGTCGATTGCCGATCGATCCGCATGCGCACACCAAATTTTATAATTTTATTTTCATTAGGTTTTGTAAATATAAATCCTACTAAAATATACGTGATTTAACTACATTATTACGTATAATAAGATTTTTACAACTTATTTTATTTACATTTGTTACATTTGAACTCATATGGCTCACAATGTATGGGTAATATGAACAATAATAATATTTCGTAAGTTCATGATTTTTGAGATAAAAAGGAATAAAAAACAAATGGTGCGTCTTAAAAAGGAAAAAAAAATGTCACATGATAAGAGTCGAACCGGCGACCTCGTGAATGTTACGTAAGAACGCTACCCACTAAGCCACGGGGTCAGCGTTGACTCCGCTCTCAATTTGATTGTCGTCTGAAAACTTTTATGCCACATTCAGTCAACAAAACGATATAAAGCCAACGAACATGGAACGTTGCAATGATAAGTTGAACCAACGTATTTTGCCGATATTTGACTAACATTGGATATTTATCGTTTTTAGACTGTGACTTTGCGCCAACCATGTTGTTGTTGGCCCGAGCTATCGCCGACCCTGGGAACACGCTTGGAGACTGGAAGACTAAATGGGATGATGACGTTGCGAAAGCAAAATGAACAAAACGTCTAATAGTTCACTTGGAGGAGTGGCTAGCGTGTGGATGCCAATCATCATCTGGCACAGGCGCTAACTGGCCACGTTTATTTTCGTGCATATACAAAAGGACACCACGTTTGATTGTATGCTGTTATTTAATAACTGTATAGATATCTTTTAACGGAAATCCGTCTTAAAAAAATGGCTGCTATAACTAACTTATTTGAAGATTGTCGGTGGAATAAATATTTTTCCACAAGTAACTTAAGAACTTGATAGTATGAAAATTGCTTATGATATATCAATGAACCAAACATTAACTAAATCTATACATGTCTAAAATACAAAATTTCTAATTACTATCGATATCTTATATTAAATATTTTAAAAATTTTCTATACAAATACAATCTTACTTTTTTTATTACAGTATACAACTAAAAACTCGTTATCATTCTCTGAAGAAAAAGGGGTCGTCTCCTTCTTCATCTTCTTCTTCTTCTTCGTCTTCTTTCTCTTATTCTTCTTCGTCATCTTCTTTCTCTTTTTATCGTCGTCCGCTTGTCGTCTTTCTATTCCTTCTTTCGAATCTTTTACGATAATTAACTCCAGCGCTTCTTTGCCCAATTCTCTGTATTTTATTTGAGGTAATTCCCTCATCTTTGAAATGATAGGATCCGACGACACCAGTAACATATGAAATAAATCTCTAGTTGTATTCTCCCTAGAATTTTTCCTTGTGTGATGTTCTCGGAACCTTTTGTAGTTTTTGTTACGGGCTTCTTGCGCTTCTTCTGAGAGCATTCGTATTGGCAAAATTCGGGATCTGGCTGCTTGTGGTCCATGTATTAAAATTTTATGAATACTTGAAGGGATTCGATACCAGTTGTACTTGTTTACAAACAACGGTGCAGTTTCACTGCAGTACGTATTAAATTTTTGGTAATTTATATCATGACCACTTGCAAGCACAGGCAAAATAACACTGAAGCGTTTGATTAAAGTTTCATCAACTTCTGTATTTGTAATTTCTGGCAACAATTGCAGTATTGGAAGTTCTCCCTCCCTGGACAACTTTATCTACTTTTATTCCCATTTCTTGCCATAGATGTTTCTGAATATTCTTTTTCCGCTGTTCTATTATTACGCCTCGAATAGTTGGTGCTTGAAGATCCAAGCGATAAGCAATATTCAGAATACATTCCAAAAACTTAATTCATACGTGTTGAAGTTGAAAGTCCATATTTTAAGTTGTCTTCATCTATTGGAAAATGCACTGTCTTTTATATCTTGTACTTTTCGACGTTTTGTCCGTTCACTACTCGATATAAAAAAACAACTGGTCGTGCGACTCTAGATGTACTTGGTACAAGCGCTTCCTCTTCAAAATGTATTTCGAAATTGCAAATTATTTATCCAATTTCCATTAGCTTTGATACATTTTTTGTATGAAGAGGATGCCGCTTTCCACTTTTTGCTTAAGTACAGCAAAATCCTTGCACCTTTGTTTCAATATATTTCTCGAAAAAATCATTTTAAGATGGCCATTTACTTAGGAATGTCTTTCGTATATATTCGCAAAGCATTTTTTTTGTTTCGGTAGATGTTGCTGAAGAAGGTCGTTTTTGTTCGCTCCATATCTTAAATAACGCACCGTTTGTTACACACTACATGACAGAATCAGATCTGTAAATATGCAGAATGAAATACTTTAAATTTGTTTTTGTTTGCATTTAAAGTACCTAATGTTTGGCCTATATATTAATGGTAAATTCATACCGCTATATTTCGCAACTTTTTTTTCCAGGACTAAGAGATGAATAAATTTCAAACAATTTTCGCTTATTTTTAAAGCCGTTTTAGAACTAGTACTCACTTACTGTACAAAATGCAATTATAATAGTTAAAATTACTTACCAAATAATATAATTAAAAAAACAACACTGTTACAAATAATAAACAAATACTTACTAAAGTTTTAACGATCAACTTCTAACTATGATCGAGTCCCCACGGAAATAGCAAATTGCACACTGCATGATAAGAGATACAATGGTGAAGTAAAAGTCCGAGGAGCTAGCCAAACAAAAGAACAGAAGGAAGTGGCAGCTGTCTGAATGCCGACGGTATCTGAAGTAATATAGCAATAGGTACTGTAAAGGACATGGGAGAGGTTTTAATGGGTAGGCTGCGTTGCAGAGAGACCCTCATCAAGTCGCCATATAAGCGCTTACAGTACATCAAGCATTTCTCCTAGCAAAAAATTAATTATTTTTATCCGTACATAATTTTCCAACTGGCAATAGATAATAAACCATTAGTTTCATAATTTCAAGTTGGAAATTATAAAATAAATCAATGCTATGAATAATATTATACTGTTAGGAAATATTAAATTGGTACAATCGATGTGTACTATTGATATATTAGGACAGGCAGTTCAAAAATATAATGTAGCAAAGTAGGAAAAGTAACAGAAAAAATTATGATAAAGATGAAAACAAAGCAAGAATAAAAATAGTAGAAAAAGAAGACAGAAAGCGAGAGTTAGAGACACGAACAGAAAGATTAAAACCAGAAGGGACTAAACGTTACAACTGCAAGAAGCTAGGACATATTGCGAAGGATTGTTCGGAGTCGAAGAGAGTGTTAGTATGCTAGTTGGACCATCGAGCGATTGAAAATGTTCTTACTGGAATAGAATTTGTAATAGTTACTGATTGTCAAGCTTTAACGTACCTGAATGTAAATAAGACCAGAAATGCTCAAATAGTTCGTTGGTGTAATCATTTGAGCGAGTATTCCTTTACTATTAAACATCATCCTGGAAACAAGATGGTACATGTAGATGTTCTAAGCGGAGCACCAGTCGAAGTGGACGATAGGGAGATTTTTCTGGAGGAGAAACGGATCTTAACATTAATGACTCGTGAAGATGAACTACTACTCGTTCAATATACCGATGAAGACCTAAAGAGAAAACTAGCCGCATTCAAACAAGGAAATGATTTAAGGAAACAAGAATTACAGATGAACTACAAACTGGAAAATGAATTGCTATATAAACAAATATCAGTCGATACCTACAGGATTACCACCTCGTGGACGAGATGGATTTCAGGTTGGCCGAGTGTTAGGGAATATTAAATTGGTACAATCGGTGTGTTAGTACTATTGATATATTAGGACAGGCAGATCAAAAATGTAATGTAATACAGAGTAGTTGAGTTCACAAATCACACACAATTAGATACGCAACTCTATAAGCAATCACTAGCTTTTTTAAGAGGGGCTCATCACAACATAGGTAAAGGGGGTGCTGTGCGTTATGCAACACAATTCGATAAATTGCCATGGATTTATTTATTTATATTATTTTTTACCATACATTAGATGTATGGTTGTGCTAAAATAAAGATGCTTACCTCTAACTGTGGGTACCATTAATTCTCAATAACTTGCTTATTTTAAATAGAACACCCTGTATCCAACATCATTCGATTTTAATTTTCTTTTTCTTTTAAATGTTATAAGGTTCTAGTCTAAGATTATTTGGAGTACCATGCGCTAATACTATTTTAGTTACCAATACTTTAGTTACTGTCTTCCAATTATATACAACATATATACCACAAACAACACCTGACAATATAAAAACATTTTAACCAAAAATTTATTTATGTATTGAAAATAAGTGATATTTGAATCAATAGTTTCTTTGTTTTCTTTTGTATTAAGTTTATGATGAAAATTTGTATGTAATAAAACAGGTATTGGTTAATTTTTGTTTTGTTTCCAATAAATATGAAGTAACCTCCAATGCACCACTGCTTACTTTTCAAGAATAAATTAGACAAAATTAATATCTGAAATTATTGTCATCACATCAAACTGAGCTTGATTTAACCAAATTTTTAGTACATATTCGCCAATTAAAACACTAAATTGACTTTTACAAAGAAACTATAAAAGATAGGTATAGGGAACCTTAATAACATTTAAAAGAGAAAGAAAATTAAAATCAAATGACGGTGTTAGATACAAGGTGTTCAATTTAAATAAGCAAGTTATTGAGGATTAATGGTACCCACAGTTAGAGGTTAGATTTTAACCATCCTGTATCATTTTTAGAAAGCATCTTTATTTCAACATTAATACAATACAATAAATACAAATTGAAACACGTAACTTAGATACGTATGTACGTCAGGTACTCATTCTAAATATTGATCTACATTTTCAAAATTTGCTAAATATCTCAGAACCTGTTGTACCTAGGTATATGGAATATAACAGTAACTTGCCTTTATTTAGTCTGCGTCATCGAAATATGCAATAATATACATGGAGTTCCGTTTAAGTTTTGATAACTTTGATGTGTAACTTTCTTTTGTAACACCCTGTATATTTCAAAATAATTTTAGAACGTGCTCCCAATGGACCTACACATGTTCCAACAAAAAGATTTTAAATATGTGTTACCTTTTTTTGTATATCAACCGAGGCGAATGTGGTGCGCCAGCCTGTATACAGGATAACAACTTGAACTACGAAAGCCTATTGATAGGAGAAGGTAGTGGGGGGTAAAATTAAATGTATCAATTTTAGTATTGTCAACTGTTTGTATGACAGGATTGTCATACAAATATATATAATTTCATATAATTTGCACTTTTTCATTAATTGTGTATTTCATTAGGATAGTTTGATGGTTCGGTAAAGTATTTGACATAACCACTGACATTCCTATCATATAAAAAATTCACAATAGTAAAATGGATACGTTTAATTTTAACTCCCACCATTCTCTCCTATCAATAGGCTTTCGTAGTTCAAGTTGTTAGCCTGTATATGTATATGTATTGTAATGTTATTCCAAATTTATTCAATGTTTATAACTCCATTTTTCACGTGACAAATGATCAGCAGCTGTAGGTAATCTAGAAAATAAAAAAGCACTAAATTAATTTTATATTCATGAACCAACTACCTGATCTGTATATTTTTCTTATCAATTTAATTCAATTTTATAAAGTTACGTAACATAAGTATAATTGCACACATGCGAAGTATTTGTTAAGTTTAATTCAGCACTATCAAATGATAGAGGATGCGCAACTCTTCAAGTTGGCACCATCGGTATCTTCTTCGCATACGTACGAGTCGTTGTCATGTTTTGGCTCAGTAGCCATCTGACGAAGAAGGGGGTCCAACCAACGACAAGGACATAAAGATGTTAAATGCACCACAACAATTACAATCCCATTTTATAAGATAATTAATTAATTTTATGTCATTTATTTTGTACACAAATACACACAAATATTATAAAAAAAGCACACAATTACATTACACACACAGAAGAAGAAAAACCAGCCAGTTAGGGGCATTTTAAGAAGAAAAAGTAGGTGGTAATTAAAATTGACAACTTTTCGGTGACCCTGTATACCTACTACGTAGAATAGGAACATCATGTAATTAACGATTAAATTACCCAAATCAGTCAATGTATTAGTTGAATACTGAATATAACACTAACTATACAATAATTTAAGATGACGTACCTAATGTTTAAGCTGCAAATTAACTTTTCCTAGACTTAAATAGCGTATTTAACGTCATTCTCGGAAAAACGTTAACTAAGGTGGAGGCAACCGTAGAAATTTTTTATAAAAACTTATTTAAAACTTCTACCTTACATACATATAGATACTATCCAGCCACATAAGTATCTTTTTATACGACTACTACAATAAATGTTCATTATGTGCTAGTTATTTCAAACATAATCGCGAACATTATGTAACAAATTTGCAGTTAATCATTACGGCATGTGGCAAGAAATTGTTGGTAGGTAATATTTTTAAATCGCAAGATAATATATTTGTATTATATTATATTAATCAATATATAGGTATTATGAGTAACTGCAAAAACTCATGAAATTATTTTTTGTTTTAGATACTATCAAACTAGCAGATATAACGACCACGGATAAGGAAAATAATTTAACTCTTTCTTATATCATTTAGATTTCGCATATATTATCAAAAATTCAAAAAAATGTCATTATACTCTGATATTCAAGCGTCGTTTCAAAGAATTTACCAATGTTAAACGAAAAATAGTACAAATTCGGATAATATCTAATGTAAATAGCCTGAAACAAAATAAGAAGCTTGGCAAGAATAGGTTTCTAGCACTTCAATCTTTGCTGAAAAATTATCTAATTGGTTGGACGGACCAAGAAAGGAAACGCATTCGTATTACTAACAAGTAACTAAAAAGGAAATATTGGTGAATGTCTCGTATAGACCTAAATAACAAGGTAGGTTTGTAGACCGATGTAGTATAATAGCAACTATAACTTTCTTTACTACATACTTTAAAAGAAGAATGGTTAATTTCTTGAATTTTACAAGAACATTGCAATATTTCTAGAACTCAAGTTGTCAATTCGATTTTACCCGTAAAATAATTTAACGGAAATGGTGCTAATGCTATTATGAGTATAGATGGAAAAGTATTGTATTTTTCTAAACCGATATTGCACAGACTCTAACAAAGCCTCCCTCCTCCCCTCGCCGCTTTTTCACTTCAAAACTCAACAGCTTGAGTTGTGTATTCGATATCAATCACAGCCCAGCAAACAAAATGATTGAGGCCAGTTGCTGGCCGCACGCAGTCGTGCCGTAAGACACATTATCGGGCCGACGTAGGCTGCCGGCAATGGACCGGCGTCTATGTGTCCCACCGACCTGCTGCCGGCCGGCTGATGGTTTACCGTCAGTACCAGCAGCGTGCCAGCTGCCGACCACTACTTTTGCCGTTAATAGGCCATTACACTCCCGCTTCAGTTTTATTACACTATTAGGGCGCAAACACAATAAAAGCAGGTTTCCTGCTTACTGGCAACCAGCGCAGGTCAGCGCGTATAAGTAATTATAATACTTTCATGCTATTAAATTGGCAATAACACAATAGACGCATGCTGGAGCAGGCCGAAGCTGATCGGAGCTAGTAGTCGGCGTTACCGGTTTTGTCGGAATGATTGTTTAGTTCTGCCACGTAGAAAGTCAAAATGATAAGTATACGCAGATACATACTTTTTCCTGCTCGCCACTGTGTCCTGTTAAGCGTGATAATTCGGTACCGATCGGAGCGGAGAGTCGGAAATCAGATTACCTGCTTTTACTGTGTTTGCGCCCTTAGACGTTTTCGAAAATTGTACCGGTAGAAATTTACCGGTTAGCAGCTGGTTTTATGCTAGAATTATTCTTTTAACCGTAGTAAATTAATTTAGAAAACGTTTATTCCCAACTTCGTCTCAACATTACCAACTTGGAAAGTGGTTGAGAATAAATTAATTTACCACGATTAAGCGAATAAATTCGCCATAATCAGCTGATTACCGGTAAATACTTACCGGTACAATTTTCGAAAACGTCTAATAGTGTAATAAAACTGAAGCGGGAGCGTAATGGCCTATTGATTGCTATGTACGAAAATAAACAACATTTCAAAAATAATTCTTTATTATAAAAGTAACAGTCTATATCACGGATGATTAGTGTGAGTGGCCGATTAGAAGAGGAATAAAAAAAAACACTAACCATTTTAAGCGTCTTCCAAAAATCGACAATATAAAGTATTGTCGACTAATTTTGTTATTATTGTGCTTCGAACTGCTTGTGTTCTTTATAATGTGTTGTATGTACACTCGGTTGATTTAGAATCGACTCAAACTGCCATAAAACCCGTTAAAAGTATGCTTTATTGCGGCCCCCGAATGCAAAGCAGTAATAGTATGGTCAACTGTATGTAAATTACTACGTATGTAAATTACTATCTATGTATATACAATATATTTTTCTATTAAATCCAGTTTCATATGCAAGGGATCATTTATAAATTCCTAAACCGATAATTTCTTAATGCGAGCTTAACATATGTATAGTTAAATCGCTATCGCATACAATTTCACTATAATTCTAAGTATTTATGTAATTAAGAAATTATACGAATAAGAATATGTATGGGGACAAGATATAAAAGTCTATTACATAGTAGAGTGGATCGAAAAACGCGTTTTTTTCTGCAATACAATTCTAATAACGCGGAAAACTTGCTCATAGGCGTCATTATAAATGAGAAAATATTAAAATAATTTTTTTTCAAAATTTGAAATCGGGCAGAAGGCCTAAAGTTACCAAAAAAGTCAAAATACCGGTAAATTTCAAAAAAATGCAAAAATTACAAAAAATACATTTTTTGTTGTAATAGTGAATAGTAGTGTGTAGTAGAAATAGTATTTTAAGAGTGTCCTTAACGCATACAAAAAATAATTAGACCCATACTTGTTTTACTGAATTCGCGCAAAAGGTCTAAAGTTGCGGGTTGTATCGCAAAAAAACGATATTTCATGATTTTCGACAATTTTTAAACATGTGCCAAAACCCATAAAAGTTTTATTTTTAATTTATAATAGTGTAAAAACCATTCAAAATAGTTTTCCCAATCCAGACAAAATACTTTCAGACCTGTTATTCCTTAACTGTATTCGTGCAAAAGGTCTAAATTATAGTATAAGTTAAGTTATAGTCCCGTAAAAACGCCGTTTTCCATATCTCATGAGTGTTTATTTAACACATTAGGTTTGTAATAAGACTCTAACAAGTGATTTCCACATCCACCCTACGCAACCAACCAACCAGAGTGAATTTTATTTGCAATATTTACAGTAACTATTTACTTTGTACAATGCATATGTTCGTTGTAGGCAAAAGATTATTTACATAGAAGCCCCTTTGAGTTCTGACTTTTAATTAAATGTGGGTATCAGTTGTCTTGATTTTAAAGTAGCTCTAATATAACCATCTCGATTTTCATGCCCGCACACTTTTTCTGCTGCTTCTGTAACCAGTTTTATATATCTCTCAACTGACTGGGTGTGGCATGGGAATTTGAGGTAGTTAAACGCTGATAGCGCTTTGTCTTTCAACAAAGAAGCAATGCGTTCAGTTGGCATCTTGGACAGTAGTGGCGGCGATGTTAACTTGCAGATTGACCAATCAATTACTTCGGTATAGTCGTTTGCACTAAAATTTATTGAAGGTAGTTTGAAGTCTCTTACGTAACCTTCAGCCGATGGCTCATTTCTGGATTTAAGGATCCTCCTGTAGCCAAGTTCTCTAATGTGTGGTCTCTCATCCATTATCATAGCAAACATAATATTTTCAGGGCGGCAAACCTGCTCGCAACTTTAGGTCGCGCACTTTTTTCACTATTACAACAAAAAATGTATTTTTTTTGTAATTTTTGCATTTTTTTTATTTACCGGGATTTTGACTTTTTTTTGACCGACTCAACCGACAAGCGACGTAGACGTAACGTCGCACACAGAAACTTTCAACATTTATCTGGATGTTTGTAGTAATAAAGCAATTTGCTTATGAACAGGTAAAATAGCTACGTAATGCGAAATGAATGGGAAGATCGCTGCAGAAATATATTCTTTTTCAGATAGTTTCAATATCTGCATTATTACGTAGTATAGGTAGCGTTCGCCAACACCCA
This sequence comes from Holotrichia oblita, assembly GCA_023690525.1. Taxonomy (NCBI): domain Eukaryota; kingdom Metazoa; phylum Arthropoda; class Insecta; order Coleoptera; family Scarabaeidae; genus Holotrichia; species Holotrichia oblita. The sequence continues at coordinate 44,063,505 of CM043020.1, forward strand.
TTACCATTAATGACATACAAACGCAAATAAAATAATTATTGTATTTCTTCTTATCCCTACTTAACTGAATTTAATAATATGCTACAAATCAAATTTAGAACCATAAGAAAAATTGTTTATTAAAGCAGTATAGACAGGAATCTATGTTCATCTTAAGTTTGTTTCGTTAAAACCACTGATTTTATTCTAGAATTAATAACAAAACACACAGTCAACGAATAATAATTTATTTCAAATAATAAAGTAGGTAAACGATAAGGTAGTCAAACTGAAAACAAATTAATACGCAGAAAAAACTTTTTAATTATTGGTTGGTTCTGAAAGACATTTTCTGCACCATCATGCGAACATTCATTCTCTAAAGTATATGTAATAGACTTTTTATATCTTGCCCCCATACATATTCTTATTCATGTAATTTCTTATTTACATTAATACTTGGAAATATAGTGAAATTGTATGCGATAGCGATTTAACTATACAGCTGCGGCCAATTGCTATAGGCACCCTAATAAAGTAAATATATTAGAAAGCAGTCATTAAGAATTATAATAATATAAGATAATAATATATAATTATAATAAAATACTATAACAAACAGCAATGCCTTTTTATTAGTTCTAGGTTGTGTCAGTAAACTAGCGAAAAAATATCCCCTGCCTATAACATTTGGCCGCGACTGTATGTTAAGATCGCATTAAGAAATTATCGGTTTAGGAATTTGTAAATGATCCCTTGCATATGAAACAGGATTTAATAGAAAAATTTATTGTATATACATATAAATAGCAGGTAATTTACATACAGTTGACCATACTATTACTGCTTTGCATTCGGGTACCCCAATAAAGCATACTTTTATCTGGTTTTATGGCAGTTTGAGTCGATTCTAAATAAACCGAGTGTACCAATAAATAAAGTGGAAAATGCATGAAATCAGTGATCGTGTCCATGACGGAGGAATTAAAAAAAACACTTATCATTTTAAGCGTCTTCCAAGGATCGACAATATAAACTATTGTTGTCTAATTTTGTTATTATTGTGCTTTGAACTGCTTGTGTTCTTTACAATGCGTTGTATGTACATACCTAAAAATAAAATGGAAAATGTATGAAATCAGTGATCGTGTGCACGACGGAGGAATTAAAAAAAACACCATTTTAAGCGTCTTCCAAGGATCGACAATATAAACTGTTGTCAACTAATTTTGTTAGATATTATTGTGCTTCAAACTGCTTATGTGTTCTTTACAATGTGTTATTGAACTTACATATGTATTGCACACTAAACATTTAATTTTTGAGCCATCTTATATTAAGTCCGGGAAATTCATAATAAACTGATTCGTCTGACAACGATCGTTTTCTCAATTTATATGTCGACGATATTTTATTACGTATGCTTACACTTACATGCAGTCTAGGCAGGTACCAAACACATACTGAATGCTTTTTACTATGTAGATCTATTTCGTTTAGTTATAAAATTATAATAGTACCTACCTTTATTTTTCTTGCAACAAACACAACGGATTACATGAGATAAATATCTTTCCAACGCGTTATTCCTGTGGATACGGGGCACGCCAAGAACAATAATTGTGAATATTCCCGATGAACTATGTAGTAGATTATATACAACAGTGTACTAGGTAAACAAAACAATTAAATATTGGAGAACATTACAAGAGCGTCTAGTGTTTGTACGAATATGTATATACCTAATGATATAATAATCATTTCACCAATTAAAGATAATTCAATTAATATAACTCTAAAAATGTCTCCCTCCAACTTATCTACAAGTTTGAACTTGTATGCCAGCAGATACGGAGACTGTATACTTATTGTGTCGTGTGTTCTTCATTACGTCATTGCATACGATTCATTGTGGTTATTGGCCATTGCTAAATGTTATCCGTGACGTGCCCTATATACAGAAAAATGTACAAATCATCGAAACATGTTTATACATATCTGATATAATCCGTGAAGTTTGCTGTTAGAAAAATCAAGTTAACGCTTTAACTCTATAACGGAGATACTTGTATTAAGAAAAGCGTGTGCCGTTAGTCCTGACTCGAAACCACATACTTAAAATATATACATATACCGCGTATGATTTATTGCGCAGCCATGGGCCGCAGAGAGTAAATAAAGATAGAAAAATACGCCATTTTGAAGATCATCTGTGAGTTATGCTACAGTTCATGTAATGGATCTTTAGACACACGTCATTGTTTGATGACATAAGCAAAGATTGTCGATTAATCTACCTATCCTTCTTTAATATCGGTGTCGAATATTCAAGCGCGGAAAATACGTATGTCTGCAATACAAATCATATCTAGACTACTGCCTTAATCAAGAGATTGTACATCAAGTATTCATTGTCATAACTTAATTGCAATATGACAGATTTATATAATAGGACTTAAAAAGGCGAAATTCATCTTATAGATGCTCTTCCATATAAACGTTATAATCAAACTTAATGCGTGTTTTAGGTTAATGCTCAATTGGCAGAATCCTAATCATAGAAAAATCCTTTGTGTATGTTTGCTGTCAGAAATGTGTATTATAATTTAATGCATTATGTATATAGTGCTTAACTTGAACTAGAAGTACCGATTTGATTCGTACGCATAAAAATTGATGACGTGCGTCTAAAGATCGATTACACGAACGTATGTTCTTACATTCTACGTGTGTTTAGAAGCATAACTGTTACGGTGTTGTCAATATAAGGAGACGTTATTATTTAGTGTTTATATCAGCTTATTTTATTAAGAATAGGTATTATAAACTATTATGTTACAACCGTGATACATTATATAATTAAAGCGTGATTTAGGTTTTTTTAATAAAGAAAAAAAACACTGAATGAGAGTACTAATTAAATTAAACATAATTTTATTCATATTAATCCGGAGTTTAATAAAAATAAATGAAAAATGACAATATAATAATTGTTTCGGTCACAAAATAAATGTTTTACATATACTTATGAGCTTCGTGTATAAAAATATACATACATATATGTATAATAATAATGTAGACTCATATCAGGCACAGAATATCAGCGTATATGAATCATTCAAATACACAGATATAACATTTTATTGTTTGCTGTTACATTTATTAGAATATATATAGTTCATTTTATGTATGTATTTCGTATCGGTATATTAATAAACAAACATCTTTCCATGAATGTAGACAAACCAACCAACTATTAAATATATTGGGTCACCCACTTCGCAGAATTGTCTTCAAAATGGCAGCGTCTGTGTTTGCGCCGGTCGGACGTCTGCTTTGCGCGGTATATATATTTTAAGTATGTGCTCGAAACCCAATATCGACTACTCAAAAGTCTCTGTCATACTTTATGAAAGTAATTACACTAAAAGGTTATTTTCAGATAAACTTGCTATAAATCCATCTAACGAAACACCAAATCAGGTGCGGACATATTCAGCCCGTAATTATTCAATTATATAAATATTAACGAACTATAAGAATCCTATAAGTTACCTCCAAACAGATACTGAATGTACTGACGCCAGGTGGGTTGCATAAGCTTGAGACTCATATGCCATAGAAGAGAACATTTTTGCATATCTCTCTGAAGTAATTATTAACGCAGAACTTTTTAATAGAAGTTTTTGTATTTCATAGAAAAATCTATCATTGCAATATGATTTTCATGATATTTCATCAAATTATAACATTCAAACTTGTGCTTTAATTTATACAAACCAGTATTTGTGTTTCAAATAATTTCTAAGTAGTAGGTAAACATTAAAATGGTATGTGATTTGTAACATAAGGGGAGACTCTGCAGCCTTAATTAATACATTGTAATATCATTATATTTCATAAGTACATACATATCTCCCTCATTGTCAGTTTTATAGATAATGTTATACACTGATATACTAATCTAAATAAATTTAGGTTTAATGTTGTTGTTTAACATATGCTTCGCCTTCTTAATAATTAGAAAGGCTTAGGAATTGACAGATTGCAAGAATTCCAGGTTGGTTTCTTTGTTGCTATAATTGCAATGATAACTTTGGTTTTGGAACTTATTTATACAACATTTGAATTGTCCAATATTTCTCGTTCTCATTCTCTTGTAATTTACAATTACAAGAGCAGAAGGTTATCATGGATCCTAGCTTTCGACAACTTACCGGACTAAATTTATATAAGCGTGTTATATATTTTTAAATAAACTACTCTGTATATTATTGCTGATTCTAAATGCTCAGTAAATTTATGATATTGAAGAAATTGTATCCAATTTTAATGGATATTGCATATTGTGTTCCACCATCCAATAAGTATTATGTTTGAACTAACACCTACAACTGTGTCTGTTGGCAAAACTATCCCAGACAGCGCAAGACATCTTATGGATGTCTTATTTAGGTCTGTATTATGGCTGAACGCCTAAAGATATAAAAAAGACATTTTATGGATGTAGTTTTAAGGACGTCTCTCGGATGTTCATTTATGGCATGCATAAGACGTTTCTCAAAAGTCTAAAAACGACATTTTAGACGTTTTATATAACAAATTCGACAAAATGTGAAATAGTGTATTTGGGATTGTGTTCATGTTTCAAAAGAATATGATGCGACCATTGATAATTTTCAATTTATTTTTTTATTAATACAATTTAATAAGTGATTTAATGTTCCCCGTATAATCAACCAATCAGCGTTTATTTTAATATATCACATACATCAGCGCCAACTCACGTCGTCTTCGAAACTATGCGATAATTTTAATGGCGATCGACTCGGTTTCACTATTTGATTTGACAGCGTTTAAGTTTAATTCTGGTTTCATTTAGTCATTTTCGCAGTTTTAGTTAGTTTACAAGGAATTGAAATACCAAGTCATTCATAAGATGACTGTGGTAGGTATATGTATTAATACTGTTAGCTTAAACAGGCGGTACCTATAGTGCATTATTTTGAATACATTGAAAGCCCAGACAATTATGTCTGGCATATGTCCAAAACAGATATCCATAAGACGTTGTAAAACGATGTCTTATAAACGTTGACATTTGTAACATTGGATGTCTATACGACATCTTATGAACGTCTTTCAGGCGTAAACATACATCCATAAGACGTCCCGAATATCGGACTCAGACATCTTATGGACGTCTATAAGATGTCTTTGTGCTGTCTGGGATTAAACATAAACGTGGGCTTATCGGAAAATAGAATACAACTTATAAAGTTATGTTGTATGTCAATGGAATTCATTACATTTTGGCAGAATTGCACAGATCTATTCGGATCATCTTCTAATAGCTCTTGATACACACTAACCTTATACGGGTAAAAACTAATAGTTCCGGATGAATGCCAAATGATACCCCTTCATGACGATGACCTAACTAGTGACAAAAATTTAAATATGTCTCCGTTACCAGTAGCTAAAGTCAACTTATGGGCTAAGGAGATGAGTGTGATTTCTCTCAATTATGTTGGTTTTGTGGGAGTGTATTCATATAGTAGCACTAATGAAAATATTTATGTAGAGAATCAGTTAGCTTCCCAAAAATCTATATCCAGATACGTTCTAAAATTAGACGGAAAAGGTGAGGCAAATATACCAGTAGGTACTTAATTTGACCAAATGTGAACTATGAATAGTTGAAAATGAAACCATAATCAGACAAGAATTGTGCCGAAAAAACGTTGATTTAACGAGAGAAGTTGGTGAACACTCGATGAGCTGAGAAAATATAAATATAAACCCAAATCTTGACGAAGAACACAAAAATGACCTATATAAAATATTGAGCAGATACAGCGACTGTTTTGCTAGGAATTTAAGGGAATTTGGAATGTCATCTACCATTGAATGCCCAATTGAGACAGTATCAGAAGAACCAGTAACATTCCGACCATACCAATTAAGACACAATGAGAGAGGAAAGGTACGATCAGCCTATTCTAATCGTAAAGAAGACATATACTATGTAATGCCAGTTTATTAAAGAACATTCATGGATTTATTTGGGATTAGTTATATGACGGTTGGTTTTCATAATCTCCAATAACCTATCTGTTCTGTTGGAATATCGTAAACATAACAAGATGGCCGGACAAGCTATTATATATTTATAGTTTTTTTTAAATAAATATGTACTTTATGAGTTGCAGTGATAACCAGACAAGTAATACGGCTTACGGAGTCCCTGCAACTAAGCACCCACCACACATTAAAAAAAAATTAACTTGCATAATTTATTAAATCAACAGTAGATATTCGGTTCTGGTAATACGGCATAATAAACATGCTGTTAATAATTACGTCTTGCATTACGGATTTATACCGTCCTGGTAGAACGTAATAAGACCGTCTTAATTACGCCTTAAGATACGTTTTATTCACGTCCTCAAAACGCCCTAAAAGTATGACATTTCAACGTGCAAACCTCGTCATATACACGTGCCAAAAACACGTCTTTTGGTTGAAATATTAGCAAAACATTACGTGCTTTTCACGTTTCACGTTTTGTTTGCTGGGAAACGACGGCCAACAGGATGTGCATCGACTATATATCTGAATAAAATCACCAAGAAAATGAACTATCCCCTCCCTCTTATAGACATGTTCTCTGGATATTACCAAGTGACGTTGGTAAAGGACCACCAACACAAGACAGGATTCGTTACACCCGATGAGACATACCAATTTACGAGAATGCCATTTGGGCTAGAAAATAGGCCAACAATATTTTAACGCCTAATAAATATTGTGTTAGAACCTTTACGCTTTTCGATAGCGATGGCATATATAAATGATGTGTTTAAAAGAGCGAACTTAAAATGGAACCTAAAAAGTGTTTCTTTCTGTTAGGAGAAATAGACTACCTAGGGTTTAAAATTTCGGCGGGTGAAATACGCCCAGGTGAAAATGAACTCGTGTGCGTAAAAACTTTCCTGTACCTTTAACTCAAACGGTTGTGTGTCAATTTTTACGGTTAACGAGTTATTTTAGACGATTTGTTAAAAATTATGCGGTAATAGCGAAACCGTTAAATGAACTGTTACGCAAAAACTGGGTATGGAAATAGACCGACGATCACATGAATTCTTTATAGACATCAAAATCGGAACTAACAGGTGTTAATGTTTTAAAACTATATAATCCAAGTGCGCGAACAGAAGGTAACACAGACGCCAGTGCGATTGGCTTAGAGGCAATCCTTCTTCAGGAGGGCCACGAGACAGAAATGCATCCCGTGGTGTACATACATCAGTTGACGAACCACCAGATACAGAGCGATACCAAGCTAGTGAACTTGAGACTCTTTGTGTTGTCTGGGCGCTGGAGAGATTACCTACGTGTTTATTTAATTGGTTTAAAGTTTATTTTAGTTTCAGATTGTAACGCTCTAAGTACATTTGTTAAGCGAAACATGAACTGCGGGACCGAACGATGGTGGTTAAAATTGCAAGAGTAGTAGTAGTAGAGGTCGTTCATAGACCTGAAATTAAAATGGCTCACGTAGATGCCCTTTCCCGTAATCCGATAGGAGCAACAGAACAAACAGAAGCGATACATGAACTGTGGCCCTTGGCACATATTTTGAAAGAGGACGACTGGTTATGTTTAGCGCAGAAACTGATTCGAAATTAGATTATACGTATTATAGACCTGATCTCAGAGCCAAAGAAGACACCACTTTGTAGTTACCAACCAATAGTACTTTGTTTATTATCCGTGGCACAGTGCTTACCTCGAATTTCAAAAATGAATTGCTCCAACAATGGAAAAGCAGATATATAAATATTTTGATAATTGTTAACTATGACTTAACAGCATTCGGACGAATTTCAGATGATTTAGGCCTCCACTGAGAAACAGTTCGTAGCATTTGAAAGAGAAATAATTATCACAGACTTAAATACAATATTCACCAGCATCTATATGAAGACGACAATGCATGAAGTATTGAACATTGCCAGTGTTGATAGAGAAATAGATACTAATAGAATGATAACTTCCTACAAAATATCTTATTTAACGATGAATCTCGGTTACCAAAATACTGATCTTAGCCAAATGAGCAAATGGTCAGGCCAAACACTTCCACGGACATTTCGGCATTAACTTATGGTGGGGAATTTATGGGAACAGAATTACCTTGCCCGTTTTGTTCCAATAAAATTTGACAGGACAAAGATCTCTCTGAAGTATCATTAAATCAGGACAGAGCACCATTTCACAATAAAGAAATATAAATTACTACGTTTACCAAATTCATGGCGAACAATTAATAGCCTGTTTGACCGCCTAATTTGACCTGCTTCGACTGTTGTGTTTTGAAGTATGCTAAATAAGTAGTCGAGCGGATAACCTCGAAGTAATTGAATGAACCTTAAAATAGAATAAAACTGTGAAAAGGCATAGTGTGTGGTGATATGCACAAATACTATGATTCGTTATTGAAATTAGCTATTATGTGCTTTTTTATGTTCGCCGTATAAGTTTTGATCATCTCATATTAGTAACACAATTAGTGTTAATGTCATGTTTGCGCTAACTACAAGGGTATTTGAAAATATGTATATACCTACATACAAAAAATTGATTTATTTTCATTTCGAAATATTGTTTTTATTTCTTCGTTCCTTATGGGTTATTAACTTTACAAACCTCTATGATGGGCGTACCAAACGATTAGTCAAAAATTAGCAATTTAATGATCCATCTCCTTTCCATTTCAACAAACGGTTTTTCCCCAAGAAATTTGTTGATAGAGATAAAGGTGCTAAAAAATAATAGGAAATGCACCTAATCTGTATTTGATTTTATGCATTTCAAAGTATTTTAGATTAATATCTCAATTTCTCAAAAATTGTAAAAAGCTAACATACTCAAAATGTTCTCCGAAATTGTTGAGAGTTGTTTATTTGAAAATCACATCAACATATAAGATCTAGTGCAATCGGTACTAGAAGTTTTAGCGATAACATTCCGTATGCAATTTGTTTAATTTAACACATCACACTAGTTCTCGCAAATAGTTCATCTCATGAAATGCATTAATATATGTATATTTATAAATATATGTACTTTACGTAGTCTCTGTATTATTGTAATATAGAAAAATTGCAGAAATATAAGGGAAAGGAAGCTGCTTCCCTAACAATTATTTGTTATAGGAAAAAATATTTTTGCCATCATGAATACCATGTGAAATAGTATAAGTCTTGTCACAACTTTTTTCTATATCTCTTATAGTTTCTGAATTATTGAGTAAAACAGCAAAGAATAGTACTGACAAGAGAAGCTCCCGAACCCGGAAATTCAAAAAATTATGAAATTTTGGGAAACTCTACATCATATATAGGTATCTACTATGCATTCTTTTTTCTACGGAGAAACACTGAAAAAAAACTGATTTTTGAAAATTGGAAATTTTCCATTCTGACTCTGCGCATAACTCGTTAACGGTAACAGGTAGACGAAAATTTTTAACACAAAAAATGTTTGTTTGAATGAGTTTTATTAAGCAGGTAAGAAAGAAAGTTAAATATATTTACATTTTTATATATATTTTTTTCGATAGATAAATATGTTTGGGGTTAATAATAGGTAACGCGGTTTATTTGGTTTGGTTATTTGGTAACATACCTGTAGTTGCAGTGTTGAAATTAATTTTAAAAACTAACAAAAGTATTGATAACTACATTATAAATTATTTTACATTAGAATTAATAATAATATATCAGCAGCATTGTGTTTTTATTACACGTTAAACCATCTACCAATATAGATTTTTTAATATTTAAACATACCATGGATTATTCTACATGGTGATGAAACTCCTCAAAGAAATGTTGATGAACACAGGAATTTATTACACCATGCACATCGGATGATGGCATGGCTACCACATATGGAACAACCAGGGGGATGAACAAAATCTTGCTGTGTGAAAGCAAAAGTTACTGGATTTTCAAATTCATTCGGTCTTTGGTCAACGTATCCACTTTTATACCAAGCGTAAGCAAATACGTCGTGATGTTTTGGCGCCGAAAGTTGATTATGAATAAGAGATTGTAATTTCATAATATTATTGCATTCGTATAACACAATATCGTAACCATATAGTATATACAAGGTCAGAACATTTTCCTACAAAGTTTTTCCATATGCGAAAACCATATATGTCAAGAGGTTGTATCATTGATGTAGTTTTATTCGGGATCGTTAATATATTCACATGTTTGTTCGATGGTATACTGGTTGGTAATGTAGCAGGACAGTGGCCGGTCCAAGAGTCCAAGAACAAGGTGCTGCGAGCTCCCACATTTGGCAAACAAACATCGGTTAACCATTGCTGAAATAGTTCTTTTGTTAATTTTCCAGATGTGGATGCTGTTAAGTGAACATTACAAGCTCGGAACAAAGACTGTGATACGCGTGCACCGAAATTTCCACTTTGCTCTTTGAGAACAATGAGTAGAGGCGAAAGCAGTTTTCCGGAAACTGATATTGTTGGGAGTATAGTATAACTATGTGTAGTTGCGGATATAGACTGCCCGACTGCTGTAACAGTTTTTGTTCCCTGTACAGCTAAAGTGCGTCCGGAATGTACGTCGATATTAAAACCACTCTCATCAGCATTGAATGTGATATCTATCCCGACATGTCCTATATGTTCTTTTCACTATTAACGAAAGTTAAAGCAATTTCTTTCAATTCCTCGAAGTCTGTGCCATATGATCGAGTAATAAAAAATGTTTTTTTCCTGTCTGCTTGATAAACCTTATCCAAAGAAATAAGTTTTGTTTTAATCTGTATCTCTAACCGACAGGATAATGCTAATACATAATTACTAATTCTAATGTAAAATAATTTATAATTATCAATACTTTTGTTAGTTTTTAAAATTAATTTCAACACTGCAACTACAGGTATGTTACAGAACCAAAGAAACCCTATTACCTATTATTAAGCCCAAACATATTTACCTGTCGAAAAAAATATATATAAAAATGTAAATATATTTAACTTTATTTCTTACCTGCTTAATAAAACTCATTCAAACAAACATTTTTTGTGTTAAAAATTTTCGTCTACTTGTTACGGTTAACGAGTTATGCGCAGTCAGAATGGAAAATTTCCAATTTTCAAAAATCAGTTTTACTCAGTCAGAGTGTTTCTCCACAGAAAAAAAAAATGCGTAGTGCATACCTATATATGATGTACAGTTTCCCAAAATTTCATAATTTTTTGAATTTCCGGTTTCGGGAGCTTCCCTTTTGAGTTTAAGGCGGTTTACACCCCGCCGCTGTGTAATTGGGCAGCTAAGAAAGCTACTTGGTCGTACACTAAATCCACCAAGTTTCCTTTACATCAGCGGGAGACACTTACCTGTGTTTCCTTCTGAACATGAAATTTTAAATAATTCCAAGTTTGATGAATTTTTAATGAAGAAAAGAAAGAAAATTATTTCTGTTACATCACCTTCACGAGAATCTTCTGCTGTACACATTCAAATATAAAATAGATTCTGAAAATATCTGAAGAATTTGCTGTTTATTAAATTTTTATTTTCTTTTCTTGCTTATTCCAATTTATCGCTGTTTAAATTCTTTTTGAACGAACAGAAGCACTCTGAAGTCGATGACCCTGTGGCAACTGCCTTAGGGATATGTGAACACTGATACACAATTATATATAACCTATTTTTTTAGTGATTACAATCATTACACTTTCTTAAACATGCTATATACAAAACGTTACTTAGGAGCTATACAGTTACGTAACTTTTAATTGATGAACATAAACTATAGAAAGCAATAATACATAATCGATAACACTACTACAATACAAACCTTAAATGCTTATTGTTTCAAATTTATACTAATGCTGCTAGTCGTTAAAAGTTCTGACAAGATGTATTCAACTCCGGTTTTAACCATTATATGTATTGCTTTTCCCATCTTAACAGTACCATACGGTGAAGTCAGTGAAAAAAGTAATCTAGATAAGAAGCTTAACAAAATGACATAATCGTTTAAATTATTTTAGTGTGCAAGAAATATAGTGCAGCTGTGTACGTTACAGAACCAGATCTAGGCATGAGCTCCAGTTCAGGTTTTAATAACGTTTCAGAATGCGGAATGGTTTCTGTACCTTTAATAATCGGCGGAAAAGAAGCTACTGAAAAGGAATTCCCACATTTTGTAAGTACAAAAGAAATAATTTACTTTTTCAATTACTAAACAAAGATAATACATAGTGTATTAGGGATTTACAAACTACAATTACTTGAAACAAAGCGTTCTTTATTCTGAATTTGGACTTTATCTATTCTATTAATATAAACTGAAAAGTCTTAGTTGAGATATTGGTTCAGATTGTTACTTACATATTTTGCAATTTAATTTTGACTGTTAATAAGAATTTATTCTGTGTAGCTTAGTATGACGTTTTAATGAAAATTAATAAATTACTGTCAACATCAACTATCAGATGACATAATTACATACAAGCTAACATCTCATTTTAGTTGTTTGCTGTAAACACTATTAAGTAAATATTAATTACTTTTTTCCTACTTATATAAATAAAGTCTAAATCAGTTCTAATCCAGATCAGATTCGAATATTCTAAAATCCATTATCAATCTTCACGAATCAATAGCCGCATAGATTACCTACTCAGTTATGTGAAAGATCTTTGGAGTTCGGGGATAAATTTTCCGAGGGAATGGCGACATTTTTTTCGGAAAATTGTATCCCGACCGATCTGTCATTCACTGTTGGAGGCAAAGTAATTAATAGCGCAGCACTATAAACTACTAGATAGTGCTGTAACAATGCTATTGGACAGGTTTATGCACACACTAACTACACAGCAATAGCATACAATCAAAAAACCTATTGATAAATTGTCATTCAAAACTTTATTGTATTAGTTTGCATTTATTGTTAGGCACTATTAGGATTTGGAAAAAGTCCAAATGAGAAACTAGCATGGTATTGTGGCAGTTCATTGATTAGTGAGAAGTTCCTCTTAACTGCAGCTCATTGCTCCAGAAGTGTAGACTAGTAAGTTATTTTATTTCTAGCATAAATACAGTAACTGATTTCATATTTAGTTCATATGTATTTTAAAATTATTTTTACAAACATTTATATCTTGTCTTCGTAAAAAATATGTTGTATTTATTTAAAAAAACTACAAACTCGACATGACTTTAAGAGGTAATATAATATGCACATATTGTTTGTATTCTTTATACACGAGCTGAAGTATACATATGTTGGAGTAATATTAAACATTGATGAAAATATTCAAATATATGGTTGATTGATTGATTTTTCATTCAAATATATGTATGATTTTTAACAATTTTAATTTACCGCTGAATATACCGATACCTTATTTATTACAGTAATAAATAGAATAACATTGCGTTGCTATATATATGTATATAGTTTGTAAACTACTGGTATCGTATTTCTTTTATAAAAGTAGCGACATTTCTCAACAAAAGGTAAAATAGTGTAGTGTTGCTATAAAGATATAAAGTAGTTTGTGAACAGTATCTCTTAAAAACGTAGGTTTTCCATGTATCGTTAACTGAAATAAAATAATGAAATACAAAGAAAGTGTACAGAGTAATAAAAACAGACGCGCGGTTAGCTCTCAAAAGTAATAAGTATGTGTTTAGTATAATAAATTTTGATATTCGTTTACACTTAAGGAGCCTGTTCACGATCCATCATGTTGTACAAAAATTATTGTGATATATCTGGTTAATCAAATCCAAATTATATTTATGTCAACACATAGTCATTCTACCTCGCCAAATGACATTCTGATACGAAGATAAGTATGCACACTGATCTCATTAGTTTTGGTGCCAGATCAACCATAATCTTTTTTTTCAGCTGTTTTCGCAAATTAATCTGTAAAGCAATTCTTTTCTTTGTTACAAGTACCGTATTTGTTCCCAGCAGAATACTTTTAAATTTTAATTATTACCATTTTAAGTTATATTTTACTTTCCACAGTGTTAGTAATTGGCGATACGCTTCAATAAATTCCTTCCAACACGGCTTGTTTTTAGAAACAACGACAAGTGAATTATGCATTACTTTTATCAGTAACCAGTAATACGCATGCTAGAGAGACAGTGCAGCACACATATTCACACATATTCAACATTGGCCAAAAAATTAAAATATTTGATTTGTAATATTAATATTGCCTGTTAGTCATTATAATTTCGCGATTTTTTGCTATTATACTAGCCTTTATACGGATCACCCATTTGAACGAAATTTATGTAACGTATTAACGAATAAAGGTAAAGATACTTTTGGGGCAGAAAGGCACATTTTCAAGTACAGCTGAAGGATGCGTTGAAGAATTAGTGGAAACATGATTCAATATGCCAGATAAATTATTCTTGCTGAAAACAAAGAGATCTCTAAAACTATCTAGATGTCAGAGTGAGCAGTTGCGAAGGTACCCAACCTTTCTTGGTTGGGTATCCTCGCAACTGCTCGTCGTTATAAATAAGGCCGCTTTTTATCAAGCATATCCCTACAAAACAAAAGCTTGTTTTATTAATTGATATGCAACTATTTTTTTGTTAATTTTTATATTGTTAAAAAAATCAGGAATCGTTACTTGATATTTGTGACGCCTCAGCTATCGGCTAACTTGCACGCTAAACCTTAAATTCGATATAAAATCAAATTCAATACTACAATGTTGTTTCAATTATTAAAAGAGTTTAGTTTCCAACGAATATCGAAAAGTACCTTACTGCAGAATGTGCTGTAGCTTGGGGTGCCAGCTAGTGGAGACAAGTGTAAGTTAAAGATATGAAGCGCTTCGTAAACAGAACAACCTCGCTTTATTTAGTGCAGTAATGCAATAATGTGAGAATTTCAACTTTATAACTCAACCCCTTCACCGTTATTTGAAAAACTATAAAAAATTTAATCAAAACATATAAAAATAAAATCGTAGAAGTAGTTATTTCTCATAAAATTGCTCTTAACAAATTTCTGTAAAATCATTGTTACTCTTAAAATAGTAAAACTAGAAGATATAATTGGACGAAATAAGTTTCCTCATTTTATTGTTTCATTTTAGACTACATTTTGGTTGAAGGTAATACATTAAAAAATACTCAAAAGGTTCCACTATAATTTTTAAGTTTCAAAAGTTTGTGACTGGTAAAAGGTAATAACCTTTTCTAAAGCTGTTTTTTGTGGATTCTGCTAGCATGGGCAATAATACGTTTCAGAGTCAATAATTTTGTGATAGTTTCCAAGCAGATTGTAAATAACTTTTTGCATTGTAGTGTACGCTTGTATTCACATTTAACATGTTGAAAAGGAATATGTATCTAATGTATATTTAACACACTTGGTAGATAATCAAATAACAAACAATAAATTACTACATAAGTGTATTTTACAACATGCGGTTTGTTAAATCAAATTTAAGAACTAGTGTCAGTGTCGGTTTGGTAAAAAAACTCCCAACCACGATGTTCATGTTGTAACAAAAAAATAAACTTATACGAATCGTGAAGATCTCTGAAAAGAACAAAACTAGAAGCAGCGATTTACACAAACAAAGTGAACAACGATTTAAGTATATTTAGCTTGAGTGAGTTTTTCCATTTAGGACACATAAATGTAACAACAAAATCACTAAGTAAAAATAAAGCTTTTAATATTACAAAAACAGAATGGCCTTTCAAAATGAATGTTGGTGTTTTTCAAGAAAATTTGCTGTCTGGTACATGTTTTTCAAAAGATAAATCTGGGATACTAGAGAACATCCATGGAACAGTGTTTTGCTACGTGAATGGCAGACCGTGATATTCAGAAAGGGTTTGTTGTAGAAATCGATGTATAAGTTCACTGAAAATAAAATAAAATGAAAATAAGAGAAGACTTCTCTCGTAATAATCGGTATATTTTAGAAAGCACTCTTCAAACGGTATCAATTTTCGACAGCGTAGCGTTTAGTGAAATTGACGAGGAAAGCAATTTACGAGTATTATTTAAAAATATATATCTTCAAACAACAAGTAAAATTAATTTATAAAAAAAGACTATTCTTGTTATTTTATTATTAAGTGTTATGCCGAGTGGTATGTATTTCTATTATAGTTATACTACTGGTCACATACGTTAAATTAAAACAATTTATCACATCGTACTTGTATATCTTATATATCTTTATTATCTGTCAGAAACAGTGCTCTGCCTCATTCACCATATCCTTTGCCCCTTACAATTGCACATCTATTTTATAGTTCATAGCCTAGTCTCTTGTCATTTTGGTTAATATGTAACGAATTTCTGATGCACTTTATTTGTGTGACTACATATGTCTGTTTATGTATGCATTTAAGATACCTAAGTTACACTACTATCTTTACAATTTTCTAGGTTTTCATTGCATTCATTGCACGTTATAAGAAAACATATCCTTTCTACAACAAACATTATCCACAATAATAGACTTATCAAATAAATTTAATTTTATACTCACAACTAACACAAAATATATTTTATAGCTAACATCCTAAAAGATAAATATGATGGAGTTCTTTAAAAATACAACAAATTAAGCTAAAGTATCAGTAAAAATAAACAAAAGAGATTGTTAAAAGTAATTACTTCAGAATAATAGTTACCTAAGTAATAATATGTAATAGTATTCTGATAATCAAAATTGAAAAAATATGTAAAATAGATAATAGGAAAAAAATCATTGTACTTAATAAAACTTATCGAAAGGAACGTCTTCGGCTGTTGTATAATACCAATTTGCATCTATTACTTGCTGCTATTTTCGAAAAATGAAAATCTACTTAGAGTAATATTTGAATTTTAAAAGGTAAGAGATGCATGTGTCTTTTCATTAAGATAATAAAGATAAATATTTAAGGTAATATTACGAAGAGTGTAATCAGGTAACTTAATTACAAATATAAAAATTTAAGATCCGATTTTAGCGATTTAAAAATAAATATTATCAGTCCATAGAATTTAAGCAATAAAAGGTATTCAAATATCTGCGGGATAAAAGAAGATTCAGTAACGAATTGGATCTTCAATAATTTTTTAAGACATATGAAATGAATCTATTAGACGTTTCTTTCCTTAAATGATCGTTAGTTCAGGTGAAATATTAAATAAATCTGGGAACATTACATTAATATTCGCGATAGAAGCACAATTACTACAGTTTAGGAACAAAATCATTCTGATAGGCAGATTGCTGATCAGCTTAATTTATCGTTAAAATAACCTCTATTCTTTAATTACATATACCGACAAAAATTGTTGAGAATAGAACTGCAAATACATATAACGCATGCAACGGACACACGAATTCACTCGCTTTACGCTAAAAGTTCAATTCGTAAATTCTTATATTTTAATTTATGCAATGTGTATTTACAAAGAGAAGCAGGTAAATAATATTACAAGGTAGTATCGTACATTACTGTAACTGTCCCAGTTCTTCTTTCTTTCAGTGTACATCATACTGTTTTCTTTTGCTCAAGGCTTGAAAGCTGTTAGTTTTGTAGTATTGTGGTAGTATAAGTTTTTCTAACGGTTTCTACTTTCTTTACTCTGTGCACCTTTACCATTAATCGTGTGATCTAAAAAATAAACTTGCCAATCGCTTGGTCAACTTTCATTAAAAATAAAGAAAACTAAAGCACTCTATTTTCGAATCTTTTTCGTCCTGATTTATTTCCACTTGTAGGTCAATAAAACAATAAATAATTAAATACCAATTTAAGTTCTAAAATCCAGATCTATATGCTTAAATTCTGGTACACATCGACTATACACTGCGACTTATATTAATAGAATTAATATAAGTAAATATATATATTATATATATTTTCTGACCTTTATGTACTTATCTTTTTCGTCCTGATTTATTTCCACTTATAGGTCAATAAAACAATAAATAATTAAATTGGTATTTAATTATATATATAATAAAGAAATAATTAAATACCAATTTAATTATTTATTGTTTTATTGACCTACAAGTGGAAATAAATCAGAAAAGATTCGAAAATAGAGTGCTTTAGTTTTCTTTATTATATATATAATTAAATACCAATTTAATTATTTATTGTTTTATTGACCTATAAGTGGAAATAAATCAGGACGAAAAAGATAAGTACATAAAGGTCAGAAAATATATATAATATATATATTTACTTATATTAATTCTATTAATATAAGTCGCAGTGTATAGTGGATGTGTACCAGAATTTAAGCATATAGATCTTGAATTTAGAACTAGCACTTAGCACAGATAAATATAGTATATACCGGTAGAATCTCTGTAAACGCAAACACATTGCGATGACTACCTACGTATATGTACTCTTCTCCGTTAACCAGAGCGATAGATTGATAAGCGTAATATCAGCCTTGTCGGCATCATATACTTGTATTAAGTATGAAGTTTGAAGAGGGAATGACATTCCTATGGGCTATCGAACTAAACAACTATTTTATTTATCCGCTGAAAACATTTTTTTCCATAAATATCGGTTTTTTTATTTCTGACTAACTACCTACTAGTAATAGCCGAGCTAAACAAACTGCGCAAATAAGTTCGCTAAGACTACAGGGAGTTATAGTGGGGATATAGACACGCCTCCATCGTTGCTTTAGCAGAGATCTTACCGGTATATATAGATACATATATCCGATCCGTATTTTGTAGATGCACCACTTACAAAGCTGTGCGCAAAGTAACTAATTTCAGTTACTCCCTCGCTTTTATTCTCTAATGATATTATACAGAAACAGATAAGCAAAAAGTAACTTTAAATGTAATTCAGTTAGTTTTTATATGTAACTGGGACAGCTGGTACTTTATTAGGAATAACTAGATTTTGGCATAAATTACAGTAGCGTTGTGATTAAGCCCCGTTTTACCTTTTGTTGTCGCGCAGATGAGGTTTCAGACCACGTTGTGAGAATATTTCTGTCAGTTTCTATTCATTGAAACTTATTTATATGATGATTTATGTTTCGATTTTATTACGTTCCGTGTAAAATTAAAAATTTTATTAGGTTCGTTTTTATTTATTACAAAATTCTGATATCAATGTGCCATGTTTTCCGATGATATATTATTTAAAAGCATTGAAAACATAAATGATTCTTATGCCAGGAACATTTCATAAGTGAATGGTGCGTGTTGCATTTACATTTATTGTTATGTAGATTTGGTGGAAGACATTGTTATGATTTATTTACATAATAAAATATGTCGCAGTCATTTGCTGATTTTTACGCATACTAGGTAGGGCTCTGCCTGCAGGGCAAAGGGAGTGCTTAACTAGTACTTAAGGAATATCTAGAAAATACTGATACTCAAATATGATGTTCTCTAAAATCCAAATCTATACACTCAATTCAAACGTAATATGAGTTATTTGAAATTAAAGTTCGCAGTTGTGAGCAACTCCTTGTTAGTTTTATCGTTTTTTTAAGTAAAACTAATTTTACAGAAACTTGTTCGGAACACTTTTTATGAGAAATGTTTAGTGCTGCAATTTTCATTTCACATATTTGATTGAAATACTCATAGACGTCGAAAATTTTTTTTTAAAACATCCATGTTACCCAATTGACTAATGCGGCAGGTAAACAGATTGAGTCATTAAGTCCAAATTTAGAACTACTTCCGAAAAAGAATCTTGGGAATTAGTGGACCGTTTTAGCGAGGATTATATTATTACTTATAATCAAAGCTACTTATTTGCGGGTTACGCTCCGTAAATACACACATCAATATCTAAGACGTGAATAAGGATGAGAAAGTATATGGGATGGAAAAAGATACGTTCAAATTTACCAAATTAAAAATTAATAGTGACACTAAACTATAAGAGACAATGGACACTAAAGTCGTGTAATATGAATGTATGTTTTTTTTGTTTACAGTTTGGCCGACTGTCAGAGGAAATTTTTTCATTTAATAATTAATTGTGTATACATATATGATGAAACTGTCATACGTATACTATATATGTAATTGAAGATTAATCCAATGAAAAATTTCATGGATAGAAGCTATTAAGAGGTTTATCTTGAGGTGGTACCTGTGAATAAACAAATCACATTTAATTTGTCTTAATAACTACTAAATAGATCGTAAGTAACTACTTTGTGAACACTGAAACCGTTAATAAGAAGCTTTGACTGTAGAGGACAATTTTTTATTACAACGATTTAATTCAACATATTACGTCAATTTAAGCAGAACACAATTCAATTTCAATAATGATTTCCGTTTCAGAACTAGATAATCCTGTAATTCTTTTATTCAAATTTACCAATTTATCGATTTTCTTATGGTCGTTTTAATCTCAGATATCATTTCACTAGCAGGCCAATAAAAGAGCAGTCAATTAAAAGTCAATTTATTCTAGATATCTGGGATTAAACATTAAGTACTTGCAAGTCATAATATTTATACATCAATTGTTCATCGTTGTTGTTACATAATCATCCAATCAGCGACCAGATCTAAGAAAACTATACAATATTTAAAAATTCAATGAATATTTGTACGCAAAAAATGTATTGCAAATAATAATAAAATAAAGTTTATTATATCAGTAAAATCGTCTCCAGAAGATCCAGTCAATATCTTTATATTGAAAATCTTTGAAGCGTTTTTCCTGCGTGGAACCCGACCGAAGCGTCCAGTTAGCCGTAACCTGATCCTGGTAGATAACCTGACCAGCTGAATTTTCTCCTGATAAAAGATAAGTACACTCGAATTTCTATTAGATATATAAACAGTGTAACTATAAATCTTTTTAGTAAATGATATGATAAATATAGCCAAAAATAAATCTAAAATATTGCCTAGTTAAATAAGAGTATTCACAAAAAATACGCAGTGGGGAATTACCCCTTAAATGGTTTTAACTTCCAATTATCAAGTCAACATTTTATTGTTAAGTCATATATAGCTTTCTGTCCGTATTTAATATTTTAGGTTTTTCTGTTATCGTAGTAATAATACGAGTATTAGGCAAAATTTTGTACTCTGATGCGAAACGTATCACAATAAACAATGTCGAATGGTATTATATAAATATAATTTTAAAAACATATTCCCAAAAGCACATATATCAATTTAAAAAATGATAAATAAACAATAACCAATAAATGTTTATAACTTTTAGGAATAATAAATGCTGAACGTTACACAATGGAAATTATGATGCTAATTGTTAATGCGTTGCACAATGATGAACTACAAGACGTTGAGTTCTGATAAGATGGAGCTCACATATGTACCCCAACGAAAACATTACAACTTTATTTATTATTATTTTATTTTAAAAATCTTTGACGAAAAAAAATTATTTATCTTGTTAAGCGGTAAAGTGTATACCAGAGAAATAAAGGCAAATAAAGACTCGTTAGATTATGTTGTTTAACAAATTTTGTTGTTTACGAGATTGTATTGTTCTTCGTTTGTTCTTTCTTTAATTTGAATAATAAAATAAACTCCAGAATTCTTTACATAAAATAAATGTATTTTAAGTGATATAATGTTTCACTGTTCATTGCTAACAATAAATGCGTAGGGAAATGCATGTTTATATTAGTTCCTGAAAATAAAGTAAAATATAAAAAAATATAAAACGGGTCGAAACTGCAGTGGTTAGCCGGCTGACTATTGTTGTGGTGGGACGATAGGAGCCGGATTTCAATTCTCTCGAGGAACGGTCACATTTTTTTAGAGAGTTGAAGTCCGGATCGACTTACCATTCGCTGTTGGGAGTAAAGTGATTAACAGCGCGGCATTATAAAAGACGGTATGATGCTGTTACAAAGCCATTTGAACACAATTTGCACACATAAAATTACACCGCGAGAGTTGCAGTGATAGCCAGACAAGCAATATAGCTTACGGAGTTACTACAACTAAGCACCCACCACACATAAAAAGATCATAAATATAAAGTTCCTTTTTTATTTTAAATTATTCAAAAGTTTTTTTAACGTTACATACATACATATATCTATCGTACTTAATAAACCTAACATTAAGTGAAAGTTTACAATTAGTTATAGTTTTTTTAGGAATTAGTTGAACTGTTGTATACTCAGTCGTAAATCATTCAAGTTTAAGTTTAAATTCAAGTTCAGTTGAACCTAAAACATAAACTTGAATCCTGAACTTATAGTTAGCGTTTTCCAGTCCACTAAGGAACGGACTAAAGAGTCTAGTCCAGTTGAACTGCAAGAGCAGTTATTGTATAAATGTTAATAACAATGATATTATAATGAAACTAGAGTTCTTGATCTACGATTATTTATATGGGGCTCATAGCTTAATGATCTTCTATAGGCTCATGTCTTTCAATTTTTCTGACCAATTCCGTATTCCCTTTTCTTCTAGATTTCTCTCCACCGTTTATATCTACCTCATTCTTGGGTGTCCTTTCCGTCTCTGTAATATAGACTTTACGTACATAACTTTCTTTAGGATGCGGTGATAATTCGAAATAAAACCAATCGAAAAATAGGAAACTGAGACCTCCGAACCGCATAATTGACAGATGAATAGGGTTCATCTGCAAATTATGCAGTCGTAACAAAATATTTGCTCCGGTGTTAAGACGAAATTCCCAAAATATGTTAACAATTAATTTGTCAAAAATCTAATGTACTTTATTTCAACTTTAGTAAAAAGTTCAGCGAATTATATCCTATACAGGGTGCCCGGATTTCGTAGGGAGAACATGGGCACAGAATAAACAGAAAGGACAAGTTTGTCGGAACCTTTGATGTTTTAATGACGATTCTGAGTGACCTTGAGGCTATTGATGCCATTTTGAAAATATGTCCAAGAATGTTGGCGGAAAAGTTTGAATTTCATTTCAAGCATCTAGGTTAGATATCTTCGAAATGTACATCAAGTATAAGATAATTATATAGAAAAATAGGTTTTAAACACGAATTACACAACGAATTTTACAGTTACTAGAAATAACTATAATATTTAATTATGCTTTACTATAATTAGAATAGTTGCCAACATACATAAACCAAGTAGGTAAAACGTACACAACACAAACTCACTGAACTCACAACTAAAAACTAACCTCCAAACACCTTCAAACAAACAGTAAACATGTAAACAACATTCCAGGAATATTTGGACATATTTTAGAAATGGCGTCTGCCAGTCATGCGCACAAAAAGCATGACATCAATTTTAAGGCTTTTGTCCTTTCTGTTTATTCTGTGACATGGGTAACTTTTTTATTTGAAGACATAGAGAGACGTTTAAATTAGCAAAAATGTCTAGATTCAAAAGCTCACTAAGAATCCATTTTCAAATTTTACTTGTCATGCTTCATTTGTTTAATATTGAAGAAAAACTGAAATCTTCTCATTTTTATTTGCCGTACCTTTTTTGTTATTTGAGATATTAAGATGTGGTTTGAAGCAATTCAAATTGTAATCTAAATATTTTTATTGACGCTTAATAAAACAAATATCTTTTGCGCAAGGTTTTAGTAATCTCACCTAACCTCAAAATTTTAAATTGGAACTGTGCAATTTTTGTGGCTCTTTTAAAAGGAAATTTTTTCCTGAATATAATCATGTATCGCATGATATGGAAATTTGGTCAAAATTTGGAAAAGTTAGCTTATCCTGATTACGGGCAGACATCACAACTTTTTGTTTATCACGTTATCTGTGAATACAACACGGTTGTCATTATACAAACCTGTCAGAAGTGTCAATGTTATTACTTCAATTTATAACGGATAATTTTGAAAAATACGATGTATTTTGTACGTACGCTCGCGCCGTAGTAAATTTAAGCCGCTAAGTTTATAAACATGCGATAACAGACGACGGTAATTTCATATTTATTAAGCAAGGAACCCAATATCACCCCATAAAACACTATTTATTAGGCATAAATACACATGTCCTATTTTTTTAACAATGCAATTTTTTTGTAAATGCCAACTGGGTTCGAATCGGAAAGTAAGTTTATTATTTATTTTGTGATAAATAAATCGTGCATTATGTCGTAGCTGAAATTATTATTTCAGTAGTAATTTATTATTTGACTGTTACAAACGTGTAAAACGATAGTGCCGTCCATCTGTGCTACGAAAAAAGAAAATTGTGCAACACAATATGCCAAAACGGAGAGAATTGACTGAAGGTGAACGATTGACAATATTTCGACGAAGAATGAGAGGCGAAACATGTTTATCCATTGCCGCAGATTACAATATCACTGCACCTGGTGTTCAAGAAATAATAAATGAAGTTCAACAAACTGGAATAGCTACAAACAGTCGTCGACTGTCCATCCAAGGACCGGGTCGGCGTTCACCCTATAGCGTCGACCTTTAAAACTCTGCGGCTGCACTACCCCATCCCTGGTTTCATAGTTCCAGGGTAACGGGCGTGGCGGGAGTAGACTTCGTATATAGGGGAGGATGCTTGGGCGTAGGCATGGGCATACGCTCCGGTGTCCGGCCCCTAACCGTCGGAATATACGGTGGGTAAGTGAGGCAGCCTACGGCGCTTACCTAGAGAACTCTGCAGCTGCACTACCCCATCCTTGGTGGCCACACCCAGGGAAACGGGCGTGGCGAGAGAATTTGGCGAAGATAGTAGGGGAGGATAAAAGTCGGTTCGCCGAGGAGTAGTCCGCCCGCTGGTTGTCTGGTTGGGGAAACCTTTGGTTTCATCCTAAAACAACTCGGTGATTCTGGGACCCTACGGTTTCACTGTAGCTGCCGTGGATACTTGATCGCCGGAGGGGCGAAAGGGTTGGCGCGGTTGGCATTTTGGGGTAGGGCTTTTGCCCGGCCGTCCCCGTAGTTCAGGCTTAATTCACGGGCGGGCTGGTTGTACCTCACGGCCAGATTCCGTTTCTCACGCTTGGCCGATAGTAGCCATCCGCAAGGAGGCCTAGGCCCCGTGGGGTTAGATGTGAAGTAGGAGTTCGCTAAAGCGTCTCCAACGGTGACCCGTCCAACGTTGACAAGAAAACTGGTCTAACATGGGTAGCACGGGGGAGAGCAGCCCACCGGTTCGCCGGGCCTCTCCATGAGGTGTCGGTCTCGTGCGGGCAACTGGTTTCGTGCCTCTTTGTCCTGAGGAGTGTGTGCACCTTCCCTGACGCCGCATACCTAACGGTCGGTCGGCAGCTGGGTGCCCTTTTGGGGTCCAGCAACCACTTTTCGTGTCCATCCAAGGAAGACTACGACACGAGATGATCGCTGGATTTTGTTGGAAATTAAAAAAAAATGCTGCATGAGTAACAGCTTAAGGAAAGATAAAATTTGCCTATAGGATTAACACAAATAAAAAAAACGCATCAATAACAGAAACTTTCAGAAACACAAAGAAACTATTGATATTTGCAAATCTACACGCAAATAAGGACGCAGTATTTTGGGAGACGGTAATTTTCTAGTGACGAATCGGAATTTGAATTACGGTCACAAAAGCGACGAAGATTGGTATGGCGACAACCCGACCAAGTACTGAACAAAAATTCGTCAAATGTACTGTGAGACATGATGGAGCCGCCATCCTAGTATGGGGATGTTTTAGTGTATGAGGGATGCGAAATTTAATGTTGTTGTTTGTTAGCAGGATAATGATCCAAAACACACGACGAGAGTAACAAAGAATTTTCTTCAAGAGCCTAGGATATGTGTTGGACTGACCACCGCAAAGTCCGGACATTAAACCAATTAAACATTAGATAGATTATTTATTTCCATAATACATAAAAAGCGTAGAAATCGTAATCACCAGTTTCAATTTTCACAATGTAGAACATTTAGTCAATCTTATACAAACTAATGTCAAACAGACAAATTAAAGTAAATTACACGTATGGACATATTACATGCAACGTCAAGAATTACCTAATGAAAGAAATCGTCAATGCTATAATATACTTTTGCTGCAAGGTAAGTATGTAATTGTCTCTTAAAATTCAAAATTGGTAAGCATCTTAGGTTCTGAGGTAAATGGTTATAAACTTTAATTACTTGTGTGATTACAGTTTTTTGGACTATAGTTTTTGTAGTTTGCGGCGGCAGTAAAATCTTCGATTGAACGCCACGAGTGTTGTAGTTGTGCACAATCCTCTGTTCACTAAAGAATTCATTGTTCTCACGCGCACTGATAAATGTATACACTTGCGAAGGTAAGAATATTACTATCCTTGAACACATTTCTGCATGTCTCAGTCCGAAAATGTTACAAAGACACATTTTTTGCACACGAAACACTCTGGAAGCTTCAATCGATGCACCCCAAAAAATAATGCCGTACCGAATGGATGAATGGACGTACGCATAGTAGGCACCGAGAGCACCTGGAATATGCACCGAAGTCGCCAATACGCGTAAAGCATATGAAAAGGTGGATAATTTTGCTGACAGCTTGTTAATATGACTCTTCCAGTTTAATTGGCAGTCCATTATTATCCCCAAAAATTTGACTTGATCCACGGTGGTAAGTAATTCATTTTTATATATTATGTCTTTTGGGTCTTGTTTGAAATAGCTGAAAGTCATAATGTTGTTTTTTTTTAACATTAAGCTGTAAGTTATGTGTCGTAAACCAAGACTCACAGTCCTCCAGAGTTGCTGTTACCTCTGTTATTAACGGCTTGTGTTCTCACGTTCACTGAACAATCATCTGCAAACATAATCGCCCTGTACTTTGTGGCTTCTGGAAGGTCATTAATATAAATTAGAAACAGTAATGGCCCCAGTATTGAACCTTGCGGTACTCCACGTTGCGTTGTCTGCCACTCCGAGTAGATGACTCCCTCCGTTTCATGGTCCCTCGCCTCCACCCTTTGTGGGCGACTTGTTAGGTAAGATTCCACGAGGCGGAGAGCTGTGCCTCTGACACTGACTGCAGACAGCTTTGCATAGAGAGTTTTGTAGCAGATGCTGTCGAAAGCACGCGATAAGTACATGAAAACTGCCACAGTATTCTCATCATTGTTGACTCCCATCATTATATCCTGTACCACCTGGTATATTGCTCTGTTGATAGATCTTCCCTTAATGTATGCGTTCTGAGCTCTGGTAAAGAGAGCATGTTTGTTAATAAATGTATACATTCTTTGATAAATTAATCTCTCAAACACTTTTGAGATGTTTGATAACAGCGATATAGGTCTGTAGTTATTTAGATCGGATTTGTCTCCTTTTTTGTGGATCAATTTTATTGTTGATTTTTTCAATTCATCGGGGAAGACCTCATTTTCAAAGCTTAAGTTGATTATGTATGCGAGTGGCCGTGCAAGATAGTGTGCGCATCTCTTGAGTATTTCGACAGACACATCATCATGCCCCACCGATCTTTTATTTTTTAGAGCCATTATTACAGTAAACACTTCTGTCTCTGTAACAGGAAAAAGAAAAATGCTTTCAAGATGTGTATTTGGTTTTCCAGCAGCATTAGCATTAGGGTTGTCATATTCAGGCCGTTTGCAGAAGTTAATCAGAAACTTATTTATATACTCTAATTTTTCGCTTATGGTAGCTTTTTCGTTTTCGATTATGATATCATTTAACTCATACTGTTTATTTTCTTTTTTTCCTGTTATTTCTCGAACCAGCGTCCATTTATAGGACCAATTCGACAGAAGAATTCCAGAAGAGGACAAAAAAATAAAAACACTTTTAAGACTGCCCTTTTAAGAGAATGGAATAACATCCCTCTCGATACTATCTCCAAACTAGTAGAAAGTACACCACGACGGCTGCAAGCTGTTCGTGAAAGCAAATGCCATCGTAGACGATATTGATTTGAAACTATTTATTGCTATTCTTGAGTTTTTGTTTATTTTTCTCTGAATTAAAATTACTTTCCAACTTTAATTTAAATAATGTAGTAGGAGTATCCAGTATTGTTATTTTTGCGTTTTATGTAATAAATTAATGTTATGATTTTCAATCATGTAGTTCCTCGGTTTTTTATTATTTTTATAGGAATAAACTCACTTTCCGGCGCGAGTGTATATCAAAAGTTTGAACAGCGTAAAACTAACATTTAATATCACAAATTTCATGTGTGCGTATTATTAGTAACCTAATCTCACCTCAAAATTTTTCATTCGAACTATGTAATTTTTTTTCTGAGTGCAATTGTGTATCGTATGATATGGAAACTTCTTAAAAATTTGAAAAATTGAGCCTATACTTTTTAGAAAGCAATCTCACATTTTTTATTTATCATACTATCTATGAGAAAAGCACACCATCATACATGTACTCGCGGAAAACGATAACATCGTACTTATCACTGCAGTAACTTTCACGGTGACGTTAGGACAGTATCTGTCACTATAGTAAAAAGCACGACATCCGCTGACTTGCAAGATCACCTGATTTGACTTCTTCTATGTTTTGTGGGGTACTCTTAAAAATAAAATCTATGGTCCTGCATATGTTAAACAATTGCAAGAAGCAATACTTGAGTCATGTAACACCATTAATCCCAATATTATCCACAAAGTAATAAATAGTATTCAGAGACTGTGTCAACTATGCATTGTAAACGATGGTGATTTATTTGAGCAATTTAATATTGTTGTTCATTATTTAGTTACTAAGTAGCACAGTTGTTTTTTTATTAAGTATTTAAATTACCATGCGAATTAGTTCAAACCAAGTTACCATATCACCTAACACGTGGTTAAAAAGAATATTTTCTTAAAAGGGCAACAAAAGTTGCATAGTTCAAATGAAAAATTTTGAGGTGAGATTAGGTTACTATTAAGCACACATGAAATTTGTGTATTAAATGTTAGTTTTACGCTTTTCAAACTTCTGATACACCTACAAAATACATCGTATTTTTCAAAATTATTCGTTATAAATTGAAGTAGTAACATTGACACTTCTGACAGGTTCGCATCATGACAACGGTGTTGTTTTCACAGATAAAGCGATAAACAAAAAGTTGTGATGTCTCCCCGTAATCAGAATAAGCTTAATTTTTCAAATTTTGACAAAATTTCCATATGCGATACTTAATTGCATTCTGAAAAAAATCTAAAAGAGCCACAAAAATTGCACAGTTCCAATTTAAAATTTCGAGGTTAGGTGAGATTACTAAAAATTTGCGCAAAAGAATTTTGTTCTATTGAATTACTTCAAACCGCATCTTAATATCACAAGTAACAAAAAAGTTACGGCAAATAAAAGAAATTAGAAGATTTCAGTTTTTCTTCAATATTAAACAAATGAAGCATGACAAGTAAAATTTGAAAACGGACTCTTAGTGAGCTTTTGAATCTACACCTTTTTGCTAATTTAACCATCTCTCGATGTCTTCAACTAAAAAAGTTGCCCATGTTGTGCCTACGAAATCCGGACATCCTGTACAAAATTAAATTAAATTTAAAAATGCAAGCATCTCTTAATTAGCAATTATGCAGTAAAAATGATTAATGATTAATTATTGCAAACTGTTAATGATATCACTATAAAAATTCGAAATCATACGTTGCCTGTAGTAGACAGGACTAAAGTTTTGGGATTAACTATTGATGATCATCAAAAATTGAAATTATTTCTATGTGATTCATTAGTGCTGTCTATGTTTACTCATTGCTCGTCTGTGTATGGCTCTTGCCTAACAAAGTCTGATTCAGATCGTATTCAAAGAGTGCAGAAATCGTGTCTGCGCTTCAGTTATGGAATAAGAAGGAGAGAAAATCTCACATACCTTAGATGGGCTAACTGGTTGAGTATGGCGGAACGCCGGGTTTTTGCATGCATCCTGCTTTTACTTTAAAATACTTTAATGGTTCCTCCATATTTGTCAGAGAGGGTAAGATTCAGAACTGACACACATAATATTAATATTCGTCACAGACATACTATTGAAACAGATGTTTTTCTTATCAAATTACTAAGGTTATGAACTCTGTTCCTTTTGCATTTCCGCACTTATCTCTACGAATGTTTAAAACTAGATATAAGCAGATGGCATTGATTACACACTTTTTAAAGCTTAATCCTGATAAGTGCTCTGTTACTATTTTTCAGGATTAACTATTGATAATCACCTGCGCTTCTCGCAGCATGTCACATTACTGTTGAAATCTTCTTGCAAATTGAGAGTGTTCTCTCAATAACAGACATCTTTTTCATCAAAAATTGAAATTATTTCTATGTGATTCATTAGTGCTTCTCATAATTAAATAATGGAATAAGAAGGAGAGAAAATCTCACATAAATGGGCTAACTGGTTGAGTATGGCGGAACGCCGGGTTTTGCAACCTGCTTTTACTTTAAAATACTAACTTTAATGGTTCCTCCATATTTGTCAAATGACACACATTAATATTCGTCATATACTATTGAAACACCACGACATCATAGACATTTAAAAGATGTTTTTCAAACTCTGTTCAAATCTCTACGAATAAAACTAGATATAAGCAGGTAGACACATCTTTCAATTATTCTATTTATTCTGAATAATAACGCTTCAGTCCAAAGTATAATTATGTACATAAGTTTGTAATAGATGTGTTGAGCTCAAATTTTTTTTTTTTTTTTCTCTTAATTATCTTAGAGAGTAGTTTCTTTCCTTTAACGTGTATAATGATCAAATAGAATTTATGTATTCCTTTTGATATATGATATATGTATGTATGTTATGTATCAATAAAGTGATTTATTATTATTATTATTATTATTATTATTATTAATTATTAGGCGGATTGAAAAAATGTCTTCAACATATAACCATACTATTATTCGTTTGTGGAACAACAGAATAATAATTGTGTGTACAAGAACATTTAATATGGAGAAACATGTAACAACAGAAATAATTGAACAGGCACACGGCAGTGTTGGAGAATATCATAATATTAGGAGCTACATGGTGTAAAATTCCTCTAGCTCATATCATAAAGCGATAACACATTCCATAATGAAATTTTAACCAATAATACTACTAGAAGGCCTACTTACTCTCTTACGTAAGAGGAAATAACTGATAATAAGTTTATAAACTGTTTTATTTGATATACATACATATGTACATAATTAATTCACAAACTCAATATGTGTGTACTTACCTCATATTATTATATTCATTATCGATTGTTTACATGTAACGACATAAGAGGAAATATTTAATATATGTATAGTATAGGAAATAAGAAAATATCTTAGGATAGCAGTCTGTTAATGAATAAAAACTCAACTATTCAGTTACCTACTCAATATATATTTCGTTATTATTTCAATAGCTTCATCAAGAGTCTACACATAAAGATTATATTTCTAGCTTGCAAAATCAGATATGCGGTTTGAAACTTATTATCAATCAACATACATATTAAAATCATGTAAAATATCTAAATATTAAACAATTAAAATATATGATTTTAAAACAACGTTCAAAATGTTCTCCTTTCTTCCCAGTAAATCTTTTTCGGCTGCTGATGGCTACATCGACAGATTGTAAACATATTAGGGGGGTACACTTGTTCAAAAAACTTGGCACAGAATAGTAACAGTGGAGCCGGGCGGTAAGCCGTACCCCTATTAATCGTGAGTCTAAACCATGAAACTAAAGTGATCTCTTTAGCAAGACGATTGCGCCAATTTGAAGAAACTGTCGAAATACATGATTTCTTGAAACAAAGCTTTTCCTGGTCTGAAGTCTGAAATTTCTTCCGATGAAGATTATAATACTGCTCCTGGTAAAGATATTCAAATACAAAAACCTATCCAAGTAATACTTAAATAAGGCCTTTATGACCGCATACTTATTTGCATTATAATTTGAGGAGTAAGAAACAGTGTAAGAAATTATTTGTTGCTCAAGTTCTTGTGCAAAACAAAAGAGGTTTCGTACTAATAAAGAGAAGAAAGATGCTTTTCTTCTTCCCTCAGTGCAACACATTATTGAAGCTATAATTAGCCAAGTTTCCTTTGCATTAACTGAACCCAAGGAACTGAAATTGAAAAGATTTGAATTTCTAAAACATGTTTTTTAATAATTAGTTTAAGTTATCGATGTTGTTGATGAAAAGTTTACTGTTGTTTTATAAGAATTAATTAATTTAATGAGATTTAAGAAATGTTAATGTTTTGTAATTTGCCTATATAGGTAGATACATATTTTCTTATTTTCTTCATAAAAATTAAAAGCAGTGGTATTCGTTTAAATTGGCGATAATTTTATAATGGTGGAAAAAATATATTGATGCATGTCTATTTTTCTGCTTAAATGACTTTTTTGCTGCATGTTGTTTTTTTTTTAATTCTGTTTTAACCTATTCCGTAACGGCTTCCGTAAATCTTATATCACGCACAATACCTTCTGGAAGTCTTGAAAGAAATATGTACTTACTGTAACAAAAAACCCATGAAAACACATTTAGGTACACAGTTAAAGCTACGTGGTAGACTTGACAAGCAATACAGCTCAAAAAATCGCTGCACCCATAATTAAACAAAATTTTATTTTTCATGCTCAAATACAATACCTAAACGTGTATACATAAAATTTGATAATAATTAAGATAAGATTTTAATTATTTATTTAGATTGAGAATTATTGTTAACGTGCTTTCCAGACTATTCTCGTACACTCGCACTCCCGCGCTTATAAAGGAGTGTTTCAAGCAATGTTGTATAGAATTCTAATAGTACTCTAAAATTCTTTTTCGTTACTCTTTATATCGTGGATAATGTTGTCACTCTGACCTTTATCAATAGAGGTGGGTCGATACCGATATTTAGCGATATTATCTGATATGAATATATTCACCAAACGGTATTATAATATCTAAACCAATACGTTAATATTAGTAATATCAGGATTGCCGAGTATACTATATTACATTCGAAGTATAAACCTGCGTACTGACTCGAGCAAATTTACGCGCACGAACGCTGTGCGCAGACAAATCCTTTGATAAACGTGAAGAAACCGACAAGCGACGGATAGCGTTCGTGCGCATATTGGGTGTTCGTGCGCGTAAATTTGCTCGTCAGTACGCAGCTTAAGATATACTGTCTGGCAAATTTGAACTGAAACAGCGCAGTAGCACAAGTGGGTTGGGTCAAGCCGGGGTTAATTCGGGTAATTAGGCAAAGAAGAAATGAAATGCAATCGCGATGAGACACATGCCGTTTTGCAGTGCACGTCATCCTGCAGTTTTCGGTGATTCGCACGTTCGATGACGTAGGCGTGGCGAGTTACAGGTGCAGTGGCAGGGAACTTAGACGAACTGCACACACACGTTTAATTATAGTGCCGATCAAAATGCCTGGAACATCGGGTCATTTAAGCGGACGTTGTGTAAACGCACAAAGTAAAGAAATTGTAGCAAACGTGATAGCGCATATCGTAATAATAAACTTCAAACTTTATTCCAATGAACTGATATGTGATCTGTGGTTGGAATAATTCATTTGCAAACATTTAACATACCAGTACGGCTTTATTCATAAAATTTCTAAAAAGATATTCGGGATTTTATTATAATTCTGTGCTGAATTTGTTTTGT
The DNA here is from genome assembly GCA_023690525.1 of Holotrichia oblita. NCBI lineage: Eukaryota > Metazoa > Arthropoda > Insecta > Coleoptera > Scarabaeidae > Holotrichia > Holotrichia oblita. Next base: position 44,097,159 of record CM043020.1, read on the forward strand.
CTTTAAAATAGCAGTAAAGTCCAACTTTATGTCAGTTTATTATTAATTCTGTATCGACTGCCATTCGCTGTTGAAATTTGTTTTTGTCTTTAAAATAGCAGTAAAGTCCAGTTAAAACTTACTTTATGTCAGTCATTATAATCTCAATGTATTTTACATTAATCTTATAATCTCTGCTTGTTTCCACTCTATAGGTCTAATTTAAACAACAATTATTTTATTCAAAGTGTAAACAAACACAGATTCAAATATAAGTACCTACTTTAACATTAATTAATGACAAACTTTTAATAACACCGCGCCAACCAATAGTACATACAGCTAAATAAAATACTGGCATCTTACTTTTGGCAGGGAGTATAACGAGGTCATCGAGTTCGCTCCGCCTACCTGCGCGGTGATGACTCACTGTTTCAGTTCAAATTTGCCAGTAGTACATTATGTACTAATGTATTCTTTAAAATATGGTAATATGTGTATGGTTGGAAATCTACGTACGGCTAATACCTTCGTAATAAGGGTAATATGTATCTCAGTGATATTTCTTTATTAGTCAGATACTACTTGCCATATGTGGTGAATATCCCAGCCGCTTTACCATTGCGAATATCGAAAAATAGTATTAATTAAGATTTATATTTCAGTAAAATAAACAAACCTAAATACACAGATACATTCATGAAAATAGTGTACCTTGCTAAAAATACGATAAGAATTATTTCTTATCGGCGCTTTTATATGTATGGACGTGCTCAGAATTTAAAACGTCGATCCGACTTAAGCGTCGTGAATAAATGAAGTTATATATCAGCTCATTATTGTATAAAACAGTCAATCCGACTTAAGACATTTCTATAAATTGTATAAAATGTGTTAAACTAAGATATTTTGGACATGTCACTCGACTCAAACTGCCATAGAACCCGATAAAAGTATGCGTTATTTCTATACCCGAATGCAAAGCAGTAATAGTATGGTCAACTTAATGTAAATTACTATTTATATGTATATACAATATATTTTCTATTAAATCCAGTTTCATATGCAAGGGATCATTTATAAATTCCTAAACCGATAATTTCTTAATGCTATCTTAACATACAGTCGCGGCTAAATGTTATAGGCAAAAATTACATTTTTTCGCTAGTTTACTGATACAACCTACATAAATAGATCTGAAAAAAGGCATTGCTGTTTGTTATAGTATTTTGTTATAATTATGTATTATTATATTATATTATTATAATTCTTAATGACTTTCGCTATATTTACTTTATTAGGGTGCCTATAACAATTGGCCGAGATTGTATAGTTAAATTTTTATCGCATAAAATTTCTACTATTATTCTAAGTATTTAGTGTAATTAAAAATTACATAAATAATAATATGTATGGGGTTTGATATATAAAGTCTATTACATATACTTTAGAAATAAATGGTCGATGATGGTGCAATTTACTAAAATGTCCTTCAGAACCAACCAATAATTAAAAAGTAGTTTTAATTTTTTCAATTAATTTGTTTTCAGATTGATAGTACCTTCTTTATTATTTGTTGACTGTATTTTTGTTATTAATTCTAGAATAAAATCAGTGTTTTTAATGAAACAAACTTAAGATGAACGTATGATATTCAGTCTATATCTGCTTTGATAAATAATTTTTCTTATGGTTCTTTTTTAGATCTTATAGGGAAAAATCCTTAATGGACTACGCGTGTCTGGCTACTATGAATAAAACGTTTGTAGAACAAACTCCAATTTAATTATACCCACTAAAAAGAAATAGTTCCTAAATTTTCCCTCTGGAACTAATTACTTCAGAGGGATTTTATCAGAGCATTTTTATATTTCAGAAATAATTAATAAAAAACAAGTTGTCTCTGTCTCTCATCATTCTCCTTTTTCTCCAAATTATGCGCCTTTATCCAGCTTTCCGGTTTTTAAGTCTTCCTCGCTCCTTAGCATGTTGATAATTATCGTTTTCTGGTGAAACATATTAAAAATATTTTTCTCTAACGCTGCCTTTTTTGTTGTCCACATTCAAACTGTTGCTCCGCCGTATCTATTCCATCGATAGCAGCAATCCTGCGTTTCAATTTGCGCATACCTGAACAAATATTTTTGAAAGCGGCCGTGTCCCGTCAAATTGTGCCAGGTGATAGATTAATAGTAAACTTCAATATTCACCCAGAGTCTGATATTGGTATTAATCTTAGTCCATAATTAATAATTTCTCATAACCTGTTTCTAAATTATGTTACCTGGCAACGTTGTCAATTTTATTAGCTTTGTTCAGATTTGGGCTCCTCTGCTTTATATAGGTCGAATAATCACTATTGTCGCGCCATAAAAAGTGCTTATTCCATTTGGATTCTCGCAATGTTGATAGCGATTTTCGAATATCACTGCATCCGTCGTGTTGCTTCCCGTCTAAAAGGCCACAAACCAGATATATGCCCCATTTAACATAGACTCCATCGTGGTGCACAGCTGAACTCCTGCAGTAGCACTCACTGGGGCATCAAATTATAGAGCATTAACTAAAAAATACCAGATTTTTGTTACGCTATCTTTCCAGTACTGGTCTTTTTTCTGCCCATCTCAAGTTATTTCTGCATATGGATAAGATATCGTTAGGCCTAAGATAATTTTGTCGAAAATTACTCTTATTAAGATTTGCTTTTCTTTTCTAATCACCAACCAGAAGAATGCTTCAGTTTTTAGAAATTACAATAATTTCTTTGTCTCTTGCCACTTTACTACATCTATCCAGACTTTAAGCTCAGCCAAAACCTTAAAGACTTCAGCATTACTGTAAACTGTCACCAAGCGTGGCAGGCGCAGTATCAGTGTGTATAGTCATTATTGTATGCTATACAGCAATAACAAAGACATTTCTATAAATTGTATAAAATGTGTTCCTAAGATATTGCTGGACATGTACACTCGACTCAAACTGCCATAAAACCCGATAAAAAATCGTTATTGCAGTACCAATCAAAGCAGTAATAGTATGGTCAACTGTATGTAAATTACTATTTATATGTATATACAATATATGTTTCTATTAAATCCAGTTTCATATGCAAGGAATCATTTATAAATTCCTAAACCGATAATTTCTTAATGCTATCTTAACATACAGTCGCGGCTAAATGTTATAGGCAGGGTATATTTTTTCGCTAGTTTACTGATACAACCTACATAAATAGAACTAATAAAAAGGCATTGCTGTTTGTTATAGTATTTTGTTATAATTATATATTATTATATTATATTATTATAATTCTTAATGACTTTCGAATATATTTACTTTATTAGGGTGCCTATAACAATTGGCCGTTGCAGCTGTATTCTTAAATCGCTATCGCATAAAATTTCACTATTTTCTAAACCTTTATGTAATTAAAGATTACATGAATAATAATATGTATGGGGGCAAGATATAAAAGTCTATTACATATACTTTAGAGAATAAATGGTCGCATGATGGTGCAGAAAATGTCCTTCAGAACCAACCAATAATTCTAAAGTTTTTTATCGTATATTAATTTGTTTTCAGATTGACTGCCTTTTCGTTTACCTTCTTTATTATTTGAAATAAATTATTATTTGTTGACTGTGTGTTTTGTTATTAATTCTAGAATAAAATCAGTGTTTTTAATGAAACAAACTTAAGATGAACGTAGATTCCTGTCTATCTGCTTTGATAAATAATTTTTCTTATGGTTCTTTTTTTTATGAGGGGAAAAATCCTTGATGGACTACGCGTGTCTGGCTCTATGACACGCCGGTGTGGGACTCTCCATGTAGGCATACCCACTAAAAAAAAACCCGCGCTTTCAGATCTTTTCCCTCTGGAACTACTTGTCGTATTACTTCAGAGGGAAGCTTTGTTCAGCGTGCTTCCTTCGTTAATCAGCCTTAATCTATGTCTCTCATCATTCTCCTTTTTCTCCATGATGCGCCTTATCCAGCTTTCCGCCGCTCTCCAGTCTTCCTCGCTCCTAAGCATGTTGATAATTACGTTTTCTGTTGTAAGGGACCCTACTGTTTTCTCTACTCGCTGCCTCTCTGTTGTCCACATGGGGCATTCAAAAAAGGTGTCCTCCGCCGTATCTATTCCATCGCAGTAGCAGCACTCCTGCGTTTCACTCAGCGCAAACCTGAATAAATATGCCTGAAAGCGACCATGTCCCGTCAGGTATTGGGCCAGGTGATAGCCCACTTGCCCGTGCTTCCTATTCACCCAGGGTCTGATATCTGGTATTAACCTCTTGGTCCATATAGCCTGACCACTATTCTCGCTCCACTTGTCTTCTCAGTTATCCAGCAACCTTCCCCACGTTGTCACTCTACCTGCAGCACCGTCCAGCTCTAGGGCCGTCCTCTGCTGTGCCCTGAGGTCGATGGGTGGCGTTCTCGCGGCCACAAACAGTGCTTCGGACGACACAGTTCTGTATGCTCTCGCAATGTTCATAGCGATTTTTCGCTGTACGCCCATTAGCTTCCGCCGATGCGTCTCCCTCTGCAAGGCCACACTCCAAATAGATGCCCCATGCAATAACATAGACTCCACCGTGGTGCACAGCAGTCTCCTAGAGCACTCACTGGGGCCCCCAGTTCTAGGCATTAACCGACAGAGAGATCCCAGAGTCTTGTGCGCTCTCTCTGCCATCCTGGCCAGGTGTTCTGCTCATCTCAAAATTCCTTTGCATATGGATACCGAGGTATCGCAGGCTCTCAAAGCTCCAAATTAGTGTGTCCTTTACTCTTATGGTGATTTGCTTTAGGTTTCTACCACCAACCAGAAGAACTGCTTCAGTTTTTTGCGCGGCGAGCCTTAGATTCTTTGTCTCCAGCCACTTCACTACACTATTCAGAGTTTGCTCAGCCAAAACCTTAAGAGACTCAGTATTACGCTGCACCACACCACCAGATCGCCGCGTAGCCTATTAAATGTACGCCCGAAGGTACAGGCAGCTCAAGTACACCGTCATAATATATGTTCCATTGCATTGGGCCGAGTACGGACCCCTGCAGCACGCTTTTATGTGACTCTCATCTCACCGCAGTCACCAATCATCAGCACTCTCCCATCTAGATAGCTGTCCACCATATTATACAAATAGGGAGAAATTGACCTGTTCCTCAGCTCCTTTAGAATTCACTTCCCACGGGGCAGAGTTGAAAGCATTCTCAACGTCTATCGTGATAAGAGCACATAGCTGCCTTGAAGTATAAGGTCCGCTTGATGCCTCCAGCGCGAGTTCTTTAAACCTCTTCAGGGCTGTTATCGTGGATCTGCCTTCTCTGAAGCCATGCTGTTCCTGGGATAGCCCTCCTTTGCTCTCTACTTCCTTCTTCAGTCTCAGAAGCATGAGTTGTTCCAGCAATTTGCCCAGACCGTCGAGAATGCATAAGGGGCGATACGAGTCTTTCTGTTGCCCCGGCTTCTTTTCTTTTGGTATCAGCACCAGTCTGCCCTTTTTCCATACTTTCGGAAACCTTCCAGCCAACAGGAGCTCGTTCATAATGTTCAGGCACTCATCCGTGTATCTTTTCACTATTGCCACATTAACTTCCGGTGGGAAGCCGTCCGGTCGCGGGGCCTCCTTCATTCTAAGTTTGCCTATCGCATATGTCATCTCCTCTTTAGTGAACAAAGGGATATCCTCCCGCCTCGCTTGTTGTCTATTCCGTCCTCTCCTTCTTATGGTTCTAAAATTGATTTGTAGCATGTTATTAAATTCAATTAAGTAGGAATAATAAGAAATACAATAATTATTTTATTTGCGTTTATAAGTCATTAATGGTAATGGGTGTTGGCAAACGCTATATACTACGTATTTTTTTTATGTGTGGTGGGTGCTTAGTTGCAGTGACTCCGTAAGCTGTATTACTTGTCTGGCTATCACTGCAACTCTAGCGGTGTAGTTTAGTGTGTGTAAATTGTATTTAAATAATGCAGATATTAAAAGTATCTGAAAAAGAATGTATTTCTGCAGCGATCTTCCCATTCATTTCGCATTACGTAGCTATTTTACCTGTTCATAAGCAAATTGCTTTATTACTACAAACATCCAGATAAATGTTGAAAGTTTCTGTGTGCGACGTTAGGTCTACGTCGCTCGTCGGGTGAGTCGGTTTTAAATCAACCGAGTGTACATATGTACTAAATATTCGTTCATGAACCGAAAAAAAACAATCATAATTCATTATCATAACCGACAGATTTATTCAAATAGTCTGAATTAAATGTATATATTTTGCAACACCTCGACAGAAAAAAATCGACTCTCCTTCTCAGAAGATTTTCACCTCTAGTGTTATTTATACGTTGAATTACCGTGACCGTCTGGCACCCCCTGCTCACTTTTACTCGTGAAGCCATATAGATTAGTGGCGAATCGTCAAGTTTAGTTTATTTTTTGAACTTTTACTTTATTTTGTTTTTTTTTATTTTTTTTTGTATTATACAAGTCCAATATCTTGGTTGGTAAAAGAGATAATCTTTTTTTTATTTCATGTGTCTAGTATTCTCAACAAACCTAAAATAATACTGAAACCATTTTATATTCCGTAAAACGAGGTGACTTTGTGACACCCATGCGACTTTATGAGAGCACCACACTCCTTTGAAAAAGTTATTCTTACATAGCGGTTGATTTCAGAGATAGGATAAATAACGGCGGGAAGGGACAAGGGGTACGAAAATTCGTTAAGAAGTGGGGACGTGAATGAGTCTATCACAGCGCTGTAGACTAGACGAGACTAGATTGTGATAGAGAGACTTGTACGCGTCCCCACTTCTTAGCGAATTTTCACACCTCTTGCCCCTTCACGCCGTTATTTATCCTATCTCTGAAATCAACCGGTCTGTATATCTCTGTTTATTATGTTATTGTAGCAACCTCTCGCACACGCATCGGTAAACGGTTGAAGCAGTGTCACGTATTATGTCTCGCGGTCGTTCTGCAGTTTTTTTACAACACACATATTTTTTAAGGTAGATAAGCAATTTTTACTTTATAAGAAAGTTGCAATACTTTGTCTTGTGTAACTTGAACCATTTGTTTTATCTATTTTTGCATATGATAGTGTTATAGTATCATCTATTAAAAAGCAGTAAGTGCCATCACATCTGTGTTCTTCTTAAAAATAAAGTACTTATGCTTTACGAAATGAAATGTCAACAAATATCGAGGTGAGATTGTGACACTTTTTCGTATTAATAGGAGTGAGATTTTTAATGTAATTATTCGGTGCATATTTTAGAAATGCCATGGAAGTATAAACGGCTGCCGGGGTGTCACCCCTACAAAAACTATACATCTGAATCATTAGAAAAAGCTTTAAGTGAAATTAGAAAATAAAGTAACCCTCCGAGAAGCGCAAGAAAAGGAAAAGACTTAGAAGTAATAAAGATCTGTCCTATGTGCTTGATAATTTTGATTTTGCTTAGGTATGGAATACATCGCAGTACTTTGTAATTAAAACTTAATTTATGTTGTTTTCTTACATTTTCTATAAATAAACGTGCCAAAACGATCATTTTTATTATTTGGGTTGACTTTGTGACATATTGATGATTCAGTTAGGAGGTTATTTTGTGACAAATTTGGAGCCTGGAATACATTTACGTGGTTATAATGTTCCAAAATCTCCTCAGATGAAAAGTGACCTTGTGTTCTAGGGAACCCGAATGCTGTCACAAAGTCACCCCGACCGATGGGGTGAATGTGTGACAGGTATACATCAAAATTCTGGCTAAACTACTATTGTTTTTTGTTTCACATCATTATTTAGTAGCTAAATGATGTGACTGCTTCATATTATTTACTCGACCTTTCAGCTATAAAACTAGAACTGAAAAAAATATTAAAAAATCAATGTCAAATCTGTCACAAAGTCACCTAGTTTTACAGTACGGCGCTAATATAAAAAATAACGGGTTTTGATATATTTAACGTGGTATGTTTCTTGCAAAATTTTTGGTTACGCTAATTAAGAAAAAAGTATTTTTTGATCAAATGCGTAGAAAATGTCAAATTTGATCAAGAAAAATATGAAAAATCTCCGTTAATTCAAACGAAACACCTTGTATATTATTATTTAGATTATTTTAGATTAGATGTAAGTTGTGTAAGCAATGATGTCTCTCTTCACTGTGACCTGTAAGATCATTGTGACTACCCTTAATCTTTTAGTCTCCATTGATCTCCAGACTTCTGGACAAGTCTAGGATTTTTTGGGAGCTATATTTCTAATAGTAGCCGGTTCTGCGTGCGCCTGTTCGAGACAGTGGAGCCTCTGCGGGGCCACCCCCTCGCAGTTGCACATAATGTGTTCCGTCGTCTCGTTATGTTCCGAACAGAATCAGCATTTATCACAGTCACCTTGCCCATCTTCTTCACGTGGTATCTAAGAGTGTCCAGTGAGTAAATCCGTGATGGTGCTGAGATCTCTTCTGTTAAGCTCCAGCAGAGATTTAGCCCTGATGGCTGAAAAAATAATAAACTTTTTTAATTGTCTTAGTTTTGAGCTGCTAGCCTAGTACATTATTTGTTAGTAAAACCTAGAATTAAATATTCTACAATTTTACTATTGCATTCTCTATACCTAATTTCAATATTTCAAATAACAACGCAGTAGGGTAGTAAGAAGTGAGTTTTACGCATCACTTCAAGTTTACTCCATAAAAACACAACAAAAACTTAAAAATTAAAAAAATCAATGACAATTGTCACAAATTATTTTACAGAACTGTTTTGTTAAAAAATAATCCAGGTTTTTATATTTAAGTTTTATGTTTCATTAAATTTTATAGTTATCTAATTAAGAGGGTGAGTTTTTTTTCAAATGTTTAGCAAATGTCAAATTTGAAACAAGGAGATATGAAAAAACGTTAAATCAAAAGAAACACAGTTGTATATTATTTGATTTAATTAGCTTTAGATTTCTACGATAAGTTGTCATGGCAATTATGTAAATCTTCAAAGTGAAAACTAAATATTACGATTTTCTTTAAACTTTTAGTCTCCATTGAATAGATTTTAGACAAATTTCAGGAAAAAATATTTAGTAGGGTATAGTTTTTTTTACGCATCACTTCAAGTTTACTCCATAAAAACACAACAAAAACTTAAAAAATTAAAAGAAGACCATTGTTATTATTTATTGGTTATTTTAGAAAATAAAAAATGTTTAAAGAAAATCGTAAAATTTAATTTTACGATTATCTAATAAACATCGGAAAAAAAACTCACCCTGTATATCTATTTTGCATTAGTACTGTTGCTATAGTAGACTTGTTTTTAGAAAAGATGAGATATCATTGCATTATTATTTGTTATGAAATCGTATTGAATGTGAATATTCTTGTAGACAATTCAGGTAATTATTATAAGCTTTATTATTGACAGTTTCATTTTTACCATCAATTATTATTAGACCCGAATATGCAAAACCATTTGCGGTTTTGTGAATAACAAAGAAAAAAAATAATAAAACAGAAAAATGCTGCCAACATTTTATTCACGAATGAATCATTATTTTCGAATACAAGAAAATCCAGCCAACGCAATTATCACGATTATGCAGGTAAAAACTCGGGGTTATTGCGAGTGGTAAACCGTCAACACTATTTTAAAGTGAGTGTGTGGCCTGTCCCCAGATGTTATTAATCGACATTGGTTTTAGCATGATGGTGCTCGTTTGCCTTTTACATTATTTGTGAGCTTGTCCGTGAACTCGGTGATTCTTCGTGATTATTGTCATTTTCGACGGTATTTAAATACCAGATATCCAAACAGATGGTTACCACAACACCATAAATTTGGAGAAATGTGACAATAAATTTCCTAAATAGGGTTACATTATGCAGAGAAAAGAACGGTGAAAATTTCAAAGAATCTTTTTTATTTCTTTTTTTTTTTAGCGAATAAATTGAAATTTAAGCACTTATTTATTGCTAGATGAGATTTTTTCGCTAAAATATTGAACTTAGGTCTAGAATTTTAGGTGCTTGTCTCCAGCCCCGCCACCCCCGTACTTTTGAATTTTGCATATGCTATCTTTTTGTGTTTATTTTGTGCCGTTTTGTGCCGCAATAAGAAAATGTTGTGCTCTCATATCGATTACTATGGAAGCAATTGTAAGTCCAGCCCTGGCATGTCCTCAGACCCATCACCTCAACAACATATTGAAATTTCGATAATTTTCGATATATTTGAAGTTGTTTTCGAATTTTTTATTAAATAACGGTCGTTACAACACAGTAACATTTGTTATACAGATCTAAACATGTTTTTTTTTGCCGGTGGAAAAATTCTTTATGAACACCATGACTAGATCTCCTGTCATGGTAGTGTGGGACGCCCATCTGGTCATTACCCACTAAAAAACCACCCTCTGCTCTCTCTTACTGCTTCCATGGAACTAACTCGTCGGTTTCCAAATCATAAAAGCATTAAGCACCTTAATCTCGTACTCTATACAGTCCCTTGCTTCGCGTTCTTTTGTCGTCATTATTTGCCGAATCCCAAGTTGAATCCTCTTCCAGTTTTCCCTTGATTTTAGCATTTCGTCTACCATGTTTTCTGGTGTTATCTCTAGACCTAACTTGATTCCGGTTTCCTCTCTTATAGCGCGCCATCGGTTGCATATAAAGATTGTGTGCGCTGTTGTGTCAATATCACCACAATATAAGCACTTGTCGTTTGACACTGTTTTCATTCTGTGCAGATAAGTTCGAAAGGACCCATGTCCCGTTAGCACCTGAGTGAGGTAGTAATCTAAATTTTTGTGTTCACACTTGGCCCAAACTCGGATGACTGGTATTAACGTTTTGGTCCACTGATCCTTCAGGACATTCCTGCTCCACCTCTCCTGCCAGCTATCCAGGGTCTGTTCTCTTAGTTCTTTGCGTGAACTTAAGCCTTTGCCTATGTACATGAGCACCCTTTCTTTCGCAAGTAGATCTATGGGAGGAGTTTCAGTAATAACCTGCAAGGCCACGGTGGAAGCGGTTTTGTATGCCCTTGCTGCCCTTATTAGCACTTTTCGCTGCGCTCTTTCGATTAAAAGGCAATTTCTTTTAGTTTTTAAGGAGTCTCCCCAGATCGGTGCACCATAAAGCAGTATGGAGTGTATTACTCCAACAAGCAACCTTCTTTTGTACAGGTCAGGCCCGCCGATGTTTGGCATTATTCGGATTAATTTGGCGGCTCTTTTTTCAGGTTTTTCAGCCGCCCTAACAAAATGCTCTCTGAAAGTACTTGCCCCATCGAAGTACACTCCCAGGTACTTAATGCTCCTCTTTGACACGATGTCTGTCTCACCTATTTTGAAGGTCAAGCCGCCCAATTTCCTTTTGTGTGTCACGATGAGGGCTTCTGATTTTTCCGGTGCCAAAACTAGTTGGTTCTCTCCCATCCATTTCATAATTCGTCGCAGGTTCTCATTTGTGAAACTTTTCACGTCGCCTTTACTGTCTGCCGTCACTATCAATGCCAGATCGTCCGCAAATGCCAGGGTTCTGGCTTGTCCAAGCAGTTGTATCTCGAGCACGTCGTTGTAGAGGACGTTCCATAAAGTAGGGTCGAAGATGGAGCCCTGCGGTACCCTCGCCCTTACCTCCATTCTATGTCGTTTGTTTATTTCGATGTATCGTTCGCTGAGATAATCCGCTATGATGTTCAAGAGATAATTTGATATTCCCCTCCCGTCTAGTTTTTGGAGGATAAGGTCCCAGCTGGCCGTCTTGAATGCGTTTCGCACATCCAATGTTATGAGTACGTTCCACTTCATTGTCCGCTTTTTGGATATTTCCCCTTGATCTGTTCCATTGCCAGTATCGTAAATTTTCCCTTTCTAAATCCATACTGGTGTCTAGCCAGCCCTCTCCTCTCCCCCCTGCTTTCAATTTCCTTCTCCAATCTTTGTCTTATTAGAGCCTTGTATACTTTACTGAGTGTGTTCAGCAAACAAATTTGTCTGTAGAAGTTTCGTTTCCCTCTTGTACTTTCCTTGGGTATTAAAACTACTTTTGCCTTCTTCCATTCGTCAAGAAATGTTTGTGACCTTAGGAGCTGGTTTAACACTCCCAGAACCCACTCCTCATTTGCTCTAGCAGCTTCCTTAACTGCTTCGGGAGGGAGGGGGATTCCATCTGGCCGCGGTGCCTTACCGGTTTTTATACTCCCTACCGCCTCTTTCAGTTCCGCCTTGTTAAAGGGTGGAGCTGTGCACAGGGTTCTTCTACATTCTGACGGTTCGCGCTCAGGGTGCGGGAAAAGCTCTCTGAGTATCGCCTTTTTCTCTATGTCTGGCATCTGATAGGGTGTTAGATTCTTTATGCCTTTAACGGCTATCTTGAAACCATCACCCCAGATGTCCCTGTTTAACTCCTCGCATAGGTTCTTCCAATGTTGCGTTTTAGCAGTTTTTATTAGCGTTCGCAGTTCCTTTTTCCCCATTTTGTATCTATCTAGGCTAACTTGCGCTTTCCCTTCCTTGACCCGTTTCACTAATCTCAAGTACTGGCTTCTTAGTCCGATACATTCCCTTCTCATTTCCGCAATACTCTCGTTCCACCAGTGTGGCACTCCCTTCTCTCGCTGTGGGCTCTCGGTGCTACTGTTTAAGTATGCTTCTTTAATTATTTTGGTGCGTAGCCTGTAAGAGTTTTGTTCATGTTTTCTTATATTAGCGGTTCTTAGTTGAAGGCCATCTTTAAAGCAGTCCCAATCTGTTACGTACTTCTTCTTTTCCCTCGCTTGATCTGGGGCTTTGTCCATCTTTACTTCATAGTAGACGTAAGGATGTTGGGTCAAATTTTCTTCCTCACTCACTATCCAATTGGTAATCCGACTTGCCATTCCTTGTGTGGAAAAAGTCACATCAATAAAGGATTCCGAGGCGCCTCTAACGAATGTAGGCACTCCCCCAGTGTTGTGTACCACCATATCCAGGGTTGCAAGCCATTCTGCCCAATACTTTCCCCTTTCATCGCTGATTGGGGACGCTCACATGTGAGACTTCGCATTCACGTCGCCGGAAATAATCGCTTCTCTTTTCTTATTTCTCACGTTGTTCCTTGTATTGAGTTATATCGATATTTGGTGATATGTAACAGCAGTAGCAGTCCCATTTTCCAAAGTCGATACATAAATATCCCTTTCTATGTGTTACATTTGTTACTGTGGCTCTATTGTTAATGAATATCACTGCAATGTCGCTGTTAGAATCCTTTACCCATCGCTTCCCCTCCACAATTTTCTTATTTGGTTCTCTAACTATGAGAATGTCAATCTTCTCTTGTCTAGCTGTGGCGTAGAGTAGATCGTGAGCCTGTTTCGCCCGTCCCAGGTTTGTCTGTAGTGTTTTTTAACCATTTATGTTCCTTGTGTCTTCCCGGGCTTTTGTCCTAAGCAGGGCTATCTTTTCCTTCCTTTTCTTCTCGACCATTTCTTTAAAGTGCGGGCATCGAATTTAATCAGCCCTATGCCCTTCAACTCCACATTTCGCGCAGCGGAGTCCATTCTTGCAGTTCCTGCTTTTGTGACCAATTTGTTCGCAACTGAAACATTCCCCACTACGGTCAATTTTTGCTGTACATTCGTGGGATTTATGTCCGTGTTCCAAACATTTGTAGCACCTTGGAATATATATCCCCTCCCTAACTCCGCACTCCGGCCAGCCGATCCTAATTCTTCGTTGCTTAATTAAGGTAGTTCCTTGGCCTTTCGGAACCTCGATAATTGGAGTTTGATCTTCATATTTTCCTTTTCTGACTTTTTAAATCCGTATATCCGATTCCTGTAGCTTCGTGTCTCTTGTGATAGCCTGCTTCACTTCTTCTTCCCCTGTAGCTGGGTCCATGCCTGTTATATAAAGCGTCGTTCTTCCCGTTGTTTGAGCCACCACACTGATGTTTGATTTGCTTTTGTAGACAGGTTGGAGGTCTCCCCTTTCTGTTTTTCGAACTTTTCCAATCTTTACGCCAATTTTCTCTATATTCACATTTTCCCTGAGTTTTTTGACAATCTCTGAATAACTCCTGCCTTCTGCCTTGACCGTTACAATGCTCTCTTCCTTTCTCATTTTTGGTTTCTGGGGATCAGATCCCATTCCTTGCACCATTAGTTTTATCTTGGTACTCTCTTTCGCGAAAACATGTTCACAGATTTTCCTGACGTATCCAACTTTTAAGCCATCTTCTACAACTACATTTATGGTTTCAGCGGGGTGCACTTAGGAAATTTCCATGTGCTCTTTTACGCGGTTATGTACCATCTCCATATCGTTTGCACCTGCCAGATCGATCCGCATAGGTATGTAGTAAACAGCACTGCTAGTTTCCTCTAGCACACTGCTTCTAGTCTTTGTTTTTGCAGTCTGGATCACAAAGTCTATTTGGTCCTCTGTGTGTCATCAGTTCGTCTAGTCCATTATATTTCTCCCTTAGCTTTTCCACTATCTTGTTGCTTCCAGGGTTTTTTGGGTCTGTTAAGATTGCATAGTCGCCATCTCGTCCAATCAGGGTTGCCGGAGTTTCTTGGTCGATTTCCGTTATTTTGCAGACTTCTTGTGGCCATTTTTCGTCTAAAACTTTTGCGAGGCTACTAAAGTCCCCGTTTCCTTCTAGCGTTGCAATATCTTGCTGGCGGTTCTTTTTCGTTCTTGTTCGTGTTCATTTACAATGTTCTGCGTATTTACCTGAATTGCTGCACTCTTCGTTTCTTTTTTCTTTGTTTCACTATTGGTTTTGGGTCGTGGTTTAACGGTGTCCACGGGCCGACCGGTTAAGGCAAGCCCCTGGGGATCTGAGCTTTTTGCTCTCCCCTATGGCTAGGGTCGGAAGGGGACGCCACTCAGTGTTCCCCGTTTCAGCGTAGATACGCTGCCCCTACCGAGACTGCCTCCAGGACAAGTCCTGCCGATGGGGTTGCCACATCCCAACGGTTAGACTGCATGTGGTTACGAGTTGATTTAGTCTTGATATAACTAAAATAATGTCACTAAATTAGATGATTTTTTGTAGTAGTATATTATGTGGAACTAGTGGGATGTGTAGAGCCTCTAATAGAAGTATGTGTAAGAATATTAATTTACTTTGTTGCTGGTGTGACAGTAATTTTTCAAGTTTTATAAAGTGCGCAACATCACATCTAATAAAGCATCTGGGCATCATTTCTATATTTTGATCATTTGCTAACGAATTGTAACATGAACTTATATATTCTTTTGTAGAATCATATTGCGTAAAGCAGCGAACAAGTGCTGATAAAAGAGGCAAAGACATATCAGAGACTACTTGAAGCGGCCTATTTTGAACCGCTCTCAACCACGAGGACAACCAGTACAAAATAGAATCACTATCATATTTCTCCGACAGCATTGAGCCTACAGAAAACTGCGACACTCCATCATGTATTACTATATCGTATAAAAATATTGCACCTGACTATGTACCATTTAGACGAGCAACTCTTTTGACAACACTACCGATAGCATCAATACTAATGGATGGCTATTTTTCTTTCTAAAAATATGTTCTGGCTACATTAATTTGAATACTAGAAAAATAATGGACGAAAAATTTATCTATGCCGATATCTCTTATATAATTGGAGTATAGTTTTTCGTATTTTGTTAACGATAATATAGGGTCATTGTCAAATTCGAATGCTTCTTTTGCTTTATATTTCGCAACTCGAAGTGCATTTAACGATGGAATATTTCTTGGAAATTTATTAGCAATTATTTTCTCATGAGCTTCCATTGTCCGAATACGGAATGCAATTTCGCCACTATTTAACGTCTTAGAACATGTTCACGATTTTGACCGCACAGGATTCTCGCTGGTTTATTATCGATTACTGCTAAAAATTTAGCTTTACACTCGCTGCAGTGTCCTTCTATTTTCACGTACTTTTCGCCTTTAGAAACAACGACTGCTCTTTTGAAAATTAATCTACAAGACAACTTAGTAACCTCCCAAAATTTATTATAGATTATTTGTGACCAGTCTTTTCCTAGTACTTCATAAGAGCGATATCTGTCATCACGTCTAGATGAAGTTTTCATTGGACCGTATTGTTTCCAGCTCACATTATCAACATTTAATATGAAAGATAAAGAATTTTCTTCTACAGAAGATGCTGCTGAGCTGTCTGATGGCTTCATTATTATTATTTGACCCATAGATCTTTTGTATTACGTCATACCTATTCGTTACCACAATCGTATATGCATACTTAGCGGAGATTTTTAATTCTTTACCAACTTCTTGCCAAACTGCAGCAGTCAGTGGGGCTACCTTCCCCTCTAAATGTATGCAATCTTTATACATAAGCTTTCAAAACATTCTCTAATAATGCTACATCAAATTTTCAAAAACGTGGCATTTTTATCTCAATATTTTTTTGAACAGAGGAAACTAGTTTTACTATTTAACTAACTTATAAGAATTTTTAACGAATGCTAAAATGTGAATACAAAAATAAAATGCCAGAATATACAAAAATCAAAAAACAAAGGAACTCTCTCCTATTATGATATTATAGGTTATAATGATGGGACAAATTAACAATAAATCAGACTAAAATACGTTTTTAACACCGAAGTATTTATTTTTCTTGGCGTAAGTACATGTCCAACAAGGGTAACGAGGTACGGTATTAGGGAAACGGATGTACCTAGAAATTTGAAACAAAAAAATTGTTGAGTAAATCGGCTAAAAGAAAATGCTGGAAATTATTATCGAGTTTCTGAAATGGCCTCCAGGGGGCGTAATTGCCATCCTGAATTTTAAACCTCGTTTTCTGCAAAATAGTCATAGTGCATACTATTTTAAAGCTGAGACAAATTCAAATATTTTTTGTTAAATGCTTTTTGCTCTATCTCTGAAAATAAAGAGGTGGGGAGCGCTAGAATATTTTCGAAAATAAATGTCGATAACTCTAAAAAGGCTTAACGTATCTGAATAAACTTGGAGTCGTTAACTATCAATTGAACTGTGAGTGAGGTGATTGTGTTTGCTTACCTTGCCGCCAGATGGAGTTTTCTGACATAATCGCAAAAAAATTAACACTGCAAAAAAATTTTATGCAATGATATCACTTTTTTACGTCATTACATAGTCAATCAAGAGCCTAACAAGCCAGTGAGAAGCGCATCTCAATATCTTTGTTCTAACCTAAGATATGAATAAAAGAAATTTATACTAAAAAAAAATACATTTTGGGAAGCATTTCCACTTTAAGGTTTGTTATTAATGTCTAATTATTCCTAATTTACCAAATAAAATGCTAATTTATTATTTGGGATACCAAACGATATTTTAAATCAAAATAAAATTTTTTATTTATCTTTGTTACTTTTGTTACAATGCCTTCGAAAGCCGACAGACCAAAACAATTATAAAATAATAAGTGTGGGAACAGTAAGGAAACTAACTTAAAGTCCAACGAGTCGCAATGCTAATAAAATAATAACAATAAATTATGGAATCTATGAAACTAATAACTTGAGAACGATAAAACACAACAAGGTTGATTGAAAGGAAAATCAAAAAGTGTTTATAAATGTTCAAAGTGCCTTCGGTCATTTTCTATGCAGGAATTTATCCTGCGTCGTGTATTTAATACGGCTGTGCTGATTTCAGCTCTTAAAATATGGGCTACAGCATTTCGGATACGATCAATCATGTTTTCTGGGATAGTAGGGCGAGTCTGATAAACAATATCTTTTATTCTACCCTAAAGGTAAAAGTCAAGGACAGTAAGGTCTGGAGTTCTGGCAGGCCATGGAAACAAACTGCCCCTTCCTATCCAACGGTTTGGATAAGCTTGGTCTGAAAAATCCCTGACTTGTTGAGAAAAGTGTGCAGGACATCCGTCATGTTGCAGCCACGTATCTCTTCTCGTTTGTAAAGGCACGTTTTCTAATAAACTTGGCAAGTGATTTCTTAAAAAGTTCAAATAAGTTTCGCCATCAATATTATTATTTAAAAAAATGGTCCTATAATTCTATCGCCTAAGATACCACATCAGACGTTCACACTCAAACGATTTTGATAGTTTACCTCACGCATCCAATGTGGATTTACTGGCGACCAATAATGCATATTATGCAAATTGACTCCTCCATTGCTTGAAAAAGTAGCTTCATCGGTTCATAATATTCAAAATAAAAATCGTCTATAATAGAATTCAACCAATGACAGTGGTCTAATCTCCTATCAAAATCAGTTTCTAAAAGAGCCTGATGTAGTTCAATATGATAAGGGTGTAGATAGTGATCTCTTAGGATTCATTGTACCGATGATTTACTAATTCCTTAGTCCAAACTTATTCTTCTTAAACTTAAATGGGGATTAATGTTAACATAGGCAAGAACATTAATGACATTTTGTTCGTTCCTAGCGTGTCGATTTCTTCTAGGCACTGGATTAGGATGAACTCGTCCTGTTTCGCGCAAACATCTACTTAAGCGTCTAAATACCATTCTACTAAAATGTCTTATTTTGGGTTAATTTGCTGCGTACACACGCTCAGCCACACAGGTGGTTTAATGACACTGGAAAAACACGTCCAACATGACATATGCTTCCGCAGTTGAATAAGTCATTTTTAATGCAATAAATACAATCACAGTAAGACAATTAATTTAAATATTAAAATTTAAACCAATAAATAATTAAATTTAAAACAGGATATCAAGAGACTTTGACACTTTGACAAGCATCAAACAACGACATGAAAAACGCGTAGAGTTATGTCAGATATAAACGACATTTGTTTTCATAGCAATCTTGAAAATTAGAAAAGAATGATTTCTGTCAGAGGATTTTATTACTTACATTACGTCAATAATTAATAAAATTGTACTCAACAATCGATTATTGACTAAAAATCTAACTTTTAATAAAAAAATGTGATACCACTAAATATTTGAAAACGGATGACAATATCACAACGTAGTACTAATATCAGATATTAAATACTATGGTGTCCTTAAAGGCATTGTAAAAAAAAGTAATAAAGATAAATAACAAAATTTTATTTCGATTTAAAATATCGTTTGGCATCCCAAATAATAAATTAGCATTTTATTTGGTAAATTAGGAATAATTAGACATTAATAACAAACCTTAAAGTGGAAATACTTCCCAAAATGTAATTTTTTTTTGTATAAATTTCTTTTATTCATATCTTAGGCTAGGATAAAGATATTGAAATGCGGTTCTCACTGGCTTGTTAAGCTCTTGATAGACTATGTAATGACGTAAAAAAGTGATATCATTGCATTTAATTTTTCTGCAATAAGTTAATTTTTTTGCGATTATGTCAGAAAACGCCATCTGGCGGCAAGGTAAGCAAACACCTCACTCACAGTTCAATTGATAGTCTAGGAAACCCCCCTTTTAACGACTCCAAGTTAATTGAGATACGTTAGAGTTATCGACATTTATTTCCGAAAATATTCTCGCGCTCCCCACCACTTTATTTTCAGAGATAGAGCAAAAAGCATTTAACAAAAAATATTTGAATTTGTCTCAGCTTTAAAATAGTATTCACTATGACTATTTTGCAGAAAACGGGGTTTAAAATTCAGGATGGCAATTACGCCCCCTGGAGGCCATTTCAGAAACTCGATAATAATTTCCAGCATTTTC
This sequence comes from Holotrichia oblita, assembly GCA_023690525.1. NCBI lineage: Eukaryota > Metazoa > Arthropoda > Insecta > Coleoptera > Scarabaeidae > Holotrichia > Holotrichia oblita. The sequence goes on from CM043020.1 coordinate 44,116,845, forward strand.
TTTTAGCCGATTTACTCAACAATTTTTTTGCTTCAAATTTCTAGGTACATCCGTTTCCCTAATACCGTACCTCGTTACCCTTGTTGGGACACCAACATATACATATATAATGCAAGTGCAGCCGAGTCGTCGGGTAGCGCAACGGTGTTATGAGTGGGCCGCGATAGCCATACTTAGAGGTTCGAGTCCACCTCCGTACGACATATTTTTAAAATAAAAATATGTTTAATTAATTGGCGGTTGGAAAAAATGCATTATACAGTGTGTCGCACTCTACACGGCACCACCGCAGTATTTTGTTATCATATTATCGATTTATTTTTTTTTTTTCTGATCATTCCTCTCACTAAACTGTGACTTTGTGGTACGTTACCTTCCCGATCATAGTAAAACGCCAGCTTACTACGATTTAAAATAAACAGCAAAACTGCAGAAGTCATACTAGGGATTTGTTTATAAAAAAATTCTGTTAATAAAAGTTGTTCAGAATCATTTAGATAAGCTAAATCGAAAATTTGATTAAAAACAACAAATCTTGAAAATTTTTCTCAAAAAAAGTGCGGTTAATTAGAAAAATAGTCTCACAAGTTTACCATGATTTCATTAAGACACCAGAAACAATTAATTTCCAATCTAACCATATGTCATATGTATTTTGCGTACGTTCATTCGAGGCTTCGATATGGCATCATCTTCTGGGGAAACTCGGTAGAAGCATCACGAATTTTTATCCTTCAAAAATCTTGCATACGGAGTAATTTCCACCTGAAAAGGAACGCTTCATGTACCATTTAGAAACTTTTCTATACTTACCTTACCGGGTATATACATATACGAGTATGCCTGCTTCGCTAAAGAGAACTATGAACTTTTAAAAAATCACGAAATCGACCACAGTTACAACACGCGCGGTCGCAAAAATTGTCAGCTAGTGCTACCTCAGACTACTAAGACTATTGTGTCCAAGGGTGTTGTGTCACAAGTGATTAGAGTGTACAATCATCTGCCCCTATCTATTAGAAACTTAACGCCAAAACTTTTTAAGCAGCAGCTCAGTCGTTTGTTGGCGGGAAATGTTGTTTATACAGTCAATGACTGCATTTTGATATGTTTTGGATTGTATGGTTGTCTAGGGGTGTTTTAAGATGTTTTTATTATATTTCTGTGTATATATTTATTATTATATTTATACTTTTTGACATGTTCTACACATTTAATGTATCTTACGGAACTAAATATATTTGTATTTGTATTTGTCATTTATCAAATTGAGTGTTTGTTGCTGTTACGTGTATACCTACGAAACTTAAATAAAATGGCTGTAAAGTTAACTTAGGGTGATAAAGTTGAGATAATAAGATTAGTGAAGGATAATGTTCTTTCAACACGGGAAGCGCTCCTGAATTTAATATCAGACATCCAGGTCGTCCTCTCATTACACGTACAACTGTGCTGAGAATCAACAATTTGTTTAATCACACCGGTAATGTAGCAAAATCAACTGCAAGGATTTGTAATCATTCTGAAGATGCTGTTGTTTTAAATTATATCGCCGAGAACCCTACATCCAGCCTAAGAAGAATGTCCTCAGTTTTAAATGATTCTAAAGACAAAATTCGGAGGTGTCTTCGTAGATATAAGAAAACTCCTTTCAAGCCGAAATTTTTGCATACTTTGGAAGAAGGAGACTGTGAAAGGCGTTTCGAATATTGTTTATGGATGCAAGGTAGTATTTTAAATCATCGAAGTTTTCTAAAGAAAATTCTATTTACCGATGAGGCTACAATTACCACAAACGGAGTCGTTTCATCGTAAAATTGTAGGTATTGGTCTGCAGATAATCGACACTGGATAATAAATTGTAAACGTCAGTATTCCCAAAAAATTAATGTTTGGTGTGAAATTCTAAACAGGATTATAGGACCATTTTTTTTAGAAATACTTTAAATGCTCCACGCTTTTTAGAATTTTTAAACAACCATTTATGGGATGCGTTACATGATTTTCCAGTTGTATTACGACATGAAATGTACTTTCAGTTAAACGGGGCACTTATACATAATGCAGTTATGGTTAGGAAATGGTTAAGTGAGAATTTCCATGGAAGGTTGATAGGTCGTAACGGCCCTCTAATGGAGTGGCCACCTACATAGGTCCCCTGATCTGAGTCCATTAGATTTTTATTCGTGGGGAACTATTAAAAACAAAGTGTATAGAAATAAACCAAACAATATCGAAGAACTTTGTGACAGAATAACTCAAGCCTGTAGAGAAATAAGTCAAGAAGAACTGGGAAGGGTCGTTGCAAACAATAGAAGACGAATAGAAAAATGTATACGTGCTAATGGTGATTTAGTTGAAAATAGTGTTATAAGCAAATAAGCATCGTGTTTGTTATTTTTTATTATTACAAATTGTTTCTAGTGTCTTAATGAAGTCATGGTAAACTTGTGACTATTTTTCCAATTAACCGGACTTTTTTTTGAGAAAAATTTTCAAGATTTTTTGTTTTTAGTAATATTTTGGATTTAGCTTATTTAAATGATTCGGAACAAATTTCATTGACAGAATTTTTTTATAAAAAAATCCCTAATATGACTTCTAGAGTTTTGCTGTTTATTTTAAATCGTAGTAAGCTGGCATTTTAATGTGATCGAGAAAGTGACATACCCTAAAGTTACAGTTTAGTGAGAGGTATGATCAGAAATAAAAAAAAATTAAATCGATTATATAACTCGAGCTACGCTCTCGTGGTGTTTCGCAGAATACGTCTCGCGACGAATATAATCGATTATTTTCTATGCTCTTGTGATATTATAACTGATATGTTAACAATATACTGCGATGGTGCCGTCTAGAATGCGACACACTGTATATAAAATACGTTCTTCTTCAAACGTCAATAAATCTGACATTTCTCGACTGAGTAGTCGGCCGCAAAGTAACACTTTTCCTCCGCCGGAGGTTTACTTTTCACATACAAACACATAATTTCAATGTTGACAGTGTCCACTTGACAGTTTTATGATGAGTTACTATAGAAACAGCTCGTACCTAATCATCGTTCTAAACGTCCAAACATCCTACTAAAACCCGCTTATCTTCAATTAAAAATAGATATTTTTGCATAAATTTGCCAACGTTTGAAGAAAAAATAGCATATTTTATGTGGAGGAAAAGTTACTTTTCATGGCTTGCTAAACACGAGCGCGCCATGAAAAGGATCACTTTTCCTCCGTATAAAATAATATATTATTTATTTATACTTCACATCGGTGAAACAAAGTGGAACAAAAAAACCTAAACTTAAACGAAATAACAGAAGATACTGAGGTTGCAAAGTAATCAACTGCTAATGAAATTAAGTTAATTAATACACAAGGCATTAACAAAAAGTCTTAAACTATCTTATATAACAAATACCAAAAATACTCAAATTCAAATCGATTTCGCACGAGATCTGCATCAAGCGAGAAGGATTATAGTATTATAACTGACGGTTAGTATATAGAACAAAATGTATTCAAAACTGAATCGCAAAATATTTAATTCCCTTTTTATCTCAGTTTTAATTGTGTTGAGACTTCAAGGGCTTATGCTAATTAAAATACCATAACATTTAATGCCACTTGCGCATATTAAATCTCATTTCAACATGTTGTTTAGTTGACATATGTGCAAAAAATGTCGATTCTTCGATAAAAATAATTTAGGGTGCCTAGATATTGCAGCCTAGTACAAAATTATTAGTCATCTCTTTACCCTAGATTTAGAGCTAATGTCATAATTATTTGGCATCATATATAATTCAACAATTTTACAACTAAGATTATATTGTATCAAATTACCTTGTCCTATAGGTTAAAATTAGTCACTTTATATAACCGACAAGTTTTCCCTACTATAATGTCTGTTATTTCCAATATTATAGTATAATGTCTGTGATCCAACTCTCTATAACTTATGCAGCTAATGACCTCGGTTAATATGGAAATACAAAATTTCGAAGGTGGCGAGGCTGGCGACATGCCAGGGCCGGATTTTGAAATCGCTATAACTCGGTGAATATGCAAGCACAAAATTTTCTTTTTGCGGCACAAAACGGTACAAAATAAGCACAAAAAGATGGCGTGTACGAAATTTCTAAATAGGGGGTGGCGGGACTGGCATGTCTAACTTCCGATATAGCGGTGTTACTGAACTATTTCTTTTCATATCCAGTGGGTATTGGCCCCACCAAAAAGAAAACCCTATAACTCGGTTAATATGAAAGCACAATTTTTTTTTTTCACGGCAGAAAATAAGCACAAAATGATAGCATTTTCAAAATTTCGAAATGCAGAGTGGCGAGGCTGACATGTCCCTGGCCCCGCCAAAAAAAAAGCTCGGTTAATATGAAAGCACAAAATTTTCTTTTTGCGGCACAAAGCGGTAAAAAATAAGCACAATAGCATATACAAAATTCGAAAGTACGGGGGTGGCGGGACATGCACCTTAGAATTTTTCATACTTTTCTTCGACAAATTTAACAATATTTTCTGCGCACCTCTTATACTGTAAACCAATTTCTAACATAGCGTTTTCAAGAACCATTCTTGTCTAACATTTCATCAAAAAATACTTTTTCTGTTAATTAACGTAACCAAAAAAATTTGCGATATTATGATTGGCAAAAATTTACTAGAAAAACATAGGTAGATAAATATCTCAAAAACGGTCATTCAGTACATAAAATGTCTTTTGTTCCTTATATAGATCCAAATTAAATGATAAAACATATATGTTTGCATTGAAAATACAAGGTTTCAATTTAGAGGAAATGAGACACCCTGTATAATCAACATTATTTTATATATAATTGGATGAGAATATAATTGAATATTGGACTTCCGCACACTAGATGGGTACCCTGTATATCTTTAGACTACTATGACGTGTTCAAAATCCGGAAGCCCTTATAATAGACTCAGACCGTGGCAGCTTTCGATACCATTTAATGGAAATTTGTTTAAGAACATATATGGATTACAACTGCTTGAAAGACACGAGTTTTTTTTTTAATTTATGGTGAGTGTGGCTACAGCAGCTTCATGAACTGTGTTACTTGTCACCAGTACCGCAGAATATAGGATTCGATATACATATAGCCAACCAGAAGAAACACTCGTTTGTTCCGCCATTTTTTAATTCGATTTCGAATCGTACCTGCAAGGTACACCCAAGGTATGAATAGCAGATCGTTCGCTACAAACCGGTTATACATACGTCAAAATATTCATATGCCATTTGTCAAACGTGTAGTAAGCGTGTTCCCGCGTTTATAATTTTCTTTTCTAATAGAACCACAGTATAGTATCTAACTAGTAGTGTCACTCTCTGTCGGCACCTTTGATCTTCGGGGACCGAGTTTTACTTTGCGCATTGGATTTCGCACATAAGCGGGCGAATATACAGGCGGGGAATAAATGCGCAATGGTCATTTGCGCAGGGAATAAATGCGCAATGGTCATTTGCGCTCGTATTAATAAAGAGCAGCAGTGTACATTACTAATGCGCACTGGCTTTGACACATCGTTCAACAGGTAGGGGTAAGAACACGAATTTTTAGCGAGTGACGCTACTGGCTAGATACTATACTGTGATAGAACCGTGTAACCGGATCCGTGTGTGTGCATATTTTTTTGTTATTACGAGTGAAAAGGGTGGCTAGTACCGAGCTGTGCCTCAGTGCCTGAATAGAACTTACGATAAAGAAATTGTACGTTCTTTAGCTTTCCACGAGATATAGAAAGGTATGTTTAATTGCTAATTTTCTAAATAAATGACAGAACATCATAAAATCTATTTTATATTAGAGAAAAATATAAGTATATAATTTAAAAATTACATTAATGAGTGTTATTTATTTCGTATTTAAAATTGTAAGGGCACGAATTTTAAAGCGAGATCAAAGTATCGACAAACAGTGTCGCTAGTATAACATTATCCCTACTCATATCTGAATATGACGAATGAGAATGCAAGATGCTCCATAAAATCCACAATGATCTATGCTTCAAGTAATACAAGTCACACAATCAGATGTTACTCGTCAGTAACTTGAGTTTATTATAACATAGTCACCTTCCTCCGTTTTTAGGAATTGCTTTAATTTTCGTCCATTAGTATTATTATTATAACTGTGTATCTAATACTAGAACAGCCACATTTGCATGCCCAAACCACAGGCATTCATAATGAAAGGAATTCTATCAGCGCAGCGATTCAAAAGTTCTTACAAGTATCTGTAAGCATGATTTGTACATACAGTTGCCCGCTGAGATGTCTATCTTTTTGTGATATGAAAATTAAACTCGGTACTAGCAACTTAAATATTCAAACATATTATAGAAAATGAATGTATCATCATCCAACCAATATGTAGCGACACGTTTCGATTTATCTAACCGCATGGTCGACACATGTCGTTACATAATGGTTGGATGATGAGAAATTAGTTTCTTTTAATATGTTCAAATGATAAACCGCTAGTACCAAGATTAACACTTATCATATTTAGATTGCTTACAGCTAAATATATAGTTATATACTTCGAACATCTAACTTTTGCATACCGCATTTTTGGAAGACGAAGTTGTAGTATTAGGTTAGTGGTAAGAAGATTAATCAATTAGCATAGTACGATCAAATCTGCTTCTTCTTGAAACCATTCAAGAATGGTTCAGTTAATAAATATCTATCTACATACTTGCGGAAATGCCTCGACACTATTCCGTATTACTGCGATCAGTCTGCCTTCTTTTAATAACTTCTTTCGAAATCCTTGATTCCATCGTCTCTGACCTAATACAGAATCATACATCCACTTGATCGAACTAAAAATGTGAATAATTGTTAATACACAATTACCGAAACATCTATTTTCGAGCCAAAGATCTAATAAGATGCTCGAACGGAATTTTTAAATACCAATTTAGTATTTTAATTACAAATTTTTACTTTGATACTATTATTGGTTATACGGATCAAATAACCTAACAAACCGATTTGACATCATTAACTAATATTTCGGCGGGTTTTAAAGTTAATAAATTTTACAGTTTCGGGTATGCTGGCACCCTTTGCTCTATCGCTAATACTGCTATATGCGATTTATCTCTCGCAGGACGTATTATAATATTATTAATGAGAGTACTCGTAATACTACCTATGGCTTGATACTGTAGATTTAGCTAACAACTAATCTAGCTAATACTGTTAAAAAACTAACATTTTGTTATAATACCCTTTGTAATATTAATAAATACGCATTCTCTCCATCCAGCGGCCCTGCTCAAAAAGTTCGTTTGGGGATGATCAATTTAGACAATGAAACCGATGAAGACGACAACACCATTCAAGAAGAGATCATCAGGCGTTTCATAGTGCATCCGAAATTCAAATCGTTAAAGAAATATAATGATATAGCCCTTGTAGAGTTACAGCGTCCTGTAAAATTTACTCCATTTGTTAGACCAGCTTGTTTAAATATTAAACCCACAACGGAAACTAAAGCAATAGCGATTGGTTTCGGAAAAACTTCGGTTGGTGTGTATACTAACGATTAAATATATAGAAGCAAATTTAATATACTCTTAATTTTTAGATTATGACGAAGGTAGCCAAGTTCTCATGAAAGTAACGCTGGATCTGATACTTAGCGAAAACTGTAGTGAGTATTTTCCTCCAAAACCTCGAATGGAAAATGGAGTGGTTTCTTCTATGATCTGCGCAGGTGTGCTAGAAGGTGGCAGAGATACATGCCAAGGTGATTCGGGTGGCCCTTTGCAAATTATTCTTGACAATCCCTATTGTATGTACAGTATAATAGGTATTACTTCGTTTGGAGCATTTTGCGGTTATGCAAATTCACCAGCAATATATTCCAATGTATCATATTTTGTTTCTTGGATCGAGGAGACTGTATGGAAAAATACATAAACTACTTTTATTAAATAAATGTTATTGCAGTATTGTTTAAAATAAGTTAAGTTTAACTATAAATACTAAAATTAATCAATACATGCATCCGTTCCGTTTTCATTGAAATCAACATAGATGAAAGAGCTACTAGAACTACATCTACCTCTATGTAGAAACAACTCAATTTTCTATTATTTTCACTGTTCCAATCACAAATAAATTTTATATACATGTAGATTACGCTTACTCTACAAATGTTAATTCAAACATATTGAAAAAGTAGCAAATAAATGATAAATTAACATTATTTTCACACTAGCAAAAAATCATCCAATCAACCTATTCATTCAGTGAAGATTACAGCATTTACAACAAGAAATGGATGGTTGGATAACGGTAGTAAAAATGTACGAATTCATTTTCAATTGTAATTCAGTATATAATAATAATAAACTAAACAATTTAACGCTCGTATGTATTTAAAAGGTAAAAAGAGCGCCAAAAATTGAGCAAAAATAGGTTGTTTCAATGTATTAATAATAATAATATATAATGAATTACATATCATTTAAACTATCTACATATTATGACATGGTTCTGCAGTAAGTTGTTGATTGAAAAAGGTGCGGGTTGCACCAAAACTGTTCCAATAATAACAATTATACATTAAAGCAATCTATTTCCCTCAATTTTTGACGTTTTTCTTCATCTTCTATATAAACTTATCACACAGCTACGGCAAACCTTATTCGCTTTCAGTTTGAGTTACAATAATTTGTTAATTTATGAAAATGAATAAAACCTACAAAGTAATTAATAAAACAAGAAACAACACCAAAAATTATGTATGGAGAAATATTTTTGAATAGTTCGTAACTATTTATATGCAATTGTCAAAAACCATTGTGATGGTTAATTAAATTCACTTTTACACCTTTACTGCACCCCGTTCTTCTCCTCTCTGTAAAGCAAATGTTTGCTTTCGCAACTAATAGGACATGATACTAATGTTGAGACAGCTACTTGTCGATTTGACGTGGTACATACCGAAATGCTTAGGGTGCATTCCGAAATCTGCTGAAATAGCTGTTACTGCTTTACTGAGATCGCAGAGCAGAGATCGTTCCGTAATAATTCAGTAAGGTAATTGAGCATATGCCGTCACGCAATTTCGGAACGATTTCAGCCATTCACTATAGTTCGGTTGATGTATCAGTGCTTGACAGCATATAAACTCTACTACAATACACAGTCAACAGCGTACACATTACACATGGCACACCCAGTTCGACCAATATCAAAATATGAAGAATCTAATTAGATAATAGGATGTTTTCTTTCAAATAGTTGCCAGCCCGTTTATATGTGACCTTGACTTCACCTCATAACCAAAAGCAGTTTCAGCAGTAACTTGTGACGTCACTCTTTACTGACATGGCGCTTTGTATAGTTTCCTCAGCATGCATAAACTGATTACGGAACGCTAATTCAGTACTGTCAGTACTCTCAACAGATTTTGGAATGCACCCTTAATAATAGACGATATAAATTTAAAACAGCAAAAACTGACAGCTTAAGCAAACAAAATTTTCAGAAATATATACCTCTTCTTGGCCGTAATATTTCCGAATAATGTCAGTTGAAATGTTTTTGTCGTAGCGGCCTATTGTATATAATTCTGAGAAAAAAAATCAATGAACATTTAAGCTTTCGATCAGTTTATTTTGTACCTTCATCAAAAATTCAATCGTAAGTTGAAATGTATCGTTTACTCATGATTATTGTGATTATTACGAACACAATTTTGGACACAGATTAAAACTTTGAGTACACGAGAAAGCAATATTAAAATGGGGATCATGTAGAAAATATGCCGATACGACAAAGAAGTCTTAAGGTAGGTTGTCGAAAGCGCGAGCGAGCGAGCGAACGACAAATTTTCGTTCGCGTGTATGTGTTTTCGAAGACGCGATAAGACTCCACCCGCACAATTGGTCATTACGTTTTTCAACGTCTGTGAAGAAGTAATTGAGTTGGGCGTTTGTAGGTACTGTTTACATTTCGTGACATTTCGATAGCCTCCTAACTGCTTCTAACCTAATTGCAAATATGTGTTCGTACGGTTCTTATCTCTTAGACCAAAAATGCAAATGTATATGATTGTAAAATTCAGGTAAAATTGAAAAACCCTGTGATTGTAGTTAAAATATTTTTATTTTATTCCTAGACGTGTTAGCATCTCTGGTTGGTCACAGAATATTATAATAGAAAAATGTCTCAAAGTGAAGATTTTGTTGAGTTATTAGCTGTCTTCCATTTATTTCATTTCAGTTGTGACGTCATGTTAGATCATTCCTTTTAGTGGGATCATTTTGATACAAACTGATATTTGTTGCTCTTGCTCCCCCCTTGCCGATCAAGCACCACCTTAGGAGGTAGAGATTTTTGATGAGATAGGTGAAGGGGATACGATTATCAACCATTTTTAGTTTTCCGGTGTTATTTTCACGTTGGTTAGCGTATTTACCTATAGAATTTTATATTTTATAAATTTCAACCAAAAAAACTTGCGTAGGTATTTAGTTGTTCTTTTACATAATACATCTAATGTGATCTACAATTTCGTAAAATGTATGAAATAATTAAAGCAAATAAACATAGATCTAATACAAACTAAACAACTAATACTTTACTACTATCCCCACTTTCAAATTTGAATAAAGTGCGGCATTCTCATTGGTAGTCGCGTGCGAAATTTCGTCTGAATCGCTTCCCAGGCAATTGAAATCAGTCGCGTGCGATTTCGTCATGTCAAAAGTATAACCGTCTTTGTAGTTTGATTGAGCTCGTCGCTCGCTCCCTCGCCCTTTCGAAAACCTACCTTTAACCGACATAATTTTTAGAAATTTTACATTACGTACATGATCTTTGAATGGGAGTATAACGACAATGTAATAGAGGATCTACATAATGCTTGTAACGTTCCAAGTGCGAACTTACAATTACATAAATGCATGTGAACAATTTTTGAACTTGAAACAACCAAGATTTAAAAAGAAATGCGACTGTACTCCATAGGTATACATGTATGTATAGCGTAAGCGTATTTTTTTAATTCGGGTCGGGAGCTCACGTCAATGCACGTAGTTGTCAGCTTTAGCAAAAGATAAGGAGAAAGGTGGAGATTCCGGGCTCTTATTCGCGTGGATGCATCTTACAATCAGTATATCACGCATATCGCATACCTAAGTGGCATCGTTGCAATATGTTCCTCTTTATTTAACGCCGTACGGCCTGTGACATTTATCCTTTTTCTAGCACCCTAATTAAAAAAATACGCTTACAGTATACTGTATTTAGAAAAATGCAACACTAAACACTGCAACCCACTAAACACCAAAACCTTTTAACTAAACACCGACGCGTTTCGACAGCAACTCTGTCATTATCAAGGCGATAATAAAACTATTTGTAACTTAGTTTTATTATCGCCTTGATAATGACAGCTTTGCTGTCGAAACACGTAGGTGTTTGGTTAAAAGTTTTTGGTGTTTAGTGAGTTGAAGTGTTTAGTGTTCTAGTTCTGCACCAAGAGATCCAGTGAAGAACTTAGAAAAATCCAATTAAATGTTTCACTGGGCAGTTTGAATCGAACTAGCAACAAAACTCAATTTTGTATACAAAATTTGGCAATTCATTAATTGCTTCATCAGAGGTGAATTAGATGTACAAGGATAATTGATGCATCTAAAATTACATAAATTCAAAAGTTAAACACAATTTGAGTAGCGTTGATATATTCATGTATATCAAGCGATTCGGTATTAGCTATTAAATTTTTCAATTTTTTTTACATTAGTATAACTTTGAATAACTCAAACCTTTGCGCAGCAAGCAAAGAAACGTCACTCTTTTTAAACAAAAAATATGAATGAAGATGAAAATTTACAGCTTAAGCGCACGATTCAAAGTAAATTAAACCTATATAACGTGTCTTACCTAAGAGTCGTTAGAATCACAGAAAGAAACTTTTGCAACTCCTAGTAGGTATCTATATATTCCAAGGCATACATAAGCATTGAAAGAGAGAGACAAAATTCTGAACAAACCCAAATAATCATTATTTTTTATACAACTGCCTGTAAAAGTTACACTTTTAACGCAAGCTAACCGGATTAAAAATTGAGTTTTATGACATAAGCGTGTTAAAAATACTTTTAACACTAGTACGAAAAACACTAGTGATAGTTACTTTATTGTTTGTAAATTTTATATATATATGTACAGTCGAGGTCAGATAAATGTAGTACAAGCGTGTTTTAAAAAGTTTGTGTTCCGGTATGATCTGACATTTGATTTCTATGACAAGCAGCTTAAGCTAAAGCTCGTCTTACAATAATAAAATTTCGAATTTTTAGTATATATAAAATTTAAGGTTGTACTGCATTTATCTGGCCACTACTGTACATACATTAGCATTACAACAATTACCATATAATATGGATTCATTGGGCATGATCAATAGTTTCAATCAGGCTCATTAAGATCCAGTTTTATTATTTTAATAGGAATACAAACGTTTGTAAAAAACGTCAACAAAACTTTCTTGACGTTTCTAATTCTCAAATATCTGGCACCTCTGACTTGTGATACATTTTATTTTTGTGGTAAAATGTCAAAAATTTTTGTAGAAATGCTAAATCATTTAATTAAATATAAACAGTTGTAAAAAAATAGTGTACGATACACGTGTTAAAAATGCTATTTAATTTCACTCGTAAATTGCCACACTCGCTCGTGTCGCAAACTTTTAACTCGTGAAATAAAATCGCACTTTTAACATCGCACTTGTATCGTAAATAACTATTATATAGCTGAAAACAGAGCCAAATCACATTATACAACATTACATTTCTGCTATCAATTGCCAAATATGTTGACATCGTTTATATTACTTTTGTAGTTAGAGGTAATTATGACAGTAGTCGTTTAATTATTTTACGATGTAGATGAATTCTTTTTAGACAATGTTTAAGGACTGGTTCACTAAGATATTACCTTATTTACCAAAGAATACTTATGAAATATGTAATTATAGTTAACGCACCATATCATAGCAGCGCGGTTGAGAAAACACCAACGACATTATGTAAAAAAGCGGGCATACAAAATTGGTTACAAAATCAGGGTATAGATTATGAAGGAAATATAGTTAGGGCAGAATTATTGAACGTGGTAGAAATTGCAGAAAGTAACTGCAGTTTATAGATAACTAATGAAATCATAAAATCAAAAATAAGAATGTTCTTCGTTTACTTTCATACAAATTATCAATGAAGTTATACGAGGGAGCGTTTTTATATTCGCGGAATGGGGGATAAGGGGTGGAAATAAAAAAACCAAATTATTTTTCTTTTTCAATATATTCACCTGGAAGACGGATACATTTTTCACATCTTTCAATTAATTTATTTATACCCTCATAAAAAAATGATTTCTCTTTATCTGCAAAATACGCCGAAACCGCCTCCTTGACTTCATCACCGGCAGTAAATTTTTTACCCCGCAGCTCTTTTTTATTTTCGGAAACAGGTAATAATCACTCGGGGCCAGGTCTGGGCTGTAGGGTGGGTGATTCACAATTTCGAAGCCCACCTTATGCAGGGCAGCTAACGCAACGCGGCTCTTGTGGACGGGCGCGTTGTCGTGCAAAAGCAGTACACCTTTCGTCAATTTTCCCCGTCTTTTCTCTTTAATGGCTTCTTTTAGTCGCTCTAATATTGAAGCGTAATATTCTCCGGTTATAGAAACACCTTTATCTTTATAATCAATCAACAATATTCCTTCCGAGTCCCAAAATACCGTTGCCATGAGTTTGCCAGCTGATTGTGACACTTTAAATTTCTTGGGAGGTGCTGTGCCCTTTTTATGCCACTGCATGGAGTCTTGTTTGGACTCAGGTTCATAATGATGAACCCAAGTTTCGTCTCCAGTAACAATTCGACTCAATACACCATCCTTGTCTTCATTACAGAGGTCCAAAAATGCACGCGAACACGCGATTTTTTCCATATTTCACGTTTCACTCCTGATTATGTTACTTGGTTGACGATAGCTCAAAGACTAACTGTCTAATAACAATGAAACTTCGTATTTATACTAATTATGAGTCGCTGCACAGGCCACGTCCCCAACGCCCCTAATCACCCCCCTACAACCCGTTCATACCGCGAATATAAAAACGCTCCCTCCTAGAACTATGTATTTATAATTTCTATTGGAAACTGCAGTGATAGTAATGAATCGTAATTAACTTGATTAGTTTTAATATTAATTAATTGTGATTTTAGCTGTAAAATCAAAACTATTTCATACTGTACCTATATGTATTATATTATATGCAATGTTTTTATAATGACATGTACGATTTCGATCTTCTTTGCAACAAATAAAGAAAATTACATCAATCTATTTTCTAGACATTCATGCACATGGAAACAAGAATTATTAAAATTCTTGTTTGGGTGTAGTATGTGACAATACTATTTATTTATTTACTTGTTCATGTTGTATCATATTAAACGTAGTAATATTGCCATAACTATTCAAATTTAATTTTGTAGCGTAATTTGGGCGGGAGGTCTGTTCAGAATATTGTCTCTCCTTTTTTAAGATAAGGAGGGTGTCCCCCAACATAATCCGCTTTCGTTTTTATACTTACGTAATACAGGATGGCAGCGCCTCCTGAAAAGAACAGCATATCCTTTGATATATCCCAACAAGATGTTTCTGACTTGCAAAGTTGATTGTTATGAGTAACGGATACAGGCGTTTGTTCTCATACAGTTATCTGGACTTATCTCTAACAAAAATACATTTAAGAGAATTGTATTTCTTTATTAAAGATAATAAGCAATAGTTTATATTTATATCTTTATTTGACATAATACAAATAACAGGAATTTGTTAATAGCAATAATTTCGTATTGGTCATATTTCATTATTAGTTAAAGTTTAAATTATAAAATGAATAAAATGAAATATTTCATCTATTGAGTTGTGTGTTTATTAAATACACCTTTTAATGAACACAAGATTAATTTCAATAAAATCTTGCTTTGTGTAGGTATTGAGTAATTACAATGTACCATAGTACATAACACGTTCCTCTCTACTAACTCTACATCCTCTAGGACATCCTGAACTACAGCATAAGCTTGTTTGAAAATCAACCAAAGGGTATCATTAACTCGATTAGCATAGTACTCTTGCGACTGTAACAAATTACGATATATAACTGGATTTTCCTAATTCTTTCAAATTTAAAACTTGCGTTAGTAATATTTCATACTCGGTCATTGTCACCTAATCACACCTAATGATGCAATTATCATCATGGCAATGAAATACATATGTATATATAATGAATCTTACACTATATTAATTGTTGTGCAGTAAACAGAGGATCCTATCATAGATTTGTTGTAATGAAACCTTGCTTTTATCTAATTCACATTTATCATTATTGTTCTACTACTATTTATATAATAAATTCATATCTACTCTTTCTATGGTACCTACTGTGAAGTCATCTAATTGCTGTCATTTTACGATATTATTTTGGCGTGAACATTCAATCTAGAATGCAAATTTTAAAGTGTGTGTATCCATGAATATAACGTTTTTTATTGATACACGTAACACCACTATGTTTGAATACAAGTTGGAAAAATTTTATTTGCATTTTTACATCGTCGCCGGCTCACGTACATACCAAACAAATTTATACAGTCGTACAAATATGTAATTAATTTCCTGAATCCTCATTTCAATATATCTCATCAAGATTATGCATATTTAAAAATTGAAGTTCTGCCTCGTTATAATAGTGCATTTTGTATCTATGCTGCTAGGATTACGGAGATTTAACTAGATTTAACGACACATTGCTTTCCTAATTTGTACTTCCAAATTGTTCACGTTACGTTTAAAGATATTTATATTAGTGCTTTTTTTCGCTTTGAAATCATATAATTATGTGTATATATACGAGGGAGCGTTTTTATATTCGCCGAATGAGCGGGTTGTAGGGGGGTGATTAGGCGCATTGGGGGCGCGGCCTGTGCAGCGACTCATAATTAGTATAAATACGAAGTTTCATTGTTATTAGACAGTTAGTCTTTGAGCTATCGTCAACCAAGTAACATAATCAGGAGTAAAAAGTGAAATATGGAAAAAATCGCGTGTTCGCGTGCATTTTTGGACCTCTGTAATGAAGACAAGGATGGTGTATTGAGTCGAATTGTTACTGGAGACGAAACTTGGGTTCATCATTATGAACCTGAGTCCAAACAAGACTCCATGCAGTGGCATAAAAGGGCACAGCACCTCCCAAGAAATTTAAAGTGTCACAATCAGCTGGGAAACTCATGGCAACGGTATTTTGGGACTCTGAAGGAATATTGTTGATTGATTATAAAGATAAAGGTGTTTCTATAACCGGAGAATATTACGCTTCAATATTAGAGCGACTAAAAGAAGCCATTAAAGAGAAAAGACGGGGAAAATTGACGAAAGGTGTACTGCTTTTGCACGACAACGCGCCCGTCCACAAGAGCCGCGTTGCGTTAGCTGCCCTGCATAAGGTGGGCTTCGAAATTGTGAATCACCCACCCTACAGCCCAGACCTGGCCCCGAGTGATTATTACCTGTTTCCGAAAATGAAAAAAGAGCTGCGGGGTAAAAAATTTACTGCCGATGATGAAATCAAGGAGCCAATTTCGGCGTATTTTGCAGATAAAGAGAAATCACTTTTTTTATGAGGGTATAAATAAATTAATTGAAAGATGTGAAAAATGTATCCGTCTTGCAGGTGAATATATTGAATTCCGCGAATATAAAAACGCTCCCTCGTACATACACATTTTGTGTACAATGCACTTTTCTATACATAGATTACCCCCATCTCGATTTTAGACACCTTGGGTGTCTCTATTCTCTTCGATGGGAATTCAAATTGTAACAAATACAGTAAAATCTCGATAACTGTCTCTATATATTTGGTAGAAGATGCTGAAGATACTTCGTTAAAACGGAGTTCAGCTGTATTTCGTAGAGAAGATTCGGTACATCAAAATCATCTGGAGACCAAAGCGAGAAACGGAAAGTGACCGTACTATTTCTATCTATACTGTGCTATAGCAAACAGTCATTTAATAATTCAGTTTGCTTGCTCCAAGAATATTAATTTTATATTATTTTTCTTTGTGGGCTTGCAATGCCTGACATATCTAACGTTATTCAAGCTATAACTGATTTCCTATTTGCTAGTACATACATACATGCGTAACTATAAGCTGACTATTAATTTCTGTTTAATTTATTTTTATCTTCATATTAAAACTAATGCTACCAGTCTCTGGATGTTTTGACACCAGAAATAGTTATGTAAGACATATTGTATCAGTTTGTTACTGAATAACTGTTGAAAATAAATACATATACTGTATTAAAAAAATATAGTATTATATTACATTCGATTCTTTTTTTCTAATTTCATTAATTTACACACAAGTCTGGTACTTGATGTTTTCGTTTTGAATATAGTAAGGGCATGTAGAGCAGATAGTTTATAGTAATTATTTATTTAAAAAAACAAAAAAAAACGTTCAAACAGCGACAAACAAGGTGAAAAATTAAAAGCACAAATATATGTAATATTAAATATTTTTATTTTAGGCAAACAAATTAAAAATTAATGTAACATACACATACAAAACACATACATAACACAATACGACTCGATATAGGCATCAATTTCAAAATTATCAGTATATCGTACAAGAAAAATTAGATTGGTAGTCCTGGGTGCAACAGGTTGGAATATAAACAGAATTGAAAATTGAAAGACAGAAGAGTCAACAAAATTTCCAATTTTCAAAATAAAAAAGGTATAAAAGTGATTATAATGAACTAAAAAGAACATAATCGAGTTGGTGGCTGAGTCCAAGGACATCACAAGAGAGATTAAACGCACCCAGGAAGCAACTACAGGTGATTGAAAATTTTACGAGCGGATCAAGCGGAGAAGGGAGTAAAAATTGGACTTTAACATGCACACACACTTTACAGACATTTAAATTTAAAGTAAAAAAAAAAGGGCAAGGCTTGACAAAGAATGATTTTTTAGTTATCATTGGCAACGAAAAGTTGATGTTTACTGAAGACCGTCACTGACTGTCACTTTATGCACTTTATCGCTCTAGAGCGATAAAAACTGAAAATTGTCCGTTGTCAATAGCAACCAGTATGTAACATTCAAATTGACATATCGAAAAGCACAATAATTTCTCGTAATTTGTGCGTTAACTTAAAATATATTTATTATTATAGAAAATAGTGATAGTGATATTTTTCAATTACATTTCCTGAAATCAGAAGTGCTGCGAGAGTTGTAAGTTTGAAATTTTTACCAGAAAAATCAAAGACAATGAGAAGCAACCTCTTCATAGAATGGTGTAATGCGAAGAAAATATGTAGGGTAATTCCGGGGGTGATGAAGTATAATTAAAAACTTTCTTGGTTATATGTTTTTATTTACTGGATAATTATGTTAGTTAAAGATAATTTTCATTGAAGTGTGTTGTATGGATAATACTTTATTTATAATATTACATATGTATGTATGTAGTTATTGATGTATGTATATTTACATAGACTAAAGTTTGTGCGATATTTTTAAAGAAGCACGAAAAAAAAAATTTAATTTACTTAACTTTAATTTGTAGTAGTACCACCATCGGCTGGTAAAATTATGACAAAATCAACAAACATTCTAAAAATGATATAACAAAAGACAGTATGTAAAATATAATTTACAAACCGAAATCGCTATTATAATTACAAAACTAAATAATTATCACAGCTTCTTACCGCAAAAGGGGGAAGAAAGAAAAAACAGAGTAATATATAATCTATACGAAAATGCAATTACCAAATTATTAAAATTAGTGTAGAGGTAGCATTAGCTTCGGCATATCACGTATTATAAGACTGTGACAGGACTGTTCAAGCAATAAACAGGGCTACTGTACATACGTAAGAAATCTAATATTAAACTTATCTTCAAGCGGATACAATAGTAGCTTATGAAGATAAAATACTTACTAACTAATACTAAAACAAAGTAACATACGAGTATAGAAAGAACAACACAAATGAAATTAGCAGAGCAACATACGCATACACACAACTTATAATATTATCAATATGTTGTTGCATACATATACATATTATGTATGTCTTTATTTTACATAAAATTTTACATATTATCTAATGTACTATGTGTGTGTAAAACAATGGAGTTTCAAATAGGAAGATTTTTTATGTTAATGTTAAGAAAATCAATCACCTTTGTAACTTCTTTCCTTTATTTGAACTAAATGATAACGTTATGAAAGTTACAGCTTTATTTATTACTTCCCAACTAAATCAGAAAGTCTATTTGTTAATACCTAATAAAAACAAAAACTAAAGTTACAGTAATTTATGTCTTTATATCGTTACTGCTACCTACATCCTTATTTATTATAACAAGTTTATTAAAACATATTTAATTATTTTTACGCCTCGTGATCTATTGGCGTCCATTCTCTATACACTTTTCAGCATGTTAAGGGCAGTTGATTGTTTTTGTATTTTTATATTTAATATCTCGATAACGAAAGGAAAACAAAATAAAAAATGTCTACGGCATAATTCAACAAAGAAACGAGCACGAAATCATGGTATGGACAAATTTCCAAAAATTTGTTTGGTGGCTATAAAAAATCGTCTTCACTCATTGATATGTACAATATAAATGACACGACACTTAAATTTCGCGTCATCTCTCAGTTCCTGCTAGAAGTATAGATTCATACTGATATGTCAGTACCCATACAGATATAGGAGGCACTTAAATAATTCTAGATAATCAAAGGCATAATCCAATAATCTTGCGAAAAGTAATAATGGAGGCAACGTCAACATCAAACCAACTATTAATATAATAATTTTATAATAATAAATATCCATCCATATACATAGTTAAAATTTCAAGAGATAGTTCTACTAACAATCGCAATATCAGCATAAATAGTTTCTGTTGTATTTAAGTCTGCTGACTTTGCTGGCCAAGCAAGGTTTGTATATATTTTATTGTAAAAGAAAAAAATATTGGAAAATCATTTTCCATCCAACCATCACATATCATTAATGTACAGTCACTGACAGAAGTAATGTCTCCCCCTACAAAGCAAACAATATCAAACCTACATTCCTTCAAGATTGCCCTTGGCATAAGTAAACACGGCTGCGATAGGTAAACACCCTAATTATTAGCAGATTTAACGACATGTCAAAATACATCATAAATTACCTACATTTATATTATACATTTGTGACAATAACTGCTTATTGTATTTTTACAAGTTTAATAACTGTTTGAATTTATAATGCACGTATGCTGAAATGTGATAATACATGAAAATATCTATAACAAATGATTTTTCTCTTTACAACGAATATACCGGGTGCCCGGATTTCGTAGGGATAACATGGGTAACTTTTTTGTTTGAAGACATAGAGAGACGGTTAAATTAGCAAAAAGGTGTAGATTCAAAAGCTCACTCAGAATCCGTTTTCAAATTTTACTTGTCATGCTTCATTTGTTTAATATTGAAGAAAAACTGAAATATCCAAAGTTCTTTTGTTCACCGTAACTTTTGTGGTTTGAAGTAATTCACATTGTAATCTAAATACTTTTATTCGCGCTTTATAAAACAAATTTCTTTTGTGCAATTTTTGTGGCTCTTTTAAAAGCAGATTTTTTTTCTGAATACAATCATGGTACCTATCGCATGATATGGAAATTTTGTCAAAATTTCGAAAATTAAGCTTATTCTGATTACGGGCAGACGTCACGACTTTTTGTTTATCATCATACGAACCTGTCGGAAGTGTCAGTATTATTACTTTGATTCATAACGGATAATTTTGAGATATACGATGTATTTTGTAGGTATATCAAAAGTTAGAAGAGCGTAAAACTAAGATTTAAACACAAATCTCATGTGTGCGTATTATTAGTAACATAGACGTTTATCTAAATTCTTTTTAATTAATATAATTTCCTGGAGAAGTCACAGAATTGTTGACGAAATATTGAAAGAAAATAAAGATTTTTATTATTAAAAGGACCGAAAAACCCGTATTGTTTAATTATTGGTAACCTAATCTCACCTCAAAATTTTTCATTTGAACTATGCAATTTTTTTCTTCTTAATCCAATTGTGTATCGCATGATAGGAAAACTTCTTAAAAATTTGAAAAATTAAGCCTATTCTTTTTAGGAAGCAATCTCAACTTTCAATGAGAAAAGCACGTCATCATACATGTACGTACAGGAAACGATAATCGTACTTATCACTGCAGTACTTTTCACGGTGACGTTAGGACAATACCTGTCACTATGGCCAAGAACATGATAAATGCAAAATAACCTGATTTGACTTTTTGTGATATGTTTTATTGGGTACTGTTAAAAATAAAATCTATGGTCCTACATACGCCAATGTTAAAGAATTGCGAAAAGCAATATTTGAGGCATCTAATAGCATTAATGAATTAATAAATAAGTCAATAGTTTGACCTCTCTTTCTTTTGATCGCATACCCGAGGAATTAATTCACCATCAATTATATTATCATTAATCCAAATATTATCCAGAAAGTGATAAATATAGTATTCAGAGAGAATGTCAACTTTTCATTGTAAACCATGGCGATTTATTTGAGAAATTTAATATTGTTGTTTATTATTTAGTACCACAGTTTATAGTTGTATTTTGTCTCAATAAATATTTTAATTACCATATGAATTAGTTCAAACCGGGTTATCATACCACCTAACAGACACTTGGTTAAAAAGAATGTTTTCTTAAAAGGACAAAAAAAATTGCATAGTTCAAATGAAAAATTTTGAGGTGAGATTCGATTACTAATAGGCACACAAGAATTTTATGTTATTAGATATTAGTTTTACGATCTTCTAACTTTTGATATATGTACATACATACAAAATACATCGTATTTTTCAAAATTATCCGTTATAAATTAAAGTAATAACATTAACACTTCTGACAGGTTCGCATTTTGACAACCGTGTTGTTTTCACAGACAACGCGATAAACACAAAGTTGTGACGTCTGGCCGTAATCAGAATAAGCTTAATTTTTCAAATTTTGACAAAATGTCCATTTCATGCGATACATTACTGTATTCAGAAAAAAATCTCCATTTCAAAGAGACACAAAAATTGCACGGTTCCAATTTAAAATTTTGAGGCTAGATGAGAGTACTAAAACTTTGCGCAAAAGAAATGTGTTTTATTGAGCGCCAATAAAAGTATTTAGATTACAATATGAATGATCTCAAACCGCATCTTAATATCTCAAGTAGCAAAAAAGTTACGGCAAATAAAAGAAATGAGGAGATTTCAGTTTTTCTTCAATATTAAACAAACGAAGCATGAAAAGTAAAATTTGAAAATGGATTCTTAGTGAGCTTTTGAATCTACACCTTTTTGCAAATTTAACCGTCTCGCTGTCTTCAAATAAAAAAGTTACCCATGTTGTCCCTACAAAATCCAGGCACCCTGTATATGTATATATATATTAATAATACTTTATGAATTGTTGCATGTTATGTAAACTTTGATTGGAAATACAAATATTTAGCATAAATTCTATAAATTCAAGAGAATTTATAGAATTCCGCCGCTATATATCAATTAATACCTTTAGTTTGTCTATAATCTGCGTAATGTCTTTTACAATTAGGTACATAAGTTCAAGTGATTGACAAATAGACCATGTGAAAAGTGGGGTATAACTGTGAGGCAAATGAAATTATTAATAAAGTTAGAATAATACAGTCTATCAAAAATATAATAAGCAACATCAGGACAGACTTCACTAGAAATATATGTTGTGTATGAGACAAGTTGCGGGCTGGGCTACTGTCATCATCAGTTAGCAATTTGTATAAGAGATAGGTTAAGAGACTATAAATAGCATGGATGTATTATTATATGGAATTTCACGGATTGACTCTAACATAAAGTATAGAGCTAGAACATATACGCCCATAAGATTTACATTGTTATTTTGGTTTCGTTTAGGTATTTATCCGTTTATATTGATCGGATACCGACTTAAATATATGAAATGCGTAGCGGAATAAATAGAGAATAACTTGTACTTTGATTATAGATACCTAAGTAAATACTAAAATTTGCGTTTCCCCATTAGGTATGAAATATATGTTAAATCCTCCGACTAATATATAATACTTACCTTTTAGCGTTAGTTTTATGAACAACAATCATTAAATTCTTTTATTAAATTATTAAACTAATTTTACACAATTATTTCAGTTTGAGATTGCATCACTACAATAACACTCAGGAGGCGTAGAATTAGGCCGATTACAAAGATGGTAATATTTAAACACCAATAAATAATTTTGTAAGTTTAAGTTTCAATAAATTAATATTTTAATGTTTGTTTAAATTTGAGCAATACATTTTTGTTCTTTGTTAATAAGAATTAATTTTTAATTTAGTTTATTTCATGCTCATTATACGAATTTTATGTATTCCTTTAGTTTATGGTAATTGTATATTTCACGCGCCAATACCTGAGACAAAGATATTGAAAACGGTTTTGTGATTTTTGGCACAAAGATTATGAATATCCCATAAATCACTTTATCAATTTCATTTAATATATTGGGAAAATCTTGCTTACGAATATTTTTTTATTCAAAAGCATTTGTGTATATTTCATACCTATATGGGGAAACGCACTGATGGACAATTTAATTATTTACTTAGGTATCTATAATAAAAACCAAACTACAAGATTCTCTATTTATTCCGCTACGCATTTCATATATTTAAGTCGGTATCCGATCAATATTAAACGAGATTAAATACCTAAACGAAACCAAAATAACAATGTAAATCTTATGGGCGTATATGAATATTCTAGCTCTATCTCACTTGTGCAACCTCTCACTCTAATGTTGGAGTCAATGCGCTGCGCTTGTTTAGTATATTAGGCGCTATCCATATATAATACATCCATGATAAATAGCAATGGGTACTATATCAACTATTAATTAATTATTTTTTACATTATATACTCTAGAATTTATCCTTTCTAGATTTTTTAATTTACTTACTAGCTTTTAGCTTTATTATATCTAGATTTGCAATGTAATTTTCTTCGGCGTTTTGTGGCGTTGTCGTAAGTTTGCTCTATGTTTCTTTGTCCAGTATTTTCAATATCTGCTATTAGACTGTCTGACAACAGATCCCGTAAAAGCTGCAGCATGGACAACAAAACTTCAAGCAAAATTGCAAAAATACGACGAAGCACGAAATAAGATTACATTAGAATTGACGCCGACAGTAAAAGCCTACTTACATTCAGAGTTACTTGGTCTTTTAGTTATTCAATTAAATATATAAAATTATTTATATTTCTTGTTATGTTCTGTGAAGAATTCACGTTTGCGTTATATATTTACGTATGCGTAACGATAAATTAAATTAATGTAATACGTTGTTTAATAAAATTTTGTTTTATTTAATAAACTACGATTCTTGATATTTTGTACATAATTTACATAGCAGTAATTTTTATAGCAACTCTTGCAGTTATTGCAAATATATAATTATAAAGACATTTCACTTCAACAAAGAATTATATGTTTTTTATCTGAAAAGAAGGTGATATAGTATACCGGGTGTTCAAATTGAAGTCGGCACTATTGCTAACTTCGTTATTATTGATGCTACGATGTCAGTTAAATTAGCAAAGTAGTAGGGTTTTGCCTTCCGAATACGATGATAAAATTTAAAAAACAATTGAACTTCGCGTTTTCGAGATATTAACGAAAATTACATTTTTTTAAATGGAATACCCTGTATATTTTTGCACATTTTAAATGATAATTTAATTATAAACAAAATCTATTAATACATAGACACCAAAAAATTAACAAATAAACGAAATACAAGCATTAATGCAAAATCATGTAGACATTGACTAGTTATCGAAAAATTAATATACTTTGCTCTTTATTATTGTCACTATTAATCTTATTTGAACAACAAAAAAAGAATATCAAAGCACCAACGATTTTTTGTTCACCTTAGATGATAGATGGTAATAAAATGTTTCTTTTACTTGCCAATAATCGGACATTCATTGGCCCGACACGATATTCAGATCAACTTGAACTGGTACATATAAATGCTTGTAGTTCATTTATTTGTTAATTTTTGGGTGTCTATGTATTAATAGATTTGGTTTGAAATTAAATTTTCATTCAAAATGTGCAAAAATATACAGGGTATTCCATTTAAAAAAATGTTATTTTTTTTAATATCTCGAAAACCCGAAGTTCAATTGTTTTTAAAATTTTACCATCGTAAGCGGAAGAAAAAACGCTACTACTTTGGTCATTTAACCAACATCGTATCTTTAGCAAAAGTTAGCAATAGTGCCGACTTCAATTTGAACACGCTGTATACACATTTAGTACATCATTCTTTGATTCTTAAATAATTTACATCTAGAATTAATTGATAATCATACCTCAGAAAGAAGATAAGTTAGTGATATTACATTTTAATGTTATAAAATCAATAAATTAACATTATTAGATATTGAAATATAATATAAAACGAGCATAAAGCTCGGGCAATATTCGACAGAATCGGTATTCGTATTCATATATCGCCTGCAGCGGCTTTCGTACTTATTCGTCTTATTTCTCGGAAATATAAATTGAACTAGTGGCAATAAATCCCTCTAGGTAAATATGTAAATGAGTTACTGACTTTTGACAACGCTTGAAAACAAGTTACTTCCATTACGACGAAAGGTTTGATTTCGGGTCTTTGGGAGGATACATTACTTCTCTCAGTGACTGTACAAGTTAAATCAAATTGGGGAAGAAAAATCATTCATGTAGATAGATAAATAGTAAAGTAAAGTAAAAGGAAAAACGTCTTCCTAAGTATACTAAAGATAGTTCTGTAAATGGCGTTGTTTATATTCTGTAGAATATGGTAATAAGAAGATTACTAAATAGTACAATTTACATATTTGAAGCTAGTTTTCGTCCGTCATTCTAAGAAAATGTTCAATTATCTTTTAAAAATCTAATATACCTATACAGTATAAACAAGATAACAGTTTTCTTAATAATTGCGACAACTACGTACCTAATAGTTGTCTCCAACAAGTACGTATGTTTATATATATGTATATCATTTAAACAAATAAACATTTGAAAAAATTTCCTTCTTATGATTTACAAAAACAAGAAAAAACCGTTTTTTATTGTTTCGGAGTCGACCTTCAACCAAATATATGCCTACTATATTGCATTATTGTATGCATATACATTTTCGCATGTTCTACAATACATCCAACGCACTACTGATAACTGCTGGAAAATACAGTGAGCAAGTTAAACAAAGGAAACTTAACGCCTGCTAATTGAATCAGGGCGAAACCAAAGCTATATAATAATGCGAATTTGATTGAACGGTGTGATATGGTGACGAACGTACTCGTGTAACACTGGTTGAAGCTGAACGTAGAAAAATGTGCTCCGCTACGTTATTTCTATTTGTATTTGGGATTGTCATAATTCTTCAATTTACTCAAGGAAATTTCGAATACATTGGTGAGTAATTTTCTTAAAATATTACTTTTAGAAAAAACTAACGTAAGTTTTCTATCATTTATACTTCTAACAATAATTTTTCAATAAGAGTTACATAATAATCTGCTAAATAAATTGTGTTCCAAACAAGAGTAAATTCATTAGGTAACAGGGGACAATAATCAACAGTAACTAACCTATGTGATATTGTTTTGCAAAATATATTGAAGATTGATTATATACGAGGCTGTACAGTAGTCAATACAAAGCCGCTATATTTCAAATGAATTTTGAACACAAAGTACTTTTTTTCATGAAACTGAAGCTGTTTAATAAATAGACAAATTTCGCAAATTGTTCCTGAACAAATTGTAAAAGGAATCATTGTCGAGAATATCTATAAGTCAAAGTTTGAATGAAACCATTGTAATTTTGCGAATATGACTTAATCATTATGTTGCAATGTTTTGTATTTAATTTGGCTCTTTCTGATGTACCCAAATCATGCTTTCCACTTTATGAGTTGTCTCTTCTATATTCTAGTCAACACCCATAATACACGTTGTAACTATATTCTGAATATTAGTCTTCTTCTGAGTTTGTTAAACCTGCAACATAAAATTATTTTCGACTATACCTACCGGCTCATTTGTCGGTACTCACCTAGTATCAATACATTAGTCTCTCACTTGTATTACCTGTTACATATTATTATTATTATTATTATTTCCTGGTTTTAGATCACTGCAACACATTTCCATAATTTTGGAACATAGTTTAATCTAGCACGGTATTAAAATACTGCAATAGTTTTAATAATAGAATCTGAAGCTATTTTTTATAATATTAGTTTTGAATCCCTTCTTTTGGGAGAAAGTAAAAGGACTATATTTTCTTGTACGCTAGCTCTTTGCTACTATCGTTGTTTTCTAAATATTTGTCAAACAATCTAATTCTTTTGTTGCTTTCGACAGGACGATTTAGTAGAAACATTATCAAATGATTTCTTAAGAAATTCCATAACCTGTTTTAGCTCACCTATCTTGTTTTTAGTTTCAATAGTTGGTTTATTCAAAGTAGTTGAAATTGAATAAAGATTAGTTTTGTTTCATTACACTTAAATTTCTTAGAAAGATATATAAAAACGTAATTCCACTAAATATTACTGAATATTATTTATATATTACTTTCAGCAAACGAAGAATATCACTATTTAGTCCAAAAGAGAGAAGTTAGCAATCAGTTTCCATATTTGGTAAGATTTAAACTTTTGTTCTAAAACACAATTGCTGCAATAATCATTGGCACTCTGGCAATTTTATTATTACCAACGCAAGATGACGAGCAAATGGTCTGCTAATATAAAATGTTGTCCCACAAATGTTACAGGCAAAACTAGGATATCAGACTAAATTTGGGTTGATATGGGGATGCACAGGCGTCGTAAGTTATGCAACTAAGGCTGTACTAACAGCCAATTTTTGTATCACAGAGAAAGCATAGTAAGTATAGATATAAATTATCTGCACTAGAACAAGGCTGTGTATGTATTGCAGCGGCGGAAATCTTAATATCGCTCAAATAGAAAAAAAAAATTATAGTGCAGTCGCAATCAAAATGATATCAGATGAAATAGGTGCCGTAGTTTTAGATAAAAATGTTGATTCTTCTGAAGCTTGCATTCTGACAAATACCATCATACCGTTAAATACTACTGCTATTGTCGCTGGTTGGGGAGGATTATCACCTGATAATCAGCTACATGGTACTATAAACAAAGAACTGTCAGTAGCTATGGTAACTGTATTTGAAGTGTCTAAACAGACAATAAAAGTACGATTGGCTCAAGGATCCCCATGTTTTGTAAGTATTCATGCTTATTTTCTGCTTCGACTGAAAGTTTAGATTTTATAAATTTTAAAGTTTTAGTCATTATAATCAATTTTGTAGCAGTTTTTGTGATAGCTTCAGTTGTAAAACACATCACTATACTTCACACATTTGCTGCGTTTATGAACATCTGATCATGATATCAAAGGCTTCCACGGTCTGAGTCTCTATTACGCGGGCTTCCAAGTTTTGACTCACTCGAGCGAGTGTAAAACAAGGTAGTGCGCTTGGTCCAATACTCTACTTACGACGATGTTAATGCTGCAATATTTGCAGATGATACTATGGCTGTTGATGACATATAAGAGACAGAATTCTCTCGCATTAAATGAATCGAAATCTAGTCATGTAAGTTTCAGAAACAGAAATATAATATGTATATGTATAAGCTTTGATATAAGACAGCTTTTGAAGCCGGTATGGACCGATGGTAACCAACAATGGGGATATACCAAGGAACATCGATATTGTACACCAATTTCAAAATAAAGTCCTACATAATATTATTGACACATATCCTAATATATATGATACATGGCATAACTCTTTGCAGTTTGTGTGTCGCCTATATTGCTACCAACAGCGATACCTGCAGTGCAGAGGTACTGTATTGGATCTTGGACTCTACACTCGTTCGAATGAGTTTTTCACGATTGGTTTTAATTTCTTTGCTGTCAGATCACATATGTAGTTTACACATTATTAAAAGTAAAGAGATCAGGCGCACATAACATGCATTCTTTCCCGATTTTTGCAACAGTTTGCAACTAGTCGGGTCGAACCATTAAACAGACGAATGAACTTTGTTATTACTTTGTTCTAGTTCTAGTTGTTCTACTACGTCCCCTTCATTAACTTAAATCCGGGATCGTTTTGCCACTGATATACCCTTTAACATCTTGCCTTATTTTCTTGATTATCATAAAACTAAAACGTGACAGTTAGGTCTTCCGCAAATGCATCAGCCTTTTGTGATCTTTTTGATTCATAGCCTGGATTGGTAGTATGTCAGCTACCGAAATTTTACTTCTTGCTACTTTCAACAGCTAGTAGTTAGTAGAAGCATTATAACTTAATTATTCAAGAAACGAGGGTATAGTTTCTTACTATAACCTATGTACCTTGTATCTAATTGTTACCCATATATTGAACATTAAAGCATTACTAACTTAAATCAAAATAAACCCAATTATATGTTAAATAATTTTAGGCAGATCGAGGAGGACCGCTACAAATTCCAAGCAAAGACCCCAAATGCCTGTACAACGTAATTGGTTTTCTAAAAGAGTGGAAGAATTGTGGCGAAGAAAATTCATTTGGAACGTATGTTTTTTTAACTAGATATTAACAATATAATAAAAATAAAATTAAATTGTTACTTATGTTAAAAGGCCGTATAACCCTTATTTAAATTCCACTCGCATAAATATTTTTTTATGTATGTACGTAAGTACATGTACTGAAATGTGAAACTATTGCAGAAGCAAATAAAGACATTATCAATACTAAATCTGGTTTGATCTATTTATCAATCCATCAAAGACTTCGAAAAAGCGACCAGTTTATTACTCATTAAGTCGTCCATTTTTTGATGATAAACCACAAATTAATATTTATGGATACAATATATATGTAGGTATGGTAAATGTAGTAAAAATATAGTAAAAACTTCGGCAGTGTTCCCTGAATTGTAAAGCTAGTCCAATTGAATCCATGTATATATAAAACCGTATTTGTTGCGGTTATTTTTAGTAGATATACGAGGGTTATTGAACATTATCTCTATATATGTAAATATCAGTAAAATTTAGCGATATAAAAAATACAAATATACCTTTATTTCAACAAAATATAATATCGCTAAAAAATTAATACGCAAAAAGATTTTAAAACGGTAGCATGTATTAATTCTTCAATTTACAAAATGCAATATTTCCATTATTCCATTGCAATACATGCATATTTCTCTAAAGTAGTGATATATATCACTTGTACCACAGTATGGATTGATCTTTCAATTCCTGAAGTATTTCCACTTGTAGATCAATGAAACAGCAAATTATTTAAATACCTATTTATTCCAGAGCATATAATATTATGTTTTTCTTAATAAGACTTCTTCAGTGGAAAATTTATTATATATTATTAATTCTATTTTTTGCCAATGCTCTTTACGCACGCCAAGCACTCAGATCTATGCAACTTGTGAGTGTGGGACTCGTAGTTTGCTGTGCAAGCTATCTGCATAATCGATTGTATCATGTGTTGAAGGCTCTCCAGTTGTGGGGTGTTGTTATCATCAGCGGTACCACAGTATCTGATGTCAATGTCTGTCCTAGCCACGTTTGCACTGTGCTTCTCATCTAGTGCCACCTGTAGCACTGCAATAGTGCAGCTGTGTCAGCCGCACCACAATATACAGGGTCATTCCCGGAACTGGTTCGTTAGAACTTTTTCATGTTCTTGAAATTCAACATTTCTGAAAACTTGTAATTATAACTGATATCATCTGGACTCATCAGCAAAATTACTTACGCCATTGTACCACTTCCGGTTTACCGGAAGTTGACGTCAACTTTCTTCATTTAAATAGCACGGTACATTTTTTATGAGTGTTTTGTATCGGGCATACAATTCTGCATCAAAACTTACTAAGATACCCTATGTCAAAAATCAGTCGTTTTTGAGTTCATTTTTTTTTTCAAATATAGGACCAATTGCAACGTTATGTTCAAAATTCAGTATTTCTGAAAGCATTGCAGCTAAAGACCTTATATTTCGCATGTTATTAGCCGAAATAGCATACATCAAATTTACGTCCTAAAATTTATCATAATTTGTACAGGGTCGTCCAAAATTAACGTTCATTTCAACCAACTTTACGTCGATAAAAGTCACTTTTTGTAAATGGAACACCCGCTTCAACCATCAGGCGATTTAGCATTTTCGATGACAAGTAACAACACTTATGTCGAATTCCTTGAAACTGACTACAATATGGCCGTCCTCCCCTTTGTGTTTTATTACTCCAGCCTTCTCTCTATGGCACCCCTACACTGATTCTACTGTCCTTTATCCACTCGCTGCTGGATACCCTTTTTTATTCGGTTCTGTTACAACTACGACATCAATATCTAATTGTATTGGCGTGGGCATACACCACATCCTGCGCCGCCTATGCCTCCTCTAGGTTAGTTTGCAGTGTTCCTCGGTCCTCTTCCTTTTAGTACTTCAGCAGCTTTCTCCTGTACTAATCGTATGTAGTTGTTTGGTTGGCCCTTCTTTATTACAGGTGAGGCAGAAACAGTTGTTTGTGCATGTTTTTGCTTTGTGGTCTGCTTTTCCACATTTCATGCACACGTCGCCTGTGTCGTGTCGTTTGCAATCTCTCTTATGATGGATAAACTCGAGGCATCTGTAGCATCTAACGATGCTTACTTGCAGTTTCCTCCTACATGATGTCCAACCTATCCTGACCGTTCCTCTTTTGCTTAAGTCGTATGCTGCCATTTTTCACATCATAAGTGTATAGTCCGGGAGCTACGGGACCTTTTTCATTAGTAATTATATACATAGTGAGATATATCTTTGATAATAGTTTATATATTGATTAATGATAAACCGAGCGTCAGACCGCACGACCTCGGTAAGTAAAGTTGTAGGAGGCTGACGACGTTGTCGAAAAAAGTTTTCAAAATAGTAGCAGTATACATGCTACAAATTATTACATTATTTATTCATGATGTAAATTTAAGAAAAATAATCGTCCGACGTCGATATGCCGGTAAAATCCTCGTCAGTTATGTATGAGTAATCGTTGAAAAATTCTGCAAATAAAGTAGCAGTATACAATCTGAAATTGATAGTGGTGGTAATTTATGATTAATATAACAAGAAAAAAATCGTCAGACTGCATAATAATAGTTAAAAGTTCGTCAGTCGGGCTTTAGAGTGCATCGCACGCGTTCAAAAGCATTGACTGCGTGGCGTCTTTTGCGATCCAACTGACAGACTTTTAATTATTATCATGCAGTCTGACTGTTTTTTTCATATTATATTAATCATAAATAAACACCACAATCAATTTCAGATTGTATACTACTACTCTAATAATATTTCTGTAGTCATGAATATAAATACTAAAATTAACACACAAACCATTAGTTTAACAGAGAAAATAATTATTTTATACTTTAGTTTAAGTTTTCAATGTAATATGATATTTTTAGAATACATTAGAAGAATTCGATTATATGAAATGAAGTAATTGACTAATAAATTAAATAATAAATGAAAATGAATAAAGTATACATTTTTATTCTAGCAGTATTGTGGAAGAATTTATTTTTCTATGTAAAATTGAAAATTATATTAATTATGATTTTAAACTGGGAGAAGAAAAAAATTGAGCATAATAAGGTTGCTTAATGCATATTGTTTGAACATACCACCACAAGGAATAAGTTACGATTCTCCTAGACAAACACATTTATTTGCAATATATCGTAATTAATAATCACATCATTTGGTGGAGATGTCATCAATATATTATCAATCATTTGGACTATTTAAATATTTGACATAGTTCCTAGTCAATTTGTTGATTGCTTGAAAAAGGTGCGGGTTTGCACTGAAACTGTCGCAATAAAAAAACAATATGTATTAAGCAACCTTATCCCGTACAATTTTTTGGCGTTTTTCTTCTCCCAATTTATACACATCGAGCGTTAAATTCTTTGGCTAATTATGATTTTATCAAATATTATGCTTCTTCATAATCATTTTCAGAATCACTAGTCTCCAATGACGTATCACTGCTGCTATCATCTAGCGCACTCTCGCCGTATTCCAAATCATCGTCATTACCTTGCGATTCGGTTTCGTTCAAATTTTCTGCAAAATGCATAAATATTAAATAAGGAGCATAATATTTCGATAATTCTTAATATTGGAATGGGCATAATGAAATACCTATGATATTTTCTTCTCGATCTATGCCGTCAGTTATCGTCTCTATGGAAGGTAACTGATCACCTTCAAACCATTGGAAGCAATATTTGTCATCTTCTTCTCTCCATCCATAATGAATCGGAGATGAAATGACAGGATTTTCACGGTAAGCATGGCCCCACATTTGAGCGATATATGTTGTTCTCAATAAATGTTGGCGTAATTCTGATCTACAAGGAGGAAGCGCAGAGCCATCGAAATTATTATCTACGCCCAGCATATCTTCGTTTCTTTTTATTCTGTATGTCTTCATAAACTGCGCCACTCGTATCAAATTTATGTCGTCCAAATTATAGTATCCATACATTCGACATACGAACTCCTCCAATACTTTGAATTGTTCATCTACATTTTCATTCGACCAATCACAAATACCAATGAATGTTCTGATATATTTTGCCGATTTTCGTAGTATTTCGAGAGGCTTTTTCTTTCCTTTCATTTTTTTTAAACAAAATACACAAAAAGGCGTTGAATTAGCCATTTTCAAAATTTGAACGCGTGCGCATATATGAGAGGCTATTCGTCAACTAACTTAAGCGGTTACTTTAGATCCTAGTCAGGTGTAAATACGGCAGTTGTTTTTCTGAGATAAGTATTTAGCAGCACACTATGATTTAAAAAAATATTTTCACTATTAAACTAATGGTTTGTGTGTTAATTTTAGTATTTATATTCATGACTCAAGAAATATTATTAGAGTAGCAGTATACAATCTGAAATTGATTGTGGTTATTATTTATAATTAATATAAATAAAAAAGTCGTCAGACTGCATGATAATAGTTAAAAGTCCGTCAGTTGGACCGCAAAAGACGCCACGCGCTCAATGCTTTTGAACGCTGCGATACACTCTAGAGGCCCGACTGACGAACTTTTTACTATTATTATGCAGTCTGACGATTTTTTTCTTGTTATATTAATCATAAATTATCACCACTATCAATTTCAGATTGTATATAATAATAATAATAATAATAATAATAATAATAATAATAAAATAATCCATGCCTTAGCATCCCCCAACAGCTTGCGCCAATTACAGGGGGCATCGGCTGGCCATGAGTTATTATTACGCCTGCGGCTGTAGACCGACTTAAGATGTTACCTTTCCGCATTTGCCGTGGAATTTGGAAAACTACAGAAAACCAAACTCAGAAAGGAAGCACCGGGGTTCGAACCCGGTACTGCCGGACTGCTAGTCAAATGTGCAAGCCACTAAGCCACCAGCCCGATATATTACTACTTTATTTGCAGAATTTTCCGACGACTACTCATACATAACTGACGACGATTTTACCGGCATATCGACGTCGGACGATTATTTTTCTTAAATTTACATCATGAATAAACAATGTAATAATTTGTAGCGTGTATACTGCTACTATTTTGAAAACTTTTTTCGACAACTTCGTCAGCCTCCTACATCTTAACTTACCGCCTCCAAAAGGTCTGACGGTCAGTTACTTTATTAACAATAAGAAAACTACCTATGGTAAAAAATTTATAGTGTATACTTTCACGAGCCAAAAATGCCCGTAGCTCCCGGACTAGTAGCATTTGGATGAATCGAAATGAGTCTGATGTTCCCGCTTCTGCACCTCCTTAAAATGGAATGGATTATCTCCTCTCCTGTCATATCCTCTCGATCCCGGTCACGTACACCATTTCGTCGTTATTTGTTGTTTCGATCGTTGTTCCTTCTTTTTTACTCATTATTACTTTCTTTAAAATGTCTCCTTAATCTTTGCCCCCTAGGACTTCTAGCATCAGTTCTCCTTTTGCTTTCTTTTTGACAGCTTTGACCTTGATGCCTGCGTCATCAATATTTACACTACTTTTAACACATCGGAAAATATCAGCATATTGTTTTCCTTCAGATCCAACAACAACTTCTTCAAGATAGTGTTCCTTCTTTTTCGTCTTGGTTTTTTGCTTTTTCTTGGCCATAACAATTTCATTCTTTTTCCTGGTCCTAAGCACATTTCCTCGGGTGGTTTGTCCCCTGCTTTATCATCTCTACTTTCAGGTTAACCAATATATCATATACTTTATGTATATCATTTACCTCTCTCTGGGTCCATGGAGTACAAAACTACGTACAGTATTCTAGATCTTTCAGCTTGCCCACCTTGCCTTTAATGTGAGTCTTAGCGAATTCAACGGTTCTCATCTCCGAGTTTTCTTCCATCAGTGGCCTGAGCTTCGGGAAACTCTCTTTAATATCCTACCTGTGTTTGCTTGGCATTTTCCTGATCTTCATATAGTCGATATATGGGGCTCTTTCTATAGGCTGTCCTTGTCGTCCGCGGTACTGGTCTTCTCTGCGTCGCTGTATGTGCACTAGCGTTTGTACTGCCTTCTACATGCAGCCCCAGTCCTTCGTTCTAACTTTTGATCCTCTGTTCCGCCTCCCATTAAGCTTTCTAAATCAAGCAACGTTGCAGGTGTCTTGAAAACTTTGTCTGATTCTAGCGGCATATTGGTCACGTACCTTTGCAGCGAACAACGCCTAACTGTAGGATGCATTTCCATGTCCCAGTTGCATTCAACTTCGAGGAGCTCGATCTTTTCGACTTCACCACTATCGTTGTTTCTTCTTTCATCTTTGTCCTCTTTCTTTCCTTCTTCTCTCCCTTTTTCGTTTTTTTTATCTCTGTTCTATAGAAAGTTGATCTTGTTGTTCCCACAAGATGGGACATAGTAAACAGTCCAACGCGACAGTTCACCCTTACCGCGCCAAGGCTATTTAAACCCGAGGTCGCACACTAACGGTTGGGCTTCTCGCCAGCCACGCAACCATCGGCGTGTGGCGTGCCACCTTGGTTTGAGGTGTGATGTAATGGTGTCCACATGTCAGCCGACTAAGGCAAGCCTTTATATGGATCTATGCTTTCTGCCTTCCCCCAAGGCTAAGGTCGAAAGGGGACACCTTATCAGTGTTCCCCACTGCTCTTTACCGAACAAGTCCTACCGATAGGGTCGCCACTTGTCAATATATTATTATATTGATAATAGTATTGATTGATAGTTCTAGTTTTTTAGAAGCGTTATTTATAACATTATTCGCGCATCTTTAAAAGATGACACGGAAATTTATATTATTTCTGTTAAGCTGTTATTTCTAATAAATTGCGAATATTTAGTAACTTTGACAATCTATTTTTATCAAAATTCTGAAGCGAAACCGAACAATCTCGAATTGGTTCCAATTTATTAATGGTTAAATATGATGTCAAAAGAGCGATAAACAAGGAAGACATTTTCTCAAGCTCAATATCTTCCACTTCATCTAACACAGTATGAGATTGTAAAACATCTTTCTAGGAATTATGACATAGAAATAGTAAAAATTTTTTATTGTATAGAATATTTTCATATTTACGAATCTTTGCGAAGTTTTGCGTCAATATGAATTATACAAGGAATTGTGCTATTATCTTACTTTAGCACCTTTTGTAGCCGCCTTCTCTCTTGTTGGACGATTTTTCATTCAGGGGTTTTCGGAACTTTGAACATCAGCCTCTTTTCTCGCGTTTGATTATCTGCTTGTTCCTGCGTACACATCTTCTTATTATTATCAGGTACATTGATGTATTCAGTGCTGATGATCTCCTCTGTTTGCACTTGATTGTTCTTCCAGGTAGTTTTACAATTGTATGTTATACCTATACACTGCCGCGAGTAATTCCTTCAATTGGCTTTTAACGTCTATTAAGACCTTCCGCTACCTGCTAATCACAACTTTCATTATATTAATGGCGCTTACATATTTCTGCAACTACTTCTATTCACGGCACCACATACTTAAAATCAGTTACCTTGTAGGCGACATGTGACCTTAAGTTACTACTGCTACCTTTGGTTTCTCTTTATCAATCGCCGTCAGATCAATAGTGACTGGCGACGACTCATGTTGCGCCATGGGCGTCCTAAAAGTGTCTGATGGGCTCACTTCTATTTTGTTCCTCTGTGTATGTATAGAAAAACAGATAGAAAAAATTAGGAATGGCTATATATACTCTCGGATCCTACCCCAGGAGCCCTGGATTTCTAGTTTCAAAATACGCTGATAGACTGAAATTCGCTCACTGCGATATATATTTTACCATGTCAACCTATCATACACTACCTAATCAGAGCTCAAAGTGGTAGGTGTGTATACCTGAGAACGCATCACAACCTACAAAGAAAGTGTCTCAAGTATCTAGTTGATAAAGACGTGATTCTGGTCACTTATGCGTTGGCCGCAAATAGTAATGTCGTTTAAAAGTTAATATGGCAAATTCAATAAAACTTCACTCTATACGTTGTACTAGTAAAACTAAATTTATGAATAATCTAATGTTATGCATACAATGGTCTGTACAACATTATTATTACATAATTTTAAGTTATACATAATTTACCTATAATGATATAATGATTATTCAAACATACCGGTATATCTTTATTATAATAATATTTTTGAAACCACATAATCTTCAAACCAATTTTGAAAAGAAAGTTTGTTAGTTTTAAACAATCATCTTAAAACATGTTTCTGATATCATTGTCGCTAGTGTTATTACGGAATTTGTTATAATTATGAAATTTAAAACCAAATAATTCTAACATAAAATTGGTCAACAGTCTATATTTAAATGTTAGTTAATTTACAATAACTTCGCAACAATTGTAACGCTTTCCAGAGCTTTTCAATCTTGAAATAATCGTAAGAACTTTGAAAGTCTAAACTTTTTCACGAAAGATAATGTTTTTCTTTATTTTTGTTCTCTTTTTTCGTTAAGATTCTAGGTATATGAACAAGATTTTTTCTATTGTAGTTTTCAAATTTCCAATCGCTTTTTTTGTTCTATAGTTTATCAATAAACTTATCAAGCGTCTTCTTCAAAACTGATTCAGAAAAGTTATGTTCATCCATATGGTAAAAATTACAAAGAGTAAATATCTCAAAAAGGGCGCAAGATAGAGATATAATTGCATACACAAAAATGTAAAGATATACTTAAGGATATTCTGTGGTTTAATAAATTTAATAAAAATTTTTGACTGAAAGGATTTGTGAAAATTTATACGATTTCAAAAGTATTTACTTAGGTGTTTGCGTACATTTAAATAATAGTGTTATAAACTAAAATTAATACTAAGCTTTATTGACAGTGATTGCACGGTTTTCTTTATTTTTTTGTGCAGATTCATTTCAAATAAGCAAAGCGGAGACTTTTTGTATATTATTTAACTTTGAAGCGACTATTTGGACATTCTATGTAACATTTCAACATTTTTTACTTAAGTTTGATCTACATTTTGTTAATAATCTTGAATCACGCTTGTTCTTCAATACCGATCTAAATACAACATATATATTAGAAATATGTTTTAATGATAGGTCGCTGTAAATGAACAAACTTTTGTTTGAAACATTTTTTGAAAAGTGAATGAATAGAAAATTTATTCGATTTCAAAAATATTTAGGTCTTCCGGTATATTTGAATAACACTGTATATACATATAAACTAAAATTAATAGAGATTTATTTTCTCGATATTGTACTGATAATATTTTTAAGTAAGAGTTATATTTAAAATAATGACGAATATATAGTTAAGCATTGCATACTTAATTCCTACACGTTACACACAACGGAAGGTTTAATATTTCCACAGTGCGTGGTTCTAGTTCGCAGATAATATGTATTGTATTTATAGGGTCATGCAAATCCAATATAAATATAACTACGCTATATTTCAGTCAGAATTAAATTAACATTTTCATATTAATTTTTAGATTATAGAAACCAGCATATTTGATCGAAAATGGTGATAATATATTAACATACAAAATTGGGAAATCAATATAAATGCATTTTGCATTAGAGTATTTTATTCTTACTACAATGCAATATCTAATACAGCTTAGGAAACCGCTGCAGCTGTACTCACCTCCCAGAACAACTAAAACTTGGAACTATTTTGGAATAAAAATGCACTGCTCTGTATTATAACTCATTCGTAATAATGATAATAAGTAAAAATAAGTGAAAAGTCCACATTTACAGATAACAAATGAATAACCTCGTTATAGTAAGTTCATAACAGTTTAAATAACAAAAAGTGACCCTGATAATTTCCCAAGAAATAAATTAGTCAAAGTAAATTCAATAATAACTAAGAAATATTAACAAACTCTCTTCTACTCTTTTACGAATATGTGATATGTTAGAATTTTATTATGATAATAGCGATACTTGATAATAGCGAACGAAATTTACTTCCAACAATATTTTTAAAGTCGTCAAACAAATAGGATATTGTTTTGTGAATTATATAGAAACATTGTTCTTTATAGATCTTTTAGTCAAACCCGAAAGAAGTAGAAAGATCGGAATTTTAGTTCAAATTTACTTCAAACAATATCCAAGAAAGCAACAGTCATTAATAACTTTTAATGTTCAGGTAATTGCAGAAAAATCGAGCATTACATTACCACCGCAAGAAAAAACATTTTTTTTGAAAATATATATTACAATGTGGATATTGCAGTTTGTTTCTTTAGAATTCTTAATAAGTTATATGACAGTACATTGCATTGCGTCACATTGCATTGATATCAAAAGTGACACGACGAATTAAGCCAAAATAAAATAAGTGTGTAGTCCATACGTCTGACATAATCTATACTTAATAGAAATATTAACAATTATTACAATTCACTTCAATGGTTCACAAATAAAACAAAATTTTTAGTGTATATATTCGAATTATCTTCCCTTCTCTGCTTTACAT
This sequence comes from Holotrichia oblita, assembly GCA_023690525.1. Classification (NCBI taxonomy): domain Eukaryota; kingdom Metazoa; phylum Arthropoda; class Insecta; order Coleoptera; family Scarabaeidae; genus Holotrichia; species Holotrichia oblita. The sequence continues at coordinate 44,157,276 of CM043020.1, forward strand.
AAATTTATTCCTCCTCACATCTTATTAACAGCACACCAAAATCTGTTCTTCCAAACGAATTAAATGAAATTAAAATTTTATTCCGTAGCTCACTAATATCATCAACTGGTTCAATGTAAACTTTATCTTCTAGAACACACAACAAAAAGAAGTCTAATGGTGAAAGATCCGGTGACTTTGCAGGCCAACGTACAACTCCGATATTCTCCATCCAATGAACATATTTAAATAATCACAAACTGCCCTTGTGTTGTGCGGTGGCGCATCATTATACGATATTGAAACCATAATTTTGGAAGTCTTCTTAAATTCATATTATCCAAATATTCCCCAAATGTAATTCTAAGAAAATTTAGGTGGGTTTAGATTTTCCTCATAAATAGATGGACCAATAAATTGTACTCCTAAAATTTCTGCCCAAACATTTAACTCAAACCCAACCTAATTTCGAACTGGTTTATTGACTGTTGAATTTCTAAGTGACTACTTTCATTATTTCAATTAAATGATCCTCGATTTGTAATCTTCATTCATCATTAAAATTCATCCAAATAATATTATAAAAAAAAATTTCGCCCGTCTTGCTAAGCCACTAACACTATTCTAAACATCTCTCAGTATACCCAGAAAGTAAAACGTATGTAACATTTGTACCTAGTTGTTTTTTCTCAAAAACCTGCAAACTTTTAACACTATGCGCAGCATCTACAGCATTTGCCGAGTAGAATTAAAAGGATTGTTGTTAATCTAAAATAACAAATTACGAAAATAAGTTGAAACTGTCAAAGTAGTAGTTTAGTTGACTTCTATTTAATTATACGTTTTTAAAGTAGCAGTTAAGACCGTATGGTGTAAGTAATTAGAAATTAAAACTATTAACTACCTCTACTAATATGTATTTCTTGCGATCTCCATATTTCGTTCGAATATTACAAAAAGATCCATAAAGAGCAATGTTTCTATGTATCTACTTTTAAACAATCTTCTGTGTGGTTGGCGTATTTCGTAATCTTCAAGTAATTCGCTCGCTAACTAACATAATACAGTTTTACATGTCACATGGTTCTTCATTTAGTTTAAAACAATTCGAGTTAAACGGTAAACAAAACCAAATTGCATGTAGTTGTGTCAAAATGTTTTGTTGTCGTCCCGCCATACCATACTTTTCTTTGTACTCTTATTTTTTGCGATTATATCAATTTTACTTTCTTAAATGGTGATATGTGATATGTAGCAAAATACCAAAGAAACAGCTCTATTTAATAATGTTAAAATCCAATATGGCGGCGAACGAGAATAATGAACTTGAGGATGGTAGAAGAAGAAGAAAAGTTTTAAGCAAAATTTAGTGATGTCATTGTAAACACTTTAAGAAAGTGCCTGTTGAATTAATTAATATTATTGTGAGTCCTACAAATATTAACTTCCGGAAAGAATAAAAATGAAAATTGTGTTTTCTGTTTTCCGAAAATTTTCCAGAAACCACTTTGTGTCACCTTATTTGGACATCTCAAATAATAAAATTTTAACATAACATTTATATAATTAGCTCCGACAGTTATTAGTAAGACATTTAAAGTAGCCTGTTTTTTATCATAATGTTTATTAGGAATAATGAATATACGCAAGAAATCATTAGCGTAATATCAAAATTCAATTATAAACTAATGGACGAAAAATAAGTGACGGAAGTAGGTAACGTATTTAATAAGAAAATTTTATTTTATTCTTAAAGCGTTTGTGGCGACGAACTGTGAAATTATATGTTGGTTTCAAAAGTAAAATAAATAGTTCTTGTTACAACTATGATTTAGGACACTTATTATTCATCCACCAGGCTAAAATTAAATCTATATATTACCTTCATGAAATCTTGTTTATAACTATACTTAACAAAAATGATCGCAAGAAGAAATCCCTTTACTTTAAATTTGCACGGAAAATTTGCCACCAACTTATAGTAGATTAAAAAATATCATTTAGAACATAAATGCATCATCATTTTGGAACTATACCGCACTATTTTAAAATCTAGATCCTCCTACTATTAATAAAGCTTTGCAAGTACAAAACTCTTTTGTACTTAATATCTCTCACGCGAAAATCTACCCTCTAACCACCAACAAATTTTGGCCATCTACCATGACTTTCACAAAACAGTTCTGTCAATACATTGATAAACACTGCTTTCGAAATAGAGTACATATTACGTATTAATTATTTGTTCCCTTAATTATTATTGTAAGAAAAACAATATACTTTTTTTAACAAGTCGAGTTTTGTATAACTTTGCGTACTGAGACTTCTTCCTCTTTTCCACTTTTTATCGACCTTCAACTTCATGTGGTTTGGCAAAGAACTACCAGTATAAAACGGATTATAATGCGCGTGACATCAAACCGAGCGGACGTTAAAACCGAAGCCGTAAAGTGAAAATGTTGTTAACTGTGAGACTATTATCATCGTTCTTTATATTATACTTAGTGACCGGTCAACTTATGTTAGGTAGGTTGTATATATTATAAAAAAGATATAAAGATGTTTACAGCATCATATTTAAGTATTCATACATGTACATATATATTATTGTAAATATAGTAAAAAGAAGGGTAACGTATATAGATAGTAAATAATATAATTTAATTGAGATTGCAGTCTCAATAAAAATTAGTAAATATATATATACAGAAAGAACATTAGGTATAAACTGTGAAAATAATATAATTCTAATATGAACGTGATATAATTTGCTAATAAGTAACACATATACAACAGGCAATGCTCGTTTCAAACAAACTATTAATACTCAACCGACTACCTATTCAAAATGTAGTAAACAACTAAATGCTTATGCATACGTACATTTAATTTATTATTTGTTTTAATACGTTGTATAAAAATTATTAAACCAATTCACTGACCAATGTTCCACAGGAATAAAACATCGCAATGTAAGTATCTTCTTTTCATATCTAGCAATAAAGCATAACATAACGGTTGCGTGCTACATTGATTTGAAATCGGAAATTCCATATTATTGAAACATTATTGTGTGTTTGTTAATTCTACGAATCTACTCTCAATAAATCAGAAGTAGATTTTATGGTTTAGGAGAAATATATTCCCCAATAATTTATTTTATTTATATACATATATATGTTATTCAAGAAACTGGTTCCTTATAGCTTTTCGATGTTCCCGAAAGCCAACAAATTATATAAATGTACACAGCGCCGTCTAAAATTAATGTTCATTACAATTAAGTTCACGTCGATGACACTTTTTTTATGTAACACCTTGTATATTATTGGATTTTTGAATACATTGATAATTCTCCATTATTCATTATTAGATATACGATTTACGAGCTCTTTTCTGATAAAAGTTCAATGTATTTTGATAACTTTCTTATCCTTGGCTGTCACAATAATTGATATTGTCTACTATAAATATACATCATGTATATCTCTCAAATAAAATGCAAATGACTTTCATCGATGTAAACTCAGTTGAAACAAACGTTAATTTTAGACGTCTCAGTACATACAAACATAATTTTGAAGGCGTAAATTTGGTTTTTCATATTTCAATTAATAACACACCAAATGTGACTCCTTCAGCTGCAATGCTTTCAGAAATACAAAATTTTTAACATAACGTTGCAATTTTACAAAAATTGAATAAGTTATTCAGGTGAATAAGTCATTCAATTTTTCAATCTAACTTTTGAGTCAATAGTTAGATATAATATCATCTAGTATCATTATCCAAATTATGTACGCTCTTGTCTCACGTCTAATTTACCGGCAGTTTACATCAACTTTCTTAATTTAAATACCGTAGTATATTTTTTATAAGATGTTTAAATCGCAATGCAACTTTACTTCAAATCTTACGAAGGTAATTAATTAGAAACCAGCCGTTTTGAATTATTCCATTTTTCTAAAATATACGACCTATTGCAACTTAGCTATATTATATTACAAATTTTATATTTCTGAAAACATTGCAACTGACGATATTATATTTGGCGCGTTGTTAACTGAAATACGAGTATGAGCCATCATCAAATTGACTTCTCCAAAATTATATTCAGGGCTGTCTAAAATTAACGTTCATTTCAACTATTCACGTTGATGAAACGCACTTTTTTTTTAATGGAACGCCTTGCATATATCGGATTGGTGAATACAGTTAATAATTGTGCATCATTCATTATCACACATACTGGGTTATATTTTGGTGTTTTTTTTTGTGTTATATTATTGCTTTCAAAAATACAAAATTTTTCACATAACGTTGTGGTGGGCTGTATATCTACTCTAAAAAAATGGAATAACTCAAAAACGGCTGGTTCTTGATAGAGGGTACCATAGTAAGTGATGTAGAATTGCATTTGTGCAAAATATACCACTATTTAATTTAAGAAAGTTGACGTAAACTTGATCCGATAAACTGGAAGTGAAACAAGAATGTAAATAATTTCGCTAAGAAGACTAAATGACACTATTTCTAACTACAAATTTTTGGAATTGTTAAATTTCGGAAGCATTGAAAAGTTCTAACAAAACAGATAATAAACCCTGTAAATATGCTAACTATAAATATACAGGGTGGGGCACCACATTCCCCTCGGTGGATATACAAAAAACGGTAAGACATATTTAAAATCTTTTTGTTGGAACATGTGTAAGTCCATTGGGAGCACCTTCTAAAATTACTTTGAAATATATAGGGTGTCCCAAAAGAAAGTTACACATCAAAGTTATCAAAATTTAAATGAAACACCGTGTATATTATTGCATATTTCGATGACGAAGACTAAATAAAGGCAAGTTACTGTTATATTCCCTATACCTAGATTCAACAGTTTCTGAGATATTTAACAGTGTTTGAAAATGTAGATCAATATTTAGAATGAATACCTGGCGTACGTAGTTAAGTTACGTATTTCAAGTTGTATTATTTCATTAGCACAACCATTACATCTAATGCTAAAATAAAAATGCTTTCTAAAAATTATACAGGGTGGTTAAAATCTTACCTCTAACTGTGGATACCACTAATGCTCTATAAGTTACTTATTTTAAATGCCACACTCTATATCTAACATCGTAATTGGATTTTAATTTTATTTCTCTTTTAAATGTTATTAAGCTGCCCTATGGCTATATTTTATGTTTCTTTGTAAAAGTGTTTTAAATGGCGAATATATGTACTAAAAGTTTGGTTAAATCAAGGTAGGTTTGACATGATGACAATAATTTCAGATATTAATTTTGTCTAATTTATTCTTGAAAAGTAGGCAGTGGTGCATTGGACGTTGCTCCATATGTATTGGAAACAAAACAAATATTAACCACTTCTTTAGAAAAGAAAAAAAGATATTCATTACTCACAATACCCGACACCATTATAGATGAACCACACTTGCAAATTATAAAAGTGAGAATATCGACAATTCAAGTGAATCGAAAGATACTTATATGATATTATTTATGAACAGAATAGTATATTATATTACTAGCAGTAGAAAGCTGTCATTTTTGTGTCAAGTCCACAAGCGATAGCCGAGACAGTGCAAATTGGGCGAGACACAAAAAGCTTTCTACTCCGTGTGATGTATACTATTTTTTCTTCAAACGATTTTCGTCGATCTCGTGAGCTGCACATTTAAATATAGCATACATTATTATCATTAAATAAAAACAGATTTTATGCATCTGTCAAACAACTGGCAAAGTACTACGTTTGAACTTCTATTTCTTTATAGTAATACCAAAAGTACAATTATTAAGAGAACAATGTTGTATATTAAGGCCACTATTGCCCATTTCAGCGTCAGAGTTGATAATAATCGTAGAAGTTGTTGCGTCGACTCTATTTTCAGTATTTATAGGAGATTTTGATTATTTGTGGTGGCGTCGATTAAAGTTCTTCTTCGCTCATTTTACAAATATTTGACAGTTATGAAATAATCGTTCAGTCACTTTAAAGAGTTGTGATTGATTGTGATTACATTTTTTTACTAGTAAAGAAACGAGACCATTTTTTTACTAGTAAAGAAATGAATTGTTTCAAAGGTACGTATTCAGTAACAAATTGATCATATTTTTGTACGTTTAAAGAAAATAGTTATTTACGATACAAGTGTTAAAAGTGCTATTTTATTTCACTCGTAAATTGCGACACTCGCTAACGCTCGTGCCACAAACTTTTAACTCGTGAAATAAAATCGCACTTTTAACACTTGTATCGTAAATAACTATTTTCTCAATTGTTCAATTAAAGCTCATTCATATACTGCTATATCTATTCTCTCCCGCTAATCTTAAAGTATTTATATTACATACCTATTATTTTATTTCTCTCTAGTCTTCGGGATGCCTATTTCTGTTAAACTTGTCATGTATTCAAAAGGTCTTTACCTCAGATATGAAGTATTAAATGCATGTGTATACATATACTTACATACTTACGATATTTATAAATGTCATAAATTACAATTTACAAATTTCCTCGTTGATAGTAGCAACTTCACTGCTTCAATTGTTACTGTATTGTTTCGCGTTTTGAAGAAGCAAGATTTATAAACCACACAACAACGAGAAAACTTACAAATGAATATATTATCAGAGGTAAATATATATATGTACGTACTATTAAAAATAAACCTACAAATGCGACCTTAATGCAAATATACTATGAGCTAATTCCGATATACTATATACTACCAACCATGAGATGGTGCATTACGATATTTTAATAATAATATTAATTATTTATAAACAATAAAGCCTGATTTTATCTAATTGGATATATTAGTTCTTAAAGTATGCGTTTGCAGCACTTAAAATCATCATTATTTTTGCAAAACTACTTTAACTACATCGTTTAAAAATCAAAGTACAGAGTCCTTAAGAAGATTTGAAGAATTTCTCCAGTTTTGGTTGATGATATCAACCAATTTCCTGATGATAGACATCAAGTTCTCTATTTCCAAGAAGATATATCACACATTTCACAACCTACTCTAGTATATGTCGGTCTGTTTCTCCAATAGGCCAAGATCGTGGATTTTGAATTGGTTATATTTAAATTTTGTGTTTATTTCTTTAAAAAATTGAAATCTACAACATATACTGTTTACTATCCCACGTGTATCATTGTACAATATACAATAATAAAACTGAATTTTCTATGTCACTGTGTGTCCAGGGCTGCCCCAGTACCTAAAGACTTTTAGGATTTATTCTATCTATAAATTGCAGACTAACCAAACAGAATGAGATTTTTCTTATCTTGGTAGTAGTAGTAACCATGGACAAACTTACCTTATCAAGATAGAAGAAAACTCCCAATTTTCTACAAAATGGTCATCCTATAGAATTTTTTGCGTCTTGATTCAAACTAATCCTAATAGTTTACACATAATCTGCCATAATGTACAAAAGACCAATATCAAAGGTTCTAAAAATTAGATAATACTAATTGTCAAGTTAGGATAGTCCATTTGATTCAATCCTTAAAAAAAATAATTTACCCTTTGTATACCAAGTCGAATTTCTTTTTGGTTTAAATGAATTCAAGTTAATAATACATATCTGCAAACTTTGTCTGCAAAAGCTTAGGTAATTAACATTACATCTTAGAACTAACTAATAAAGCAACGTTTTTTGCAAAAAAACATGTGAATCATAAGAAGCCGTACTTAATTCATTTTTTTAATATTTATTACACATTGCATGTGTTTATTTATATAACGCGGATTTGTTAGATAGACTTCTCTTCCTCTAATCGCAACCGGATGTTTAGAGGAATTGGAAAGTACAGGCCGGAATTACGCTGACATCGCCTAATCTTCCTACATTATAGAATAATGAAGTTAATTACGCAGAAAAATAGTATACAATTTTAAAATATTTACAGCAGTTGAGTAAACAATTACTTAACAGGAGTGTGCAAAAAGATAACCGTTCAATAATGTAATGATACACAAACAATTGCCTACAAACGTAGACACAATAACGCAAATCATGAAAAAGGTAAAAATTTACGCAAATACAAACTAGAAAACCGAGAAAACACAATTGAACACAATTCGATAATATGAATGAAATTAGTTCATAATTATGGACTAACTCCTTTTAATACCAACAGGGTTTACATGTCAAGTTACCGCGACCTTCTGATATGTCTTACCAAGCTAAAGTTTTTGCCTCCAGCATGGTTGACAGGTCGAGTTACCGTGACGTTGTGCTATCCCCTACCCAATTTTTGCTCCTGAAGGAACCCCTAACCTTAGTGGAAAAAACATCGAGTTGGTAGAATTTTTATGTTTTGTGCCTTTTTACTTTATTTTGGATGTAGTTTATTTTTGTATTATGTATGTATTACACTAGTACAACGCGTTCAAGACTCAGACGCCCTAATAAAATAGTACATATTCGTTGCTTCATAAATTGCGTTATAATAACTATACAAGCTGGAATTAGCCTGGATATAAATTCCAACGATACCGTAAAAACAAAATAAATTTTGTACCTAAATTTCAACGAAATTTTAATTATTCTGAATATCCTCGTGATTTAATACTACTTCGATAACACGACAGAAAAATAACTCAATTATATTCGCTTACGCTACAAAATCATAGATTTTAGAAGTGTAGTCATACTGACCTCCAAACATAGCCGTAATTTAAACCTAATATATGTTGTACATACATATTTATGTAGACGAGATTTGGATAAATGAATGTGAGAAAGTAATAGCAATTGCAATTTGCAATTTTGCGGATAATACTTTTAGGTATACTTTTCTATTTAAAATAATTTGAACTAATTTTAGATTTCTGCTTCTTCCTATTACACTGGAAATGCGTATAAGCTTCTTTATTTCAAATAGAATTACCAACTTTTTATTATTGAATTCTATTGTTGAAACAATATTAATGCTACTTAGTCTAATGAACCCTGCCCCTAACATTAGCGTTTTTATTTTTTTTATTGACAACTGTTCGTTATTACAAACAGTTACATTTCGAAAAAACTAATGGATGTATAGATTTATAATTTTAGATAATTATTTAGAAAACTGCGTTATATCAAATGTTGTATTATAAATTTTACAAAACAATGTCCAGTGTTTAGAAAAAAAAATGCCAAACTTTTTATCCAAAATCAATATCTTATTATTTTCAAATAGCAACTTATACTTTTTTAATTCAAAATTAGGAGCAGTGTATATTTACTTTTGTAGGTTATAGTGTTAGGATTATTTTCAAAAATGTAATAAGTTAGTAAGCTATTTCGTAAAATCACGTAATATACGGAAGTTATCATAAATGAATAAAAACAGATGAAATTTTAATTGCTTGTGATTAGCAACATTTTCATTATAATTACAATCTAGCTGCCGATACTTGTGAATGTAAGCTCTAGCTGCTACAAATCGTGATTTTTTATGTGTGAAGGCTCCTTATTGTTATTATGGTATTTTATGCCATTGAATACCTATACATTGTAAAAGAAAATGTTTGAGTGGGATTAATAAAACTGTATAAAAACACAGTACTTTTTTGGATTTTCTGAGATTTGAGTTTAATGCCTTCTCTTGCATTTTTTTTTCGATAATCATGATGCCGATATATCCCGTCACAGTGTTTCATTGCGGCAAATATACCATACCTAGATATTTGTCAGTGTCTCTAAAAACATTTCCTGAAAAATAGATTAGACGATGGGGACAAGTTAAATGGCCAACAGCACGTTCTCCGTATTTGAACCCGGTTGATTTTCGTCTATAGAGTTATTTAAAATCAAGATTGTACAAAATGAAATATGTTAATCCAAATAATAACAAAGAATCAAGCAAAGCAGCAGGAAGTTCGCATCAAATTTCTTAATTTAAACAGCATGGCATATTACTTGTAAGTTTTTTAAATCACCCATCCAATTCTACTTCAAAACTTACTAAAGTACCCTATACCGGGTGTTTCGGGTAGGTGGCTCGCCCCTATAATTTCTAAAATATTTGAGATAGATAGACGAAATTTGGGAATTACATATGTGCGGGGCTTTAATTTACATTTCTTGACATAGTCAATACATTCTTATAACTTCCGCTTTTACCAGAAATGACTTTGATTTTCGATTTTTCTTTTTTTTTTTTCATCGAGAGTGCTTTGAAGTTCTTAATATGTTCAGGTGTTACTGTATAAAAATGATACGAACAAATTTTTTCATTTTTATATATGCCCAGTTTTTTAAGCGTGTTTGTGGGTCCAAAATTTAGTTTTTATGTTTTAATATAATTTTTCCAAATGGGAACAGGGTGGCTCACTAAATCATCACGAAAGAGCATTGAAGTACCTTCATTTTGATACCCTACAATATGCCGAACGAACGTTCATTAAGTATTTTTTGTGAAAAAAAAATTGAAAAAAGAATTTTATATCAAAAAATATCTTTTGCTGCTGTTGTACTCAAAATGTTATCCCGAATCCAAATATCGAAAAATATTCAGGTAGTCCCATTTAAAAATCGAAAATCAAAGTCATTTCCGGTCAAAGCGGAAGTGATAAGAATGTATCGACTATGTCAAGAAATGTAAATTAAAGCCCCGTACATAATTCCCAAATTTCGTTTCACTATCTCAAATATTTTAGAAATTATAGGAGCGAGCCACCTCCCAGAAACACCAGGTAGGTATATAAATGCAGTTATTCTATTTTTTCCAATATACAACCCACTGCAACGTTATGTGACAAATTTTGTATTTCTGAAAATAATAAAATAACTCAAATTCCGAAAAAAATATCTGATAATAAATGATGCAAAATTATTGAGTGTATTCAAAAATCCAATCATATGTAAAAAAGTTTCATCGGTATGAATTTGGTTGAAATGAACGTTAATTTAGCAAATAAATTTAATACCTTATATTTCGGTTAACAACCCGCTAAATCGTCGTCAACTGGAATGTTTCCAGAAATACAAAATTTTTAATACAATGTAACGTTGTAGTGGGGCATATATTCTAAATAATTGGAATAAGTCAAAAACTGCTGGTTCGTGAGATAGGATGTAGAGTTGCATGAGAGATTTAAAACACTTAGAAAAAATGTACTATGCGATTTTAATTTAAAAAGTTGATGTGAAATTCCGATAAACCGAACGTGAGACAAGAGCGTAAATAATTTGGCTAATGAGACTAGATGACACTATATCTAACTACAAGTTTTAACTTTTAGATTTCGGAAACATCGAAAAATTCTAAACTACTACTATACACCTTGTCCAAACTTAAGTGTTTCACATTGATCATTTCCTTATTATTGGAACTACAAAGTTGGGTAAATTAGCCAGTTGGTGATACTTTTTATTCTTATTGAAATGGTGAAAATAGGAAAACACATTTTTCTTAAATAAGCCTTGTATTTTTGTACATATTCTCAAAGAAAACCATATTTTGAACAGAATATTATTACTAGTTACTATTGTAACCCTAAAAATAAACAAATAAAAAGCACTTTATTTCTGTAAAAATAAACAAAATATTGCGGAACAGATAATAACATTTCTTCATTGTCAAATAAATAGTGTTTTGTTATTATTTCCGCATCGTTAGTAAATTATTGCTATAAAAATGCAATTTACTCATCTCGAAACATGTGATATGCTGAAAGCATATTTAGTTTGTAAAAAAGTCAGTAGAGACATTGCTACAGTATTATCAAAATATACCGCTGGACGTCAAGTACCAAATAATAAGTTTCAAAATAAGCTATCATGCTTCCTCTGGTTTCCTCGTCCAAAATGGGAGCCTTGTTTTCTCCACTTTCCTTAAATGCGGGATCGTTATTTTGCAATTTGTATCCTCGCAAAAAATATTGCTTATTTGATACTGAACATTCCAGAAATTTATTTTGATAACACGTTGACGTTTCTTTTAATTTGTACAAATTAAATATTTTTTCAACATATCACATTTTTAGAGATGAGTAAATGGCATTTTCAAAACAATAATTTACTGTTGATGAATTGAGCTTAGGTCTACCTTATGTCTCTATTCAATATTGCCCAGAAAGAAGTGAAACAGCATATCATAATGAAACTCATTTCGACACGCTTTCGCGGTTTATAATAAGGAACGCAAAATGGAAACACATATTTATTCATTGTTTAAACAGTGAGAATGCCTGGGTAAGTGAGAAAAATGGGGTCTGCTATTAAAACATGACGGTAACTTGTTTGGTAAAATAGCAATGAGGGTAACAGTTATCTTATACTAGGAAATAATATTTTAAAATCCAAAGACATAACCGATCAGTTATATATATTGTATCAGTAGTTGATACTCTATGAATCACTAAACTAAGAATATTTAATATGTTTACTACAATTTATACTTAAGTACAATTTTTATTTAAGATGAAATTTGTCAACTGAATGACAACTCCCCTGGTATTTGCAAACATCTTTATAACTGCCCGTTGGCCGTTAAGAATTTATTGGAAAAAAAAGAACGACCAAAAACTTGCGGTTTTGAAGGTGCCATTCCCATCGTTTGCTGTAATGACAGTAATGGAACTTTAGCTATCCAACAAAACGCTGAAAACTCCGAATTTGGAAAAGTAAGTGCTAAAAGTACGTCTAAATGTAAACATAGATAATCCCTGAAATTAATATAACCTTAACACTAATCTTGCAGTGTGTAAAACTTATTCGAGCTTGGTTTTCCAAAATGTCTCTTCACCAACTCTGATACCTAACGTATTGTTTGACATTGTTGACACATGTGCCATTAAAAAGGAGAAAAATGAGGACAATACTGTACTTGCACGCGAATTCCCGCATCTGGTAAGTCAACTGTTCATTATTATATTACTACATTAGTTTATTAACACGACCAACAGGTTTAAATTTGAATACAATTTCCTATAGTTGTATAGATAGTACCGGGCAGAACAAAATATTGTTTTGTTTCGTTTTGAAATACAAAAGAATAAACACAATATTTAAAATTATAAGGAATTGTTTGCAGTGTATTTAAGACTTATAATTGGACCTATGGAGTTTTTAGGCTGCGTAATACAAAGCCACTGGACTAGTAAGATATACATACCTAAAATCATATGTGGTCTAATCGCACGACGGATAGATAGTATGTAGTGTACATTTGCAGTTGATGGGGATAATTAGGCATAGTAAATTCGATACACTTTTCAGCATCGTACACATACAGTTTTGCATTTAATTTAAATTATAAGAAAAAATTTATATTAAACCGTTAGGCGAGCTTACCAATCGTAGCATATTTATACACGAAACGACTGCATACCAATTTGCACGGCTAGCTGGCTGATCGCAAATTCGATAACCCTCGAAATATCTCCGAGCATGTCTATGATAGAAATATGCCACTATTAGTGATGATTGCCTTAAACACTGTACTAAAATTTCCTAACTCCAATTATAATCGTTAAATTATAATCATTGTTCCAACATTTACATAGATTACGGTTAATTGTTCGTTCACTTAATTCCTTTAAGAAAGTGCTGACTGTATCAAACAAGCACATCATTTAAAAAATTATAGATACTCTTTTTCGTTGTTATTTCTTGTTATCTCTGTTTGGTATTCTAGTGTCAATTATTTGCTTATGAATTTCGCTACTATTGATCTTATTTACATATCTACAAACTTAGAATGAAAAGACGGACGAAATATTAATAGAAGCTTCTAGAAGCATTGAAGAACGCTCGCAAAAAGTGGAGGAGCGTGTAAAGCAAATCAAAACAAGACTGGATCAAGCAAATTTAACAGATACTGATAGTTTGCTCCGCTCGAAAGCAGCAGCGGTATAAAACAAAGTTATATAGTGACACGAATACTTCATGGTCAAATAAATTTACCAATATTCGACGCCAAAACATGATTGCAGGAATATTCCTGCCTTTTAGCAGAACCTCTATAGAAATTATACAAAACTTGTTAAAGGATTAGAGATGCGCTTCTAGCATAATCATATGGACCAAATTTATTAGTCACAATTACGTAACCAGAGCTCCACAAAAATTCTACAATACATTACGTGCTCATTTATTTATTCATTCATTTTTCATTATGTATTTGTATGGAAACTACAAGCAATATAAGAACTTTCAGTCATTTGCTTAAATAGAATTCAAGGTTCTACACGAGTAGATAGGTTTAATATGCAGAATAACACTCCTTAAAATCAAAATCCTCTAATTGTAAAATCCCTTAGAAGTAAAACAAATTGAATAAAGAAACTTAATTTATACCATTATTTGCAGGTATCCATCGGATATGATGCAACACACGGTCAAGTATGGAAATGCTCGGGAGCACTGATAAGTAACCAATATGTAGTTACGGCAGCTACCTGTTCCTTGCTGCCAAAGTTGTAAGTTCTGTGATAACCACATTTCGTATCTTATCATAAAATGTCTGTTGTAAGAAGTTTGCTGTTTCCATAATAGTAGTTCCGGTTATATTCTTTTCAACTTCCTGATGACCTTAATAGGGATACCATCGGATCCAGGTGCTTCCTCAGTACTTATATCTCCAGTGGCTCTTTGTACTTAATTGGTAAAGGATTTTATGTATCGTACTACTCTAATTTTCTCTTTCGAGCTAGGTCCTTGCACAGACAAATGTCCAGGTATCTTATGAGTTATATAGAGAGTTATGTTACGTCTGATTACTATTTTCTATCGAGTTTTCCCGAGATCATCTTCAGTCAATTTATTCTAGTGATTCTGTTTTGGTTTATGATTAAAGTATATCAAATATCATCTCTTAGGCCGGTTTCACACGCACCGATATTATCGGTATCGGTGTCGGATTGAAGCAAACATACATTGAATGAAATGCCACCGATATCGTTGCGCTTATCGGGTGGCTCTGTTGATATCGGACGGAAACGTATCGTTTCGTTTTACTACGCAATGTAAAATGAATACAGTTTTCACACAGACAGGTACACTGAGGCAAGACTACGCCACCACTTACTGTATCAGATGTCCGACACCGATACCGATAATATCGGTGTGTGTGAAACCGCCCTTACTGTAATCAATTTTTCCCCGATTCATTTTTTTTGAATAGATTATCAAATTACTATAAACACACTATATTTCTTTTAATTTAAATTTTTCATTTTACTTATGTGTTTAAGTTTATTTTTACTGAGCATCTCAGTTTCGTCTGTTAACACAATTTGTATACAGAAATCTATCAATATCTGTCTAAATCATTTGATTAAATTTATAGCTCATACCCAGTAAACACAAATACATAATATTTATATAGCAGCAATAGAACACCGATAATTTCAATAGCAATTGTTATATAACTTGTAACATACATGTAACATACATTTAGAGAGATAAGACATGCCTAACAGAATGTGTCTGTAATGTATCAACTACATTTCTTTAAATATTTATGTAACATTTTTGAGACATATATGTAATGTCAATTGTAATGAAAATGCAATATTTAGCAGACAATATATAGAGCTATTTTACAAGCATATGTATTGTATCTTAAAATATTTATGCTACATTTGTTTCGATATACATGTAATGTAAATTGATATACAATGTGGCCGCGTGCGTCCGCATCAGAGGGATACCTGTACTGTAAGCGAAACACACAGGGAATTCCGTGTATTAGAACGGTGAACAAGTAACGGCAACTGACGAACATATACGAGAGCGACGGCTAATGCGACTGCGTGACTACACCGTTCGAACGGTTCTAATACACGGGGATACCTCTGTGTGTTTCACTTTACTACAGGTACCCCTATGATGCAGACGCACACGACCGCATTGTATATATTCTAAATATCTTCCAAGTAGGTATCTACAGGTGTCCCAGTTATAGCTGCACTACTGCTAGATTTGTTATTAATGCACTTGATGCCACCTACAATTAATTTGCTAGATATGTGATTGTAATTCGCAGCAAAAACTATACATCTTTAGCAACTTTACCAATATACTAACTAGTTAATAACACAACAAAACATTAGTACCACGGCAATATTTACATCCGTATAAGTTGCATATATAAAAAAAGAACAAGTATCACTTCCGGTTAACCGGATATTTATTCAAAAGTATTTTCACGTGATAGTTCCTATTCAACCATATTGAACTGCAAAATTTTGTTTTAAAATCCCGATCCGTTTGTATAATACTTTTAATAGGCCATTCTCACCAATCAGCCTGTATACGATACATTATAAAACAAAGCATTACAACATTTATGTTATATTACTTGGGTATATTACAATAATGTAATACTAATGAGCTCTTAATGTTATGTATCCGTTATATATGTGTTTACTGGGTAGTTATAACATGACAAATATATAATATTTTAGCAATCTTGTGGTTAGTCAAGACCAACTTTTTAGTCGCTATGTAACATAATTCAATTTTTACTTATACTTAATTCTGATGGATATAAAACATTTCTAGTATTTTTTGTTTTTTTTTCCTTGTTATTTACGATCGGAGAAACAGATCTATTATTATTTTTAACAAAAAAAAAAGAGTAAATGTAATTTTATTACTATTAACATTTTTAAACCATATATTTGACTCGTATTGATTCACTGCGCCGATCTAAACACCTAAACAATGTAACTACTTGAATTTGACGAAATAATAGATAATATCATCAGTGAAAGAATGAAATTACAAATACAAAAGTGTTTACGTGCCATCTACTTTTTCTCGATAATATTCCATTAAATGAGAGATACAAACATCACAATCAACACAATTGAATATTTTTCAAAAAAGCAACACAAAAACTAACCCTAGGTTACTGAACTGAACCATTTATGTAAAGTTACTAAAAATTCATTAAGTATCAACAAACTAATGACACCTTATAGAGTAACAAATAACAAAAGCTGATTTTTCATTTTCTTCAGTCTTTGTCAATATGTTGTATATACTTCTTTTCCTTTTTAAGGGGTGCTGCAAAATACGTGCGAGTTGGAAGTACATTACCTCGAGAAAATTACTATCATGAAAAGCCACTACAGTGGTTCCAGATACAAGAGTTCATAAAACATCCAGATTATGATGAAGCTAAACTTTCCAGCAATATAGCTCTCATAAAATTAAACGGACATGTCACATTTAATTCCATAGTAAGGCCTGCATGTCTGAGTACTACCCATTATGAACGTGAAGATGCGATAAATGTAGGCTGGGGAACCTTGAATAGACCTACGTATATGAACAACGAACCCTTAAAGAATATTCTCAAAGTCGTCAATCCATCAAATTGTAACCTACAAGAACAGCATCAGTTTTGTGTTGCACAATTAACCAATAACATGTGGCAGAACTGTCTTGTAAATTTTATAATTGTAACATATGTATATTATTACTTTACTAATCTTGGGCTTTTAGGTGGATCAAGGAAGCGCGTTACAAATTTATAATAAAGATAAGTATTGCATGTATGACATTATTGGAGTGTTATCTTCATGGAATACCTGTCATTCGCAAGGCATATATACAAATGTTACGATGTTTGTGCCATGGATTGAGAAAACTGTTTGGAGCGCAGAATTTAAATGATGACCATACAAGGGTTTCCATTAATTATACAATTGCAAAACAATTATATTTAAATGTTGCTGAAATTGACAATAGCGAATAAGTAGCAAAAGCAATACCTTATAATTAATGTAGGTACAATTTTACTAAAGTGTATTACGTTGTACATAACAATACATGTAAGACACGTATGTGTACCTATGTATGAATGAAATTAATATTATATTTAAATAAAAGTTTAAGTTTTAGTTTTAATTTAAGTTTAAAGTGAAATGCTATTTTTTTTTACAAAATATTAGTACAATTATCAAACGAAGTTCATAATGGCTGTTCATTATTGTCATACCAACTTGAATGTTGACAGAAAGTACTAAATCTAAATTGTAAAAGTAAAAGTAAAAAATTAGGTTATTGTTTTGTAAAAACGTAAGTTATTAACATTTTTTTAATGTTGTATTGTTATTTTTCCATTGTCTTGAAACTACATATGTTGCAGTTTCTTGCAAAACGAATATTTGTTAGAAAAAAAGTGTACTTGTGTCTTACTGCATGTTCAAGTTCCTCATTTCCTCAAATGTCGTAAGATATTTGATTATACATTAGTTTTTAAAAGCTACACAATAATAAAGAGCCTTTCTGTTTAATGACACTATGACTCAAAAAGAAAGAAAACTGAAAAGCCACACACATGTGCGGGAAAGGTACATATGTATGTACAGTGATGTGCACTGACTCACCCCTCGAGGGCAGTCGGCTATCTATCATACTCGTCTCTATTGTACCGGGTGGCCAACTAAGAATGTCACTCGGCCATATCTCAGGAACGGTTTACAGTACAGCTTTTGCAAAAGAACATTACTGACTAAAGTGACCCCGAGAAACACCTGTAAATTATTTACAAAAGCGTAGGATGACCGCTAGAGGGCGTAACTGCAAAAACTTTATTCTTATTTTACGCGAAATTTACCACCTTAAGGTCTATCATAAATATGAAAATCGGAATCTACGAAAAATTTTGTATATTTTACATCGGACAACTTTTTCGTATTTTGTTAAATAAGGGGAGGAGAGGAGGGGAAACTTTGTATTGAAGGAACGCTTATATCTCCGGTTCTGTTGAACCCAATTTTGCAAACTTAGTCTCGTTGAAAACAGCATTACTCCTCCAGTCTAATGCTTACAAATTGGAACCGATCTAATAAGTGGCGTTGTTTAAATTTTTTCGGGATTTTTGTTTTTTCTCGAAAATATTAAATGAAAACATATATTTTCGAGGATAAATTAAAAAAGTAGGCTAAATTACCAACACATGAGCGAAAACCGGGTATCGCTATGTTTTACCAAACCGAAGATATCTTCAGAAACGTGTGGGTGGTAAAAATTTCTTTTATAAATTTAAATTATTTTGCTTCTCGTGAACGAAATTTAGCAAATTTGGTATTATTAGAAAGAGCTTTCATTGACCTGTGTTTTGTGATTCAAACTGTTTAATATTATTTTGTCCATTACCGCTAGAGGGAGTTAAGGAAATTTAAATATGTAAATTTTAAGATTTTTGAAAAGAACGGTGCGTGGGAGGTTATATTTATGCTCATACTATAAAATATCATTTCTAATAAGGATTTTCATTCTCCTATGTTTAGTGATTGAAGCTGTTTAATTTTGTGTTATCTGTCACCGCTACAGGGCGATAAAGAAATTTAAATACGTAAATTTTGTCCCATGTGAAATATGCAAAATTTTCCGTAGATTCCGATTTTCATATTTATGATAGACTTTAAGTTGGTAAATTTTGCGTAAAATAAGAAAGTTTTTGGCGATCAGTTACGCCCTCCAGCGGTCATCCTACGCTTTTCTAAATAATTTTCAGATACTTCTCAGGGGTTACTTTAGTCAGTAGAATTTTTTCCCAAAGCTGTACTGTAAACCGATATGGCCGAGCAACATTCTTAGTTGGCCAGCCGGTACATAAGGGTTATATTTACAAAGTTTTATGGCACTGTGTCAGTTTTAATGCACATCACTGTACATATAAAGGTAGGTACCTAAAACATACCAAAATGTTCACTACAACGCATGTCAGAGATACGCTTGCATATCTCTGCATACTAATAAGGGTGTGAGTCGTTACTTATACGAGCTCTAAATTAATATTGACTTACTAATATCTTTTTGATACTCTACAATTGCAAATAGTTATATATCTTAACCTCAACAAATTAGAACAACATAGACTGCGCACTTTGGTAAATAAAATTTCTATTGTGTACACCACTGCAACCAACTAGGTACCTTTATTATTTATAGTGACGAAATTTTAAAAAAATCTGTTACACCACGTTTGCGTGAATTTTTAATGGCATTACTATTACAAACTAGTTAACAGGCTCGGTAGAACGGCCGTTCTTTGGTAGTGGCATACCAGAGTTGCGGGGATCAAATTCTGATCGCGGCATTGTGGCGCTTCTCGTTAAAATAGGTTCCTCGGCCGAGTATCTTTCACTAGTGGGAAACAACAGCGCAATATTACTTACTACAGCGTAATGTAAGAAAATCTGGAAAACACATTTACATTTAAAAAAATACAAAAGAGCAGTAGAGGTGCCTAATAAGAAATACAGCTTACAGCAACAGCAACTGTACCCACCCCAATAAAAAAAATTATATATTCTAAATAGCCCTTGCAAAATGTCCAGAATGGTCAGTGTATGCTTAAACATTATTTACAATCAACGGGTATTCAGATTGTTTTATTGACGTAATGACTTTAGCTGTGGTTAACAATCTAATTTGGCAATAGAGAATGTCAGAAACGACAATTAGATAATAACTTTATTATTCGCTTGTTTTCATAATTATACACATTATTATGTATATCACATGCATAGTCGGGAATAAAGGTTACCGTAAAGTACATTATTGAATTTACGTTGTAAGAGAACGTAGGAAACTTTTATATTACATTACCTGCTTTCTGCAATTACTAAATTACGATTCCATTTACACTGTTAAACTCTAGTTTCACTGTTCTATATGCAAATTATGGTATCTTCCTCCTCCAAGTATCTTCGTACGATAATTGCGTTATGAGTCGGGCAGCCGTTTTGCTGAAACCAAACATCGCGCATTGCCACGTTTTGAAGGTTTCCAATGTACGGTGACACAGTATATTGTGGAAACTGTAAATATCTTTCCGCATTCAAATTGTCTTCAATAAAAAAAGGGGCTAATTATGTGATCTCCTCAAAGACCTTCCCACACATTCATCTTTTGGGGATATTGAGTGTGAGCGTTGTAAGTTTCGTGTTGATTATCTTTAGACCAATAGCGTGTAACAGCGGGATTGTGACGTCCATACAACACGAAAGAGTTCAGTGAATAAAATGTCCGATCAGTGCTTCACAAAAGTCGAATCTGTCATGTTTATCATTAGGAAATATTTCATTTAAGAAGACCGATATAATGAATCAAAAGAAACAGAAGACAAGTCGTACATATTATAATATACGAATATTATTATAACTCTACCTGAGCTCAATTACCTGCTACACCGAGAGCGCCCGACTCGAATAACCTTGGCAGGGGAAGATATTATAATATTGATATATATTCGTCTAAAGGTGATATATATTCGTCTAAAGAGAGAGAAATTAATTTTTTGGGTTACTGTACATTCATACATACATCAGGTGTGCCAATGATCTGAGCTCGGTCTATTGTATCTAACTTATTAATTTATTTAAAAAAAATTTCAAGTAAAAGTTGTTCGGGATCAACTACTCTATATCGTAACATTATTTTAGTGTATACAAGATGTTTAGTTTTGGCTGAGCGTTATAACATTTTCTTCTTTTAAATAGAACACTCCTTATATTATTACATTTTCAGATTCCTCGTTATAAATTAAGATAGTTTTGTATGACAATCCTAGTACTAAAAATTAACCGTTTCGGAGATATTTCAATTTTAAGAGAAAAAGATTATTTTCGTAGTTGTCTTTGAAAATGCATTCCGTCTGTACTAATATTTGTTTTGCAACAATTTTTCGGCATAATTATGACATTACCTTAAGTTAAACAATACATGCCAAATATCTTCACTATAGCATACAGGATGTTGTGGCAACTCTAGTAATAGGTAGATACACATACAACGATTTCTACTTTAATAAAACCAGAAATAGAAAAATAAAGACTTATTAACTACAAACATACTGTCCCCACCGAAAGAAGTCTAAAGGAATTAGATCAGGGGATCTAGCTGGCTAACCAATAGCTCCACCCCTTCCAATCCATTTATTGCCGTATACTTGTGTTAATAATTGCCGTACCAACACATGATTGATGGCAGGGAGCATCGTCGTGTTGGAACCACATATTTCTTCTAGTAAGAAGTGGTACATCTTCTACCAAATTTTTAAGTTCGTTGAGCAAAAGATGTCTGTATCTTTCACCTCGTAAAGGTCCGTCGAAGAAATGTGGACCAACAACAGTATGATGTAATGATACGTACTACCCCACACGTTAAGTGACCATTTATTTTGGCGACGAGTTTCATAAATTGTGTGTGGATTCATATCTGCATAATAATGGTAGTTGTGTCTGTTTACATAACCATTATTGTGGAAATTACACATTATTCAAAAATTCCGGGTCTTCGTTAATTTTTTCCATCACCGTTCTGCAAAATTGTATTCGCCTATTATGATCTAATATTGGCGTGTTCTACTACTGTCTGTAAAATCCGTAGTTCATTTTCATCCGTAGTAACAGTTTTTCTGCGTAAATGTGGTTTGCACTTAACTGAGCCGCAGTTTACAAATCACGTCGTTCAAAAGTTGGCTTTTTAGGATACATGCGGTTTGGATATCTTTGATGATAAAGCTCGCCAACAAACAATTTCGGTTACTTTCCCCAACGATTAAAGCCATGTACAGGGTCATTCACGGAACTGGTTCGTTAGAACTTTTTGATGTTCTTGAAATTCAACATTTCTGAAAACTTGTAGTTATAACTGATATCATCTGGACTCATCAGCAAAATTATTTGCGCCGTTGTATCACTTCCGGTTTACCGAAAGTTGACGTCAACTTTCTTAATTTAAATAGCATGGTATTTATTCATTTTTTTTCAAATATAGGGCCAATTGCAACGTTATATTCAAAATTCTGTATTTCTGAAGGCATTCCAGCTAAAGACCTCATATTTGACATGTTATTAGCCGAAATAGCATACATCAAATTTATGTCCTAAAATTTATCATAATTTATACAGGGCCGTCTAAAATTAACGTTCATTTCAACCAACTTGGAACACCCTATATATTATTGTATTTTTGAATACACTTAATAATTCTCTATCATTGATTATTAGACATATCGGCTTCGATCTTTTACGATTTTCGAGTTATTAGAGATTTCCCGATGAGTCCGAAAAATACGCCTTTTTAATGCATTTAAAATCTCAGTAATGTCAAAATGTCAAAATAATTGATATCGCATTTGTACTATAAATACACATAGTTTATATCTGTCAAGCAAAATGGCAAATGAAATACATTATGGAAAAGAAACGTTATTTTAAATGTATTTTCCATTCACGAAGACTGTAGTAGAATTGTGAGTAGCACATATCGAGTATATGACGACAGATATCCACATTTATGCAAAATGACCTAAAAAATATCGATACAAGAAGCCAAAAAAAAAGTTAAACAAAAAAGCTTTGAAAAGGAATAAGGTAAGTGTTTTATATGTCATCGTCATCTGATCATATTGAATTTTGTCTTTTGCAACGCTATTTTGTTTAATTTTCTCGTTTGAGTTTTTGTAATGATATTGTTTTAGATCACTTTGCAAAAATTGGCATATCCGTCGTCAAATACTGTACATGTACTATTTATAATCCTATTGCATACTCCATGAATGGAAAATAAATCTAAAATGTAGTTTCTTTTCTGTAATATATTTCATTTGTTATTTTGTTTGACAGATATAATCTATGTGTATTTATAGTACAAATGCAATATCAATTATTTTGACATTCAAGGATTACTAAGATTTTTAATGCTTTAAAAAGCATATTTTTCGAACTTTCACCAGAAAAGTACTTATAACTCGGAAACCGTAAAAAATACAAGCTAATATGTCTAATAAGGAATTATAGAGACTTATTAAGTGTATTCAAAAATGATAAATTTTAGGACATAAATTTGATGTATGCTATTTCGACTAATAACGTGCCAAATATGAGATCTTTAGCTGCAATGCCTTCAGAAATACAGAATTTTGAACATAACGTTGTAATTGGCCCTATATTTGAAAAAAATTGAATAACTCAAAAACGGCTGATTTTTGACATAGGGTATCTTAGTAAGTTTTGATGCAGAATTGTATGCCCGATACAAAAAAACTCATAAAAGATATACCAAGCTACTTAAATTAAGAAAGTTAACGTTAACTTCCGGTAAACCGGAAGTGGTACAATGACGCAAATAATTTTGCTGATGAGTCCAGATGATATCAGTTATAATTACAAGTTTTCAGAAATGTTGAATTACAAGAACATCAAAATGTTCTAACGAACCAGTTCCGTGAATGACCCTGTATATAAACTCTTCTTTTGAATAATTCATATTTCAAATTGCAAAACTTATAAAAACGTATAACAATTAATAAATAAGCAACAAACAATGACAACAAACAACAATAGAAACACTAAAGAATTAATTCAATGCACTAATATGTACTGCGAAAAAATTGTTACGTGAACGCCGAACTGTAGAATTTGACAGTTCGGTGATATAACATATGTACATATTTTGTTTTGTTTGTTGAGATATACCTACTAGTGACAATTTATGTAAGGCGCCGATGGTTGCTTATCGGTTTGTATTATAGAGTTACGTAAATGATTGTACGCGACGTCATGCAACATTTTCAGTTTGGAATATTGGCAACTTGAAAACTTCATAGGCGTACTACTCAACTTTTGATTATTGTCAATCTAATCAGAAAATTGATTGACATTTGATTTAAAATGTAGATATTCATTTAATTAACGTTTGGGACAATTTTTACTGTTTTGGAAGTACGTATGTAAGGTAAATTAAACATTATTAATATAAATAAAGTGTTTATTATGATTTTATAACTATAAAATTAGTTTTCATAACTATTGCATATTGTACTTAATAGAGAACCTATGTACTTTGTAATTATTCCTTAAATTTAAAGATAATCATGAGAAAAAAACCATTTCTTTTATTCCCAGACGAAAAAATATATTTTTTCACCTAGAAATCGGGGAAGAAAGAAGCACGATTACAGCACTCTCTCAAAACGCGGCGTTTACGTGAACTACAACGTGTGACGTATGATACAGTGTTTATGTTTGGTTTATGTTATCGAAATCAATGGATTGGCTACTTGTGCCTTGTATTCGGACGATTTCTTTTTGCGTTAAAAAAATGGTTCTCTGCCATGAGGAGAGATGTACCTTTGGCAGAGAAGACTGCAATATTGTTGTTCTGATCATTTTGATGTAAGTACAGGTATCTAACCTATAAATCTATTTTACGAGTAGTCTGGTATTAAAATTAGTGATATTCTACAAGTACATAAGTTAGAATAATATGTATTATCATGCATGTACACAAAGTACTAATTCTATGTATTAATGATTAAAAAAGGATCTCACATTTGTGTTATCATATTAGTAATGTCATAACCTTATAATCTGACTTACAAGTTTTATACTGTTTTCTACGTCACCTTGCGTTTTGGTCACGTGACTTCCTCGGGCATTTTCAACTCAAAAAAATCTCGAAAATCACAAGTCTTTGAAAAAAAAAATTTCTATTTCATTTACCGGTGATCTCAATTCTTTATAAAATGTTTAATTGAGAAGCAGAAGGGCCGTAACATAGAACATATTACCTGATTACCATAAAATTGCTTCGAAATTTCAAATGCATAGCTGCGCATATTAACATGTTATCCTGTTGAAGATAACACTGAGCTAGGTCATCATCGTACCAAAAATTACAAATATATGGTTGTGACATGTTAACAATTACGCCAATGAATAATTTCTGTCAAACTTACTGATTTTAGACGTGTCTCAAATTCTAGAACGTTAAATTTCCTAAAAGGCACATGACGTCACGTACAAACATTTACGTATATACAAAACGATATACTTTATTTAGAAATTTCGTTCCTTTGAATTTTTCATCATTTGTATTCATTATATTTCCTGCGTAATATGGCGTATACTTCATTTTCTACATACAGAAACCTAAAGAAATGGTGTTATTGCATATACATAATTGCTCATCGGAATTTAGTCTTGTGAATTACTTACATTTAGATTATTTTTATCATTTTTTGCACCATTTTTACCACCAATCTTTTAGTATTTTTTGATGATTCTATTGCATATTATGGAATTAGGTACCTATATTCAATGAGAATAGTATATTATTTTATACGGAGAAAAAGTGGTACTATTCTTGGCAAGGTAAGAGCATAGCTATGCCATTTGGTAGGCCTATGATTTGGCGAGAACCAAAGGATCATTCGACAGACTGCTACTTTTGCTGTACAAAGACCTTTGGGTTTTCCAGTAAAAATAAGGATAAAATTACCTATCCTAATTTACCTTCTGCCACTCGTCCAATTCCTTATTCGGAAGCTTTGCCAGTACCAAGTCCTATGGATGTTTCGAACCAAGAACATGTTGAAATCTCGATAGAAGAATACATTGCAGAGTTGTCGGATGCAGATGAAGAATATTTGTCATCTCAAGAGAACACACCTCATTTAATAAATCAATTGGAATTAAATGACCTAGTTCGAAATCTCAATTTATCAAAAACTCAGGCAGAAATATTAGGATCAAGACTGCAGGGATGAAAGTTGTTAGCTCTAGGTACGCGTATTTCTGTATATCGAAATCGTCAGAAAGAACTGTCGCAGTACTTTTCAACTGAAGAAGGTCTTTCATTTTGCAAAAATGTTGACGGTTTAATGCGAGAATTAAGTTACAAACACTAACTGGAAGAATGGCGTCTTTTTATAGATGCTTCTAAATTGAGTTTGAAAGCTGTCCTTCTACATATAGGAAACATTTACCCCTCCATTCCTGTTGGTAATGCCGCGCACCTGAAGGAAACGTGATAATATGACACATCTCTTTGATAAAATCAATTACAAAACCTATAAAAATGGTACATCAGTGCTGATCTCAAACTAGTTGCAATTCTACTTGGTCTACAACTTGGATTCACAAACAGTGGCGTAGACAGGGGGAGGGCCCGAGGGGCCCGGACCCCCTCCGAAATTGTACTGTATCCATAATTCGAATTTTATTGAAAAATATTAAAATAATTTTTTTTCGATAGAAACGATAAATCTAAATATATCTAAGGAAAATAAGTATCTATTGCAACACTGCACAGTGCACACTCACACAGAGTTGCCAGGTTGGGCGATTTATCGGAATTTAAGCGACTTCTGACACAAAATTGCGACAACTGTTTTGAAGAAATCGCAAGTCGCAAATTGAGCGATTTCAAATTGTTCAGGTTGCGTTTAATTTCATTAATTTTATTATTTACTGTACAAATATACATCTCAAAACATTATATGTTTTTTATACCTTTCATTGTAGCGGTTACACATTTTGTATTACAAAGTTTGTTCGCTAACGTGTGTTTACCACACAATACCCGTAAGAATTTATAATGATTAACATGATTTCTAGTTGGGAGTTGGTCTTTCGCGCTTCAACTATGACAACTGTCAGAATTTGGACGATTTAAAAATGTTAAATATACTTTTTCAAAACTTTCCTTCCTTTTTTAGTTCTTCAGCCCTTTTGGGCCTCCTTTGTGAATGGGATAGTCGAGCGAGAAATTTGCACTATACTGTCAAGCAATGGCCAACCAGAATACAATATACTCCTGGAGAAAAGAACGTAGTCCATAATTCGTTGGTGGAGCCTCATAAAATACTTTTACCGCCATCACACATAAAATTAGGTCTGATGAAGAATTTCGTCAAAGCATTGGACAAAGAGGGACCAGGATTTCAATACTTTAAACAAAAATTTCCTAATATATCTGAGGCAAAACGTAAAGAGGGGATTTTTATAGGACCCCAGATTAATCTATTATAACAGAATCGAGAATTTGACGTACTCTTGAGCGATTTAGAACGGACTGCTTGGGATGCATTTAAAAGTGTGAGAAAGAGTTTCTTAGAAAATAAAAAATCTGAAGATTACAAGGAAATTGTCAGTGAACTTCTTAGAAGTTACCATGCATTAGGCTGTAATATGTGTGTTAAAACACATTTTTTGCATTCGCACCTGAACTTCTTGCCTGCGTGAAGTTAGCCTCCCCTTTTTCGAATTTTGAAATTGTGAAAGTTGTTCCAAGTTGTTCTAGAAATTTTGGAGAAAAATATTTAAAAATTGTCCAGAAAAATCGAAAAAACCGTTTTTCTGGTCAGCCTTCCTCTCCCCTCCCCCTTCAAAATTCGAAATTTTGACAGTTGTTCCAGGTTGTTCTGAACATTGTTCCAAAATTTGAACCTTCTCACATTAGTAGTGTATGAAATAATTAATACAAATAAAATTTCGAAATTCGAAATTTAGAAAGTTGTTTCAGGTTGTTCTAGGTTTGTTCTATATTTTTCCAAGATTTTACCTTTCTATCACGTATACTTCGTAAAATAAATGAGAAAAACAAATTTTCAGGGGTGTAAAGTTAGCCCCCCTTTTTTCGAATTTTGAAATTGTGAAAGTTGTTCCAGGTTTGTTCTAGGTTTGTTCTAAATTGTTCCAGAATTTTGGAGAAAAATATTTAAAAATTGTCCAGAAAAATCGAAAAAACCGTTTTTCTGATCAGCCTCCCCCCCCCCTCTTAAAATTCGAAATTTTGACAGTTGTTCCAGGTTGTTCTGAACATTGTTCCAAAATTTGAACCTTCTCACATTAGTAGTGTATGAAATAAGTAATACAAATAAAATTTCGAAATTCGAAATTTAGAAAGTTGTTTCAGGTTGTTCTAGGTTTGTTCTATATTTTTCCAAGATTTTACCGTTCTATCACGTATACTTCGTGAAATAAATGAGAAAAACAAATTTTCAGGGGTGTAAAGTTAGCCCCCCCCTTTTTAGATTTTCGAAATTTTTAAAGTTGTTCCAGGTTTTCTCGATTTTCCAAGAAATTTTACTTCCTGAAAAATGTTGTTCCAGGTTGTTCTACGTTTGTTCTATATTGTTCCAAGATTTTACCTTTCTATCATGTATACTTCCTGAAATAAATGAAAAAACAAAATTTTAGTAACGCCCCTTTTTCGAATTTCGAAATGTTGAAAGTTGTTCCAGGTTGTTCTACATTGTTCCAAGATTTTAGCTTTCTATCATGTATACTAAGAATAATATATTGTTGCAGACATCTACAATATAACAGGTAATTTATTAATGTAATTAACGATAATATAGCAAATTAAACAGCTTATCGAATTTAGGTTTATTGCTCCAAGCAGTACTTACTCACATACATTATTAACAATACAAACATGTTATTAAGGAAAACTAAAACTATACAGAAAAGAAAACCATATATTCTACTAATGGAAACAAAGTGTTTAGAATAATTATGTGAGAATAATTTTAACACCTTATAAGAGACACGGCTGTTCAGTATATTACGAAAAGTATTTCGCATACTGACTTGCACCAACTGTCTAATTTCGTTATACCAAACTCATACAACTTAACAGTTCAGATATTTTAAACACTTTGCCGGTATCCGACCTGTCATCAACTGTATACACTACGTACACTCTATTTTTAAAGTAATGTCTCCCCCTGCTGATGGATTCATAACAATAACTCTTTCGTGTATAATTATAATTTTAAATCTCGATATGTGTATTTACCTAGTAGCGGTAGAATATAGAATATAAACCCTACTTTTATACCGTATGAGGGTTAGTTTTTCTAATATTACTTCAGAGGTGTATGCTTTTAGTTATTGCTAGTCTTCCAGACTTTTATTAGAGACAATTTTTAATGTAGTCTATATTATATCAACATACTTATTTGAATATTAAAATAATACTCATTTTATTCAGTAGTATATTGATGGACAAATCTCACAAGAAATCCGTCCCAACAAGGATCTTCTTTATAGTAAAAACAAATAACTGATATATTGTTAATACAAAAAACGTTAGCATAAATGAAATAAAAATAAATTTGAACGTAAAATAAAATGAAATTCTTGCAAATAATAGTATATTATTTTATATGGAGGAAAACTCCATGTTCGGTTTAAAAAAAAATGGGGAGACAACATAATTCCATTTCTGCCAATTATTTCGTGAATTATGAGAAGAATTATGTAGAAGGCTAAAATGTTGAAACGATGTCCAAACTTCTCTCACAATTTCGACGTTCAAAAAAGGGGAGAGCCCACTAAATTTCATTCTTCTTAATTATTTCGTGAAGTGGCAAGAACTAAGCTAGAACAACCTGACTTGCTATGAAATGCTCGATTTTAAGAAAACGGAGCGGAGCGTGGATAGCGAAAATGAACATTTCTCAATTATTTCATGAACTATGCAAGGTATAAATCTAAAATTTTTAAAACAATGTTGAGAACAACTAGAGCAACCTGGAACAACTTTCAAAATTTCGAAATTCGAAAAAGGGGCGTTACTGAAATTTTGTTTTTTTCATTTATTTCAGGAAGTATACATGATAGAGGGGTAAAATCTTGGAACAATATAGAATAAACGTAGAACAACCTGGAACAACTTTCAAAATTTCGAAATTCGAAAAAGGGGCGTTACTGAAATTTTGTTTTTTCCATTTATTTCACGAAGTATACATGGTAGAAAGCTAAAATCTTGGAACAATATAGAACAAACCTAGAACAACCTGGAACAACTTTCAAAATTTCGAAAATCGAAAAAGGGGAGGCTAACTTTACACCCCTGAAAATTTGTTTTTCTCATTTATATCACGAAGTATACGTTATAGAAAGCTAAAATCTTGGAACAATATACAAGAAACCTAGAACAACCTGGAACAACTTTCAAAATTTCGAAATTCGAAAAAGAGGGGGCTAACTTCACATCCCTGAAAATTTGTTTTTCTCATTTATATCACGAAGTATACGTGATAGAAAGCTAAAATCGTGGAACAATATAGAACAACCTGGAACAACTTTCAAAATTTTGAAATTCGAAAAAGGGGAGGGCTAACTTCACACCCCTGAAAATTTGCTTTTCTCATTTATTTCACGAAGTATACATGATAGAAAGGTAAAATCTTGGAACAATATAGAACAAACCTAGAACAACCTGGAACAACTTTCAAAATTTTGAATTTCGAAAAAGAGGCGTTACTGAAATTTTGTTTTTCTCAATTATTTCATAAACTACACATGACAGAAGGCTCAAATTTTGGAACAATGTTCAGAACAACTAGAACAAACTGGAACAACTCCCAAAAGTTGGAATTTCGAAAAAACGGGGGAGGGGCTGACAAGAAAAACGGTTTTTTCGATTTTTCTGGACAATTTTTTAATATTTTTCTCCAAAATTCTGGAACAATTTAGAACAAACCTAGAACAACCTGGAACAACTTTCAAAATTTCGAAATTCGAAAAAGGGGGAGAGGGGTTACTTCACGCAGGCGGACTTCTTTTCCCCGAATCTTAGCGTTGTTAGTGACGAGCGTGGGGAAAGGTTTCATCAAGATATTCCCACTATTAAAAAACGCTATCAGGGCAAGTGGAATAGCCAGCTGCTTGCTGACTTACTGTTGGACTTTAATTTCAAAATGTTCTTCATACCAATATAAAAAAAAAGTGAAAAGAAAGAGTTTCTAAATACGTCCCAGAATAGCATATACGTAGTTAGTGTTAGTATTGAATGATCAATATGAATTTCATGTGTTTATAATACCAGACGTGATAGAAGATATTTCTTTTTATAATAATTATTAGGAATATAAAACAAAATAAGTTTGTATATAGTTCATAAAGAAAAATAAAAAAAATGAAAATTTGTTCTGTGTTATTTTAGCAATTTAATTTTTACATGTAAATTCGATTACTGCATATCATTATTATTACTGCGTCTTAAGATAGTTCTTGGTTTTTGATACAACAATTTGAAATTGTACTGCAAAACTGGAAGATTTGTGCTGTTCTTTGTGATATAAACTTATTGTTAATAAGTTTATATTCAAGATTCAAAGCATAAACAAAATATTCAATGGGATATCACGAGTTTAGCAGTCATAGCGTACTTATCTAAGATTTGGTTGACGTTATCTTTACAAATCCTGTTGTAACCCATAGTTCTTTCCGTTAGAAACCTCTCAGTTGATGATAACAAATGATAAATTTTAAATAATAAATAATACACAAATTTCGTTTATTTTAGTTTATATATTCCATTGGTTCTATTGAAAATAAATGTAACTTATTTGTAATGCAAATGTATTTACATGTAAGGTATCATATTCATCGGACATCAGCATGTTAATTATTTTTTTCTGGTACCTATCGTGTTGATGATCTATTAATATAGAGATGTGGTCTATATTAATAGCGTTAAATTGATTAAACGGAGATTTATTTCTAAACTATCTGTGTTATCAATAAATTAAGCTGCTATTATCCAACTACTTCAATCACGGAAGAAAGAGAAGTTTTGTTGGTGGTGATGTTGTGGTACGGCTCTAACGGTTTCATAGGCTGTATTCTTACAATCCATATCAATTTTTCATCATACCTCGACCAGTTTGCTTTCATAGCATTCTTATCGCATGCATTTGTTATAACTAAACTCTAGTTTAAAATATAATTTGTCGAACAAGTCGATTACTTCACGTTTTAATGTGTTGAGTTCCCAGACCATTTGCTTATTGAGCTTGAATTTTTATAAATGTGCGTATATCAATAACGAATTATTACTGCTATTGATATTGTTGTTAGTTTTATTTTCATGTTGCAATAAAGTTTGCAACGATTTTGTAATTTAATGGAAATCTGTATTTGCTCTGGCTGGAAATATCTGCATATACTTTAGTACTTTCAGCTATTAACTCTTTATATTTAATTATATTAGTAGCCTTAAGGAGCGATCATGTACATATGATAAAATAAATAATCGATTCAGCAATATGTATTAAGCTAATACACGTATGAAGAAAGTTGGAG
The DNA here is from genome assembly GCA_023690525.1 of Holotrichia oblita. Lineage (NCBI taxonomy): Eukaryota > Metazoa > Arthropoda > Insecta > Coleoptera > Scarabaeidae > Holotrichia > Holotrichia oblita. Next base: position 44,190,139 of record CM043020.1, read on the forward strand.
TCAGCGAAGATACCACAAAGAAATTTGAAATTTAATAAATACAAATACATATGTACATCAAATAAATTTCGTGTCAAGTAGTTTCTGGCTATAAAAAAGTATTTCCTAGCTTGACATTTGCGTTATTTAGTTGGTCAAAATATATTTAGATTAACTCTTTTTCAATTTTAAAATGGTTTAATATTTTGTAGGAATACCAAACAACACCAAATTTAGGACATAAATAACGTTATTTACGTAGTAATTATGGAATTAATTAAAGAAATACCTTTGCATGTAAAATAATGTACCATCATTCAGTAATTGTTTTTTATATGGAATACAAGTTAAAATAGTGTGAATACCATGCGATACAAAATATTTACTTTTTGAATACTTTACTACTGTTTAATACGATAACACAAAATGTTGAAATTCACCTGAAATTCTCATGTTATGAGAGGTTTATCTCTTACTCGCCTCATTTAAATTGATTATATTTTCTAAACCAGTGCGGTTGGTTTGTGGTACAAAAACGTACAAAACCACTACTACAGTACGACTCCACAAGTGAAATTTTGAAATTCCGATATGGAGGAGCTCAGTTTCTAATCACTCAAACTAACGATGTACAAGATGTTTGCTTTTTGGTACAAAACACTACAATACAGTAAATCTTGCAATAGTACGTAACATGCCTCGTTCAAGTACATTCGACAGTTATTTATTCTTTTCTTATTGTGGAGCCTATTTGATTGAATTTCTGAGTTAATTGTAAGCTTGTTCCTTCTATAAGTCTATAATATCGAGTTAAACTGGGGACAAAATGAAGATATAAACGAAATATGCTTATTGAATAGTTTCCAGCAATACGTTTAATATTTACAGTTTTATGTATGCATAAGTTTAGATTTTTACAATTTTTGTTATATTTTAGTTAAATACCTATTCTTTAACTTTAAGAGGCCCGACTACCCTTTGACAGCTGGCGATGTTGCCACAATTCATTTTTTTCATAAGATTATGTTTTTATATTTTATTTAAAACGTATTTTAAAATCGGGCTTCATACGCACATGTGTAGACGTATTTTGAATGCTCATAGCAAATTTCAGTAATTAAATCTAAAAATTAAATCTTAAAAATAGAGTAATCTCGATTCCCGTATCAAGGTACCGGCCTGTCACGGGAAAAGAGATTGTGAAGTTAATACCGAATATTAATAGACAAAATTGTATATGTGGATGTAAAACATTTGTAAAAATATGTGTATGAAGCCCAATTTTCAAATTATATTGAAATAAAATCAAGCAAACGATTTATAGAATTATGTAGATATGGCACCGCTGTAAAATAATCAGCTGGTAGACGACCCTCTTAAGCACCAATTTTCTATGTTATAGCAAATAATGTCCTTGGAGGGAGGGAGGCTGGCGTCATGCAGCCGTTTGCTATGTCATACTAGTTTGATACACCTGTATATTTCAAAATAATTTTAAATCGTACGTTTCATCTACCCACATATCCCTACACAAACAAAACATTTTAAAATGCAACCGGGTAGACACAATGGTCCGTCGCGTCAGCGGTGACTCACTTGTATATAAGCAGAATCAAAAAGAAATTTCCGGACAATTACAGTAAATACACTCAACGAAAATGTAATCCGTCCCTCTCTACCAATCCACCTGATAAACGTTTGGCAATCGACTCTTGAACGTTCGTGATCAAACAATAATAATAATAGTTTATTGCCGTGAGTCATAATAATAATAGACATTATTTAAATGTTAAATACCCAGAGGCGAGTAAAATAAAATATTAAAATACATCCATATTAATTATTCGTGTACTGCGGATAGTTTATTATATAATATTCCCTATTTCCTGATATCTAGGATTCATTTAATAAAATTTCGTGTTATGTGGTGACACACTAAGAGTCTGTCTATGTGGCATTTGCATATTATTATAAGTATCACATTTTTAAATTTTTAAATATATAATAAATATAATATTCAACTCCGAAGAAGTCGACTCGATGTTAATCATGTCGTTTCTTCTTGTTAACACAACAACAAATAACGGTAATCGAATGTAGGCTTTCACGGCCACTGTTCCATATAGATGTATCGTTCGGATGTTACCGTGGACGTTGTAACAAACTTGACGTTTCGCTGATCATACTGTCAGCTTCTTCAGAAGTTCTCTAAAGACTTTAGTCTCTAGAGACAACACTCGAAAGATACATCTTCATGGAACAAATAACGGTTCTTCCCTCGAGAAGACTTAGCAAGCTTCCTTGTATAAATTCCATAGAAAAAGTATAAACCAACAATTTCGGTTATGATAATTTATTACATTTTGATGGAAAATAAAAATATTCCAGCCATTTATAACTTTCCTGAACACTTGTCAAATTTCAATATGTCAATGAGTTGTATGTAAATGTAACCTAAGGGTCTCCGCAACGTTACTGTTTTATAAAGTGTTAAAATTTCAAAATGATACTTACTAATGATACGATCAGTCCGATAAGGTAAATTTAATAAAATAATACACAAATATTGTCGTAACTTATAATATTTATGCTTAACCTTCCTTTACAAAGTAAATGTTTACAAAAATATTCTCTAGAAATTATTGCTATACATATCCGCCTTCCAATGTTTAAATGTATTATTACTAACGATAACTTATTAATAACACGTAACTTGACCACAACAATCCGGATACGGTTTAGAAAAATCTTTGTCAGCCACTACGCAACGAGGACCTACTTCGGTTATATCGCAACTAAAAATTAAAAACAAACACATTGTAATAAAATTTACAGATTGTAGTGCGCATATTGCTCGGACGTTTTATATGATTAGTAATTACTTGTTTTAGTAGATACGTACAGTTACCCGCGAAAGTATTCGTCCGGGTAAAAAAATCGCTTGTTTTACAAATAGAAGATGAAAACCGATTTCTTTCGCCACAAATCGATCATTAACGACCAGAATGGCTTAAATGTGGAATATTTCTCTAATAAGTTAATTATGAACAAAGTTACAAGCATTGAAGTACACATGGAAAAATTCACCCCACCTTTCTGGTGAAAGTTGAATTAAATTTGTGTCACTAAAAGAAAGAGTATGATTTGTTCATCCAACATTCCAAATTTGGTATGATTATTTGCAGCGGTTCCAAAGTTATGAATTTTTTACTTTACGAAATAGAGGCGAAAATCGCGTGCGACTTGCATTACAGAGCGTTCGCACGCGATTTTCGTAAAGTAAAAAATTCATAACTTTGGAACCGCTGCAGATAATCAAACCAAATTTGGAATGTTGGATGAACAAATCATACTCTTTCTTTCAGTGACACAAATTTAATTCAACTTTCACCACAAAGCCCAGGTAAATTTTTCCATGCCTACTTCAATGCTTGTAACTTTGTTCATAATTAACTTATTAGAGAAATATTCCACATTTAAGCCGTTCTGGTCGTTGGTGATCGATTTGTGGCGAAAGAAATCGTTTTTCATCTTCTATTTGTAAAACAAGCGATTTTTTTACCTGGACGAATACTTTCGCGGGTCTATAACACTACTAACAGTTTTCCCAAAACAGAAGCGAAGACTATCAAAATTAAGAGTATATATCAGGCAATGATCTACTTTATGCACCAGCAATAAAATTACAAGTTTATCGTTTTATCAAACCTAATTATTCGCACTACATTTTCTTAATTTGATACAAAATGTAAGTAAATAATACAATATAGATTTATATAAATATGAGTAATACTTTAGTAAATATAGATTTAAAATGAAAATATCGACAATTTATCTATGAAATGAAGATGTATAGAAACAAAATCAAAATATCGATTTGAAAAAATATATTGAATTTGGTAATTGTAGAGTATTGAGGATACTTGTAGATCTTATAATATTGACAAGTATATTATAGTTGAAATTCGAGCCTAATTCTAAAATTACACAATTTTAAATATACAGTGAAATCCGTTTAACACGAAACTGACGAGACAAAAATATTTTTTCGTGTTAAAAGATTTTCGTGTTAAAGGGTATTACAAAAAGTGTATATAAATGTACATATACTCAACAAAATTTCGTGTAGTACATTTTATTTACATAGATACATATGCATGCCTTTAACAAAAATATTAACAAGAAGTTACTGAAATTTAATACATAATTTGCAATTAAAAAAAACCAATAAAACGTTTATAACTTTCTTAGAAAAATAATCTGATATATTTTTTGTATTGTCCTTTTTAGATAAACAGCATTGTCTCATTCGCTTTGATTTCAAAGACCTTTTAATTCACGCAGACGTGGCAGCTGTTTTCATATTTTGTTCATTCCGAGAAATGATATCTTCTCGTGTTAAGAGATTTTTGTTTCGTGTTAAGAGAAAAAAAAATGTATGCAAATACATAGTACTTTTTCGGGACCGCTTTATTGTTTCGTGTTAACCGATATTTCTTCTTAAGCGTTTTTGTGTTAAACGGATTTCACTGTACATTACAGTGAAACTGTAGGGCCAATACAAAGAAAATTCATGACAATACATTATTAAAAATAGCATAAATTTACTTAATTTTGTAGAAACTACAAAGCAGTTCAGTATAAAACTATTCACGTTACATTAAAGTAGCGAATACATACACCAAACTGCTAAAGTAAATTAACAGCTATATAGAAACATTTTGCTGCTATTCTTGCGTAAGGTTTGAAATACTTGGAGATTTCTTCGAGAGAGTAAATATTTGTTAAAACTGCTGAAAACAGCATGAGTGATTTTGAGAAAAATTTGAATATAAAATGTAAAAGGAATTTGAAATTCTGAAAGTGAGATGTGCGTACTAATTGATGTACTATATGCCGCAGAGCAGCATATTCGAACATACCTAAAGTTCCATATTAAAAATAACTAAACTTACCCGAAATACTCTATTACGCCATCTGAGCAATGTGCTTCACCACACATATCTTCCTCAAAATTCTTTTTAATCTCTCCCTCTTTCATTAGACCAATTGCATCATATGCAGACTCGCAAGCATATCCCCGTGCTCTATTTTTTGCACCTAAAATTATTATTAACAAACAAATAAATACCTAAAACTAGAATAAAGAAAGTAACTTACTATAAACAGGAGCATCTTCTACAGAAGTAGCACAGAATATAATCGGGAAGCAGGCAACTAATAACAAAACTGTGTACATTTTTATAGTGGCGTCTTCGAATCTTCTTTGACTATTGCGCGGCGAAATCTACAATCAAACTAAGAAAATGATTTGCGGTATTGTTTTTATATACAAGTATCTAAAGTTACATTGCCGAATTTATAAGAGGATTTACAAGCTGAACCATTTAGTCATAAACTAGTATACAATAAAAATCTGGTTTGTAATGAGTATAGAATATGTTTGCTTTATTAGAAGTTGAAGGTTACTAATACTTATCATCGCGAAACACGATTAATAGTATTGGAAATAAATAATCTATACAAAATAATTCAGGACAGGACTTAACATTAATATTAATGCCAACAAATTTATTTATAGCATATACAGAACATTCCGCGTAACCTGTTAGAAGTTTTATAGGTTCTCATAATACTAAATTTCTAAAATTGTATACCGACTTTTAGTACCATTAGGCCAATTCTTTATATATTTTTAGCAAAGAATAGCTTTAAGTTTACAGGGTGTTGACATATAATTTATTTTAAATGGAATGATGTAATTTTTATTATTTCGTTATATTCTATCATTCTAAGTTTATATGTATTAGTGGTCTAGATCTCTATATTGAAATGTTTTGAATTAGAAATTCATGCTAGATTGATCAACACTGAAGTATTGTATACCTATCTATAATAGTTTTTAAATATTTGTGATTATTTTATTATATACCAGAATATTCTAGTTTTCAATGGAAATATATATGTCAACTGTCCTAATAGAATACCATTAGATACCATTAGCTCAATTCTTTATAGGTAAGAACTATTTCGGCTATATACACCGTGAACAAATAACTTCGTATTTGAAATGGAATCATGTAATTCTTTATATCCTGTAAGTACCTCATTTCTAAGCTGCTTCTATTAAGGCTCTCTATCTCTGAATTCAATTATTTCCATGTTACTTTTGATTAGCTGCTGCATTTCTACCCCCATTTATGTACATACACCTAAATTAAATAATTTAAATTCTTTATCTATAAGAATTTTTATTAAATGTTAAATTGTTAAATTATTTATCTGTACATTCAAGATCAAAAAGCTGTGTGTTTACAAAGTAAGATACAGGAATGTCTGTCAAATACTACTACAAAAGAGATATAATTTTATACAAAATGTCCATAAATGATCAACTAAAATTGGTAAAGTTAAATGCATTTCTTTATAGAAACATAGCACGACCAATCATTATTTTACGTATCTATTTTTGAAATATTTGCTTATTTTTTTCAGTATTTCTTCATAACTATTCTAATAAAACTATTACGTACTTATATAAAAACAAACAACTCTCTAAATAAGTAAAAATTCAAAATATATTTCTAAATACAACTACTATACTAAGGGATATAATAGAACCAACACTAGAAGAACAACAGCATGGATTTAGAAGCGGTAGAAGTGCACAAGATCTAATATTCATAGTTAGACAACTAGGAGAGAAATTTCTGAAAAAAGGAAAAGGAATGCATATCTGCTTTATCGACCTACAAACGGCGCCGGCGTTCGATAGAATTGAAAGAGAGGACATCTGGAAAGCCCTAGAAAACAGGGGGATAGAAGGACATATTATCAACACAATAAAGGCCCTGTATAAAGGTAATAAAAATAAAGTTAGAACACATAACGAAGAATCAACAGAATTTGAAACAAAAATAGGATTAAAACAGGGCTGTGTTCTTAGCCCTCTTCTATTCACGATATTAATGGATGATGTTATAAAAAATTGTAAACAGAGATGTGAGAAACTGATAGTGGGTAGCTGGAGAATGCACCAAAGTGCTCTACGCGAATTATTGTTCGCAGACGACATGATTGTAGTAGCAGACTCAGAAAAGAAGTTACAACAGAATCTAGATATATACCAATCGGAATTCAGAAAAATAAACATGGAAATTAACATAAGCAAAACAAAAACGATGATAATGGGAGGAAAGGAAAAGATACACGAAATATGCCCGGAGGGAAGACAGCTAGAACAAGTTAAAAGTTTTAATTATTTAGGCACAGTAATAGAAGAAAATGGAAGGATAGATAAAGCAATAGTAGAGAGAATAGGAAAGACAGGAAGAATTTATAACATGCTTAAAGATACATTTTTTGGAAAAAAGGAAGTATCAAAGAAAATAAAAACAGAGATATATAAAAAAGTAGTAAGACCTTCATTAGTATACAGTTGTGAGTCTTGGACGATTTCAGATAGAAACAAAAGCAGAATAACAGCAGCAGAAATGAGATTTTTGAGGAAAATTGAAGGAATTACAAGGAAAGACAGAATTAGAAATGAGGTAATACTACAAAGTAGGAACCTGAAACCGGTTTTTTTTTAATGTGTGGTGGGTGCTTAGTTGCAGTGACTCCGTAAGCTGTATTACTTGTCTGGCTATCACTGCAACTCTTGCGGTGTACTTTAGTGTGTGTAAGTTGTGTTTAAATGGCTTTGTGACAGCATCATATCGCCTTTCATGATGCCGCGCTGTTAATCACTTTGCTCCCAACAGCGAATGGCAAGTCGATCCGGGATTAAACTCTCTGAAAAAATGTCACCGTCCCTCCAAAGAATTGAACCCCGGCACCTATCGTCCTCTCACAACAATAGTCAGCCGCCTAACCACTGCGGCCATCGACCCGTTAAAGAGGTTAAGAGAGTTATTGAAGAAAGACAGCTGGGTTGGTTAGGACACTTGCACCGGATGCACGAAAATAGACCGTCCAAACAGGTGTATGAAGCCAGAGTACAGGGGAAGAACAGAATAGGAAGACCTAGAATACAATGGGAAGAACAAGTACGACAGGCAGCCGCAGAACGTGGTATACAATGGTGTGAAACAAGGAACTTGGCACAGAACAGAAACTTGTGGAAGGAAAGAATAAATGTAATAGTAACTTGAAATGTAGTAATAAAATCCGACATCTAACGGTATAAGGATGTATAGTTTAAATAAAAAAACTCCTATACTACAAATCTTCCAAATTAAAATTATAATTGAATTTCTCTGTTGTTGCCTTTCTGACAACCTCCTGATTTAAGTTTGTATGCTATTAATTTTGTAAAGTTTTGTATGCTATTAATTAGTTCTTCTTTTGTGCTTATTGAAAGCCCATATAGTTGGAATTTGCGTAATAGGTACCCACAGAAAAGTGTTAAATACGGAAATCTAGGCCACCATTTCTAATACCTATTGCACTCTCCTATACAACTATAGCACCAAATATATGTATTTCTTAACGCCTCCACTGCAGTATATTATCTTAGTACATTGTTGTTGTCTGAGATAAATGCCACCGGAGGTATTTCTTGATACATAACTTCTGCGAGGTATATATACATACCATACCTTCTGCAGCATTTAAATTTTACTATAAAGTTATATATCTTATGTATTTAAACGTCTACATGTATATGCTTACATACATATGTGGTCGGAATTGCATGTACGCTCAACTGAATACAAATGGTTGGTTTCCTTGTTCACCGCAGTGCATTCTTCATTTACTACACTATTTTCATATGGGTTATACCAATATAAATTTTAAGGTGTACGTGCGCCGACGAATTAATAATTTTAATAATGTAATTTTCAAATATTGCATAAGGAATGAAATCATGAAAAAGAAATAGAACAAGTGTCATTCAAAAATACGTACGTTAAAAAAACTTAAAAGAAAGTAAAATAAATTAATTGCTGTGAGGTAAAATAAATTACACTGTTTTAATTATTTCCAAAATAATCAAGAAAAAACGTCCAGTTAAAGATTACGGCTAAGAATATTTACGTATAACATATGCAATATGTGCTTACAATGCGATAATAAACTGCGAACAAAACAATATTTTTTGTGTCCGGTGCAGTGCTTAATGCACACGCGCACAGATCTAGACTTATATAACAATAATATAAATGCCTTCAGAAGCATTACCTACACACTAGTTAACCAATATTAACCTCATACCATTGCAACGAAATCGTAAATAACATTAAAGTAATTGAGTGTAGAGATAGGGAACCCTAATACAAATAACTGAGAAATGTTGTCTAGAATATAGCGAAATAATAAAAGTCTTCATCATTCCATTTAAAATATCAAATTATATGTCGACACCGTGTATATTCGTGCTTCTCAGTTCTAAATATCTTATGAGAATTCAACTAAAAAGTTGTACATAATTTCAGAAATTTATTACTATCCGAACTATAGAATTTCTAACAAATTATGCAATAATATCCTGCAAATTACTATCACAAACAACATCAAATTTAACGTTGAAGTAGGAAGTATGTAGATATACATATGTATGTATATGCAATGCTTATTTTTTTGACGGGGAAAATGCTTTATGCACCCCACTCGCTTGGGTCGATCGCGGAGTGGAAGTGTGGGACTCGCTGCAGGCAGCATACCCACTAAAAACCCCCTGATGCCCTCTACAGTACCCGGAACTATTGATGATATTTCTTCAGGTACTGCCAGCGGTCTCAAAGACGTGTGCTTCCTGTGGGCCTACATCATCTACTGCGGTTGGTGTCTTTGACTGTGGAACTCATCCGCCTCTTTTCTGGACATTATCCCCCTTATCATGTCGTGTAGCAGCTTCCACGTGGAGGGCGACTCTAGCATGGTCGGTACCAAGGTCTCCGGTGTTAGTGCACGTCCAACAGTTTTGAAGGAACCCGTTCTATGCTCACGCCACCTATCACAAGCAAAGATTGTGTGTTCTGGCGTGTCAGGCCATCCGCAATAGATACATTCGTCATGAGTGTCCCTGTTTATACGTCTAGCAAACGCGCCAAACGAGCAATCCAAGAATCAAGACGTCCTATGAGGCGCTTAGTCCACTGCGCCTTATCGCTTAAGGTGTCCCACTTTTTCTGTCATTCGACGATGGTATTGTTTTTGGCCTGGCTAATTATTTGTTGTCGGTCCTCGTGTCTTCAATCGTAAATAAACGCTCGCTCTCGGACCATCAGGTCGATTGGTGTAACGCCCGCGATCACCTGAAATGCCTCTAGAGAGGCTGTTTTGTAGGCCGACGCAACGCTTCCCCTCGCTTTCTCCAGGATACGCCTGTATTTGTCTATTTCGACAGCTTTTCTCCATATGGCTGCACCGTAAAGTAGCAGATTGAGGACCGTCTGCACCATCTTTCCACTGCTTGGGCCTCTGATATTGGGCATGAGTCTGGTTAGGCTGGCCTCTTTCTGTTCAGCTTTACTAACAGCATTCTTCACGTGCTGTCCGAAAGATCCTCTCTCATCGAGGGTGACGCCAAGGTATGTTGCAGTCTTAGCCGGTTTCAACGTTACCCCGTCAAGGGAGAACGCGACGTGGTCCCGTCTCCTCTTTCATCAGCAGCACCTCGGTCTTGTCAGGCGCCAATTTTAGCCCGTGGTCCTTCATCCATGTGCTGATCATGTCCAAGCACAGATCCGTATCTCTCATAAGTGAGTGTTTGTTATCCTCTCCCACAACCAGCGCAAGGTCGTCGGCAAAGCCAACACATACCGCGTCCGCAGCAAATTCTAAGCTCAGCACCCCGTCGTACAAGACATTCCATAGGAGCGGTCCCAATACAGATCCCTGGGGAACCCCAGCGCTAACATCAACGGTGGTGTCCCTCCCAATATAGATCTTTCTGTTGGTAAGGTAGTCAGTTACCAGATCTATGAGGTAAATAGATATGTTTCTCTTGCGCAGTTCTTCGACGATCAAGTCGTGGCTGGCTGTATTGAAAGCGTTTTTCATATCTATGGTAACTAGAACACACCTTCTGCTATTGAAGTCCCGAGTAGTTTGCTTTACAGCCAGGATCGCATCGATGGTTGACATATTTTTGCGAAAGCCGAACTGCAGTCTGTGAAGCCCGCTCTTTTGATCTATTTCGGTTTGTAGTCTGTTTTCATCAGGGTCTCGAATACCTTACTTTGCGTCTTGAGCAAGCATATAGGCCGGTAAGAGTTAGACATGCCCGGGGATTTTCCATTCTTCAAAAGCAGAACACCCTGGCTACTTTCCACTCATCGGGGAATCCATTGGTTTGTAAGAAGCTCTTCATAATCGCCGCTACTAGTAGTGCAATGCTTATTAATTTTTATATTATAGAATAAATCTGCTTAATAACCTAAACAGATATGTTTATACTTCCAACATACGTTTTAGGAAATTCAATTTTTCTATGCTGCAGCATATACCAATTACCATATTTGTAAAATACACAAACAATCCATTTATTTACAAACGATACCATAAAACATAAAGTAAAAACTTAATCAAATTCACTTTGGATTAGTCCGCCTATGATATTATCAACAGGAAATTGACATCTTTGTTGCGGTTAATTATTTATTTAAATGTTTTTCTAACAGTTGAAAACATAAACATTATTAATATTAATTTGTTAAAAACAGTATCATGTTGGAAATGTGCTAAGTGTTATAAACTTACAATTCTTTATTTTGTAACAAATTCAGACTGATTTCAATTGCAAATAATACAGGTGGTTCTAAAGTATTTTACCATTCTACATCTTATCTGTTTTATATACATCTCATATCGCACATAATCGTTTTAATATCGTAAAAAATATTTAAATAATTACTTTCAATTCATATGACAAATAAGAGTGATTTTGCAAACCAAGGAATCCTCACATTTTCAAACGTACACAAAAGTAGCATAAGCTAAGATATAAAACAGATACAAACCACCAACACGGCAGAAATTTTACGTTTTGATAGTCATCCATGTACACATATGTATATATGTATAAATCATATATGTACAAGTCCTGGACGTACCTAATAATCAGAATTTAACGGGAAATAACAAAAAATATAGTGGTAATAATATTTATACTTACAACGAACACCAAATATACTCAGAATAATAAATCTGTTAGCTCTTATTCACAGAAAAAAAAAATCCAGAAATAACTTCATAACACCCCTTGTACAACGATTAAAGAAACGGTGGTAGACAAATTATTCAAAAAATTTAGTTTATCACACGCTACATCTACAAAAAATTTGTTGTGTTGATATCGTTCAAAGAAAGAATGAGCGCCAAAAAAAAATGTCAAACAAAAACGGAGACCGCAGTATATTTGGTTGCCTATGTTTTCCCAACTAAAATATTACATTCAACAAAATTTCATTCTTGTATTGTTTTCACAATAGAACAGAGTAAAGCTGCATTTCCATAGAGGGTAGTGCCAATTGTAGTGTAAGTAGTGGAGTGCCGAAGTTAGTTCTCATATTTTTAAACGAGAGTATTTACATAAACAGTGCGACAGTAATGGTAATGGAAAAGTAGTGCCAAAGCAAAGCCAAAGTTCGCAAACTCCAAACTAGTGATACTTATACCACTGCGGCTGCGCAGAACAATCTACCGATAACAGCTGTTGTGTGCAGGCGCAATGGTATAAGTATCGGTAGTGTAGTGGGAAAGTTTGGAGTTTACGAACTTTAGCACTACTTTTCCACTACCGTTACTGTTGCATTGTTTATGTAAATGCTCTCGCTTAAAAACATGAGAACTAACTTTGGCACTCCACTATTCTTACACTACAATTGGCACTACCCTCTATGTAAATGAAGCTTCGTTGAATGTAAGCTAAACAACATAAAGAATGTGCCTATTATAATACCGTAAAAATAAATGTTGAACTAGACAGATATGTTGAAGACTTCTAACTTTTTTATATGTATATTATGGATATATATATGTGTTTGAAATTGTGAGATATACAAAACCGATATATATGATTGCATTATCAATTACTATAAACAAATCAAAACTTCATCGAGACAAGTTAGTGGATATTTCAACTAAACGGCATTGCTGTTGCTTTAGGTTTGTATCTCCGAAAAATCACAGTTCAGACATTATGCGAAAGATGTGTGTTGTTTTTATTTGAAGGATTTGAATCTGTGTTTACCAGTAGTTGCCAATAACAGTGAATCCCAACAATACATATAATTTGTACTGCAGTTCAATTCAATACAATTGTTTTGTATTTAAATGCTAATTTCTAACCCATTGTCGAGTGCTGCGTTAAACTTATAGGTAATTTACTTTAATAACATTTTTCTTCTGTACGAAGTAATGAATAGTGTGAATATAAATAGATAACTTAAAACACGTATTCTATCACTTACCTAAAATTAATGAGATGTCTAAAATATATACATATGTAATTTAAATTTTCTTAAATGACAACTTTGAAAAACTTTTTATTTCGAAGAGGATCACAATTGTTTGAGTGTATTACAAACGTTCCGTGATTACTACAGTGGTGGAACTCTATAAAATAGAATTCTGTTCTGTAGAATCGACCAAAGCGATTCTATCGTCTGAAATAGAATCGTATATGTTGTACTCTATCAACTTCGCTTATGCTATAGAATTGTGCTTCGTTAATCTTCAAATTTGTCAAAATACGCGAAAATTTCATTGGAAATTACTACAAATTTTTAGGGTTTTTACATGTTTTAGTCGGTTTTGTTTTTGAATTTCAAGCAAATCACTTGTATTCCATTGTAGTTATTTTTGTGATCGTTATAATGCTCCCCTTAAATTTATATATCGCCGGAAATATAATTCAAGATATTAATAAACGGGAAGCATTAAAAAATTTTAACAATGAAAGGAGAATGATGAGAAACTCCATTTAATCTTCCCTGATACGCACTTTATAAAAATATTTTGCCTCACAAAAGCGATGGTTGATTATTTAATTACTCAATTAGGACCCTTCTTTCCCATCACTAGAAATAATATAAAGCTATAGACATACAAAAATTTTCGCGGCACTAATTTTCTTTGAAACAGGAACATATCAGCGCAATGTTGGACAATCATATATAGCATACATTATAGCATTATAGGTATCATTATTGTAACAAAATCAATCTCTAGGTGCATAAAGCAAGTAGGTAACTGATATTGCGGATCATCTCACCCACAGATATATTATATTTCCAAAGACAGCAACAGAAAAAAATCAAATTGAACAACGTTTCATGAGAAATTTTAGATCTCCTGGGGTTATTGGGGCTATAGCCTGTACCCAAGTTGCACTAATTGCTTCGAAGATAGAGGAGCATAATTATATAAACCGCAAAGGTTACCATTCAAAAAATATTCAAATAGTACGTATATGTATTTAAAACAAAATAGATTTTAAGTTTCAGATTTGCGATCTAAATCTAAACATTCTTAATGTTAATGCACTCTATCCAGGTTCATTTCATGATGCATTTTACAACTTTTTAATAATATCAAAACATACAGTCGAGATATCACAGTTCGTGCGTTTTTGATTTTATTGGTTATGTTACCGTTGTCACCCGTTGTCGACACATTCAAAGCTGTAGAAACCAAGCGAAGCAATGGGGGTGGAGTGCGGTGAGAGGAAAGAAGTAGAATTGTGAATAGAGTACCAAATTAAAGAATAGAATCGCATTTTGCGATACGATAACACTTCTCTATTTTATAGAGTTCCACTACAGATCTACGTCCTAATTACATATATACAAATACATATATATATTATACAAAAATCTTAGAATTATGATCTAATGTTGTTTTTAGGATGATCTCATACTATATATGCAACGTGACTCCTATCGCCGTAGGGAAAGTTACTGTACCTAATATATGTGGATCATTCACTTTAAGAGTGCAGCGTTAGAAAAGATAGGACCTTATTTCGCGGCTTGTGATTGGTCAATTATCGAGGCACGTACACACTATGTAAAATACTGTTCTTATACGTATGAAATTTGAGGTTAAAAGCGATGCGTCAAATTTGTTTATGTTGTTTTGTTCGTATATATTTGCTGTATTGTGTTATTTCCGTACGTTTTTCTTTGTATTATCAAATTTTGCAAGTACCTTACATTAAAAGCAAAGTTCTTTTCAGTATTACTTGCAAATTCAAGGTATCTATTATTATCTGTATTCATATACTATTACACTTGATGGATCCTCAAAAAATCCTTCAGGAAAATATATAATTAGTAGGCAGAGGCAAATGGCATTAATTTATATTTGCAACAGAAGCAGAACAATTCAAAGTCATTCTATTACATTGACTGCGAAACAACTTGGACTTGGAAAGAGGACAGTATTAAGGATATAGATACCGCAGAAATGTCTCATTCACCTTCAAAGAAATGTAATAAACCTATGATAATTTGGATGAAGGCCAGCGGTCAGCAATCCGAAGACAAGTGTTTGAAAAATGAGTTATGTGTACAAAAATATTGAGCGTAAATATATTTGAATTAACTTAGCAATTTAATTAATGTTTGTAGGTTGTTAATGCGAATGAGAATTTGCCAGACTTTATTATGGAAAATTCTCAAAAAATTAGGACTTATGTGGGTGAAACGCAACCGAGAAAGTGTGCTAATGGAGCGACAAGATATTGTTTTACGGAGACACCTTGAAAAAGGAAGCATTCGTTGAATGGCTTAATTTAAAAGGAATTGTTGTTGGTTTATTAAAAGTTAAATTACTGGAACTTACTAAACAAAAATATATTACTGACAATTCTGTTACATACATTATTGACAAAATAGGAGCAGAAAGTGTTCGCACAATAATTGCCCCTATATTACTGTAATTTGAATCCCATCGAATTAATATGAGCTCAAGTGAAGCATCATGTTGCTAATAATAGAACTTTTAAGTTAGCGGAATTATTGGATAGAGTTAATCATGTCACTGCTGAAGTCTGGACTAATTGTCAAACATTGGATCGAGGAAGAAAATACGATGTATGATTTGATTTTTGCGTATTAGATCATATAAATATTTAAAAATATTTCTTCTTATGTACAATAAACTTGAAAAATACATTTTCTATGCAATTATTGTGTTTCTATTCTTAAAATAAATATAACATATGTAGTCATACATCTTATATACAATTTCTATAATGTAGACTGAATAATATATTTTACTTAACATATAAATTTTACGTTTTAAAAATCAATCTTATCATTAATTGCCTGTGAAAAGCTGTAAAAAAGTTTAACAAAACTTAATAAAATAGAAATGTATTGATTCATAATGTTTTATAGACATTATTAGCTAAAATATACATACGTTGTAATATATTTGTATATTTACCGGAAGGTTAACCTACGTCAATATTTTGAATTGAGCGGTATATTTAAATTTTCTAGTGTAAAACCAACGCCGATTGTGGCGCCAACTACTGCACTCTTAAGTTGAATGGAGGTATGTGGAGGTAATTGTTGCTCCATATTCCTGGGTATTGTTGTTCTTGACATTGACGTTCTTACACATTTAATAATAATTTCTCTGGAACTTATTATTAATATTATTCCAAGAAATAAAAAAAAAATGTTCCACTAATTATGGAATCTATTAATTTATTTTATTATTCTATCTCATGTGAAATATTAAGACAGGTTTGTTTGTTCTTCTTATTAATTGCTCTTTCTTTGTTTTCTTGCATCTTACGGACGATGTGTTCGTAAAGGTATTTTGTTCGTGTCCTATGGTTTTGTATATACCTATTCTTCGAAATAAACGTCATCATAATATAAGTCCACAGGTTCTTTAGAGTTTGTGCGACCACAAAGTAATTCAAATGGTGTTACTCCTGTTGCAGAATGATTGATGGAGTTATATACAATAATGCAATTTTTCTGAAAAATTGCATTATTGTATTTACATACGCCAAGAAAATAATATACTTCGGTGTCAAAAAAAATAATACACTTCGGTGTCAAAGATGGAGTTATATGCCCGAATTGCTAGCCGTACGAGTTGTTTAACATCTTGAGTCATTTCTAATTTTTTAGAATACCGACATGTTCCAATAGAGTGGAATGGAATCGTTCAATTGAGGAAGTAGAATTTGGATTTTGAAATGTGGTATAATGTATCATTATTCTATATCATTTAAAGCGGTGATACTGGTAAATTTCAGTCCTTTGTTCACTACCACTTCTTGGGATGTTCCATACAGGGTGTTTCATTAAGGCTGGCCACTGGCCATATCTCAGATACTAGTGGACATAGAAAGTTGGGAAAAAATATTTCATAATAAAAGTGGCTATGAGAAAATCCTGGAAATTAATTTTAAGTTCCGCGTCTCACCACCAGAGGGTACAATACATACAAAGTCAAATATTAAAAAGTTCAATTTCTCCGAAAATTTCCACATTGAGGTATAGTTTTGGTAATATCATTAGAAAGCTGATAGGATTCCGCATCAATTTGGTGTAAGGCTCATTAGTGTACCGACCTTGATAAGTGTGGGAGAAGTCATTGAAAGTGTAATCATTTAAATCGCTGTAACTTCTAAAGGACTTATCCGATTTTAGTGGGAAACAGCTTGTTTGAAAGAGGAAGGTAAGTATTTTTAACTGACGTATTAAATTGTACCCTACAGTTCCTAATAAATTTCCTAGAAGACGCAATTTGTCACAATTACAGTTTTTTTTATTTTATTCCAGAAACTTAAATCATACGGTATATTTTTGACATCATAAGTGAAAAGTAAATTAAATTTGCTGCAAAAAACGTAAATTACGCAATTCGACGTCTTTATTCGTTCCAGAGTTATGGCGAAAAGACGACTTTTTAACCGTCTAATTTAAGAATTGATTGTTACTATGGTTTCTTAAGGTGTGAAGGTTGAATTAGTAATAAGGAATCTGCATTTATCATAGTCTGTGCCTCCCTTCACACTCTATCTAGGCTTAAGACTAGTCCAAACTACGCAAAAAGGAAAATTTGGAGCATGTTTAGAGGCCAACGGGTCATAACAACAATATCAAAATAATGATTGAAAACTTTTTAAGAAACTTTTTAATAGAACGGTAAAAAATCATGAACAACTTTTAAAAAACAATTGAAAAACTATAAATATTCAAATTGACGGCCGTATTGTAAAATACAATTATTTATTCTTGTTCTCGTACTAGAAACGGCTGTTTCGATTTCGGCTCGTGGAATCGAATTTATTGCAATTTCAATTCGGTGAATCCTGTCCTCTCGGGTAGTTGGTCTCGTTTTGTAAACAATATCTTTTATTCTTCCCCACAAGTAAAAATCTAATACAGTTAAATCCGGGGATCTAGGTGGCCACGGAAACAAACTACCCCTTCTGATCCAGCGATTTGGGTATTTAACATTTAAGAAATCACGGACCCTTTGGGAATAGTGTGAAGGACATCCATCATGTTGATACTACATGGATGGTCTCACGTCAAGGGGAATGTCTTCTAAAAGATTGGGCAAGTTATTTTGTAAAAAGTTTAAGTAAGATTCACCATTTAGGTGTCCATCAAAAACAAATGGTCCGATAATTCTGTCTCCTAAAACACCACACCACAAATTTACACTCCATCTGTTTTGGTGATCCACTTCGCGCATCCAATGAGGATTTTTTCGCGACCAATAATGCATGCCGCAGCTAGTAAAAGTAGCCTCATCGGTCCATAAATTTGAAAAAGGAATCAAAGATTTTCATTACACATATCTCTCAGCCAATAACAATAGTCGAGCCGCCTGTCAAAATCAGTATCTGATAAAGCTTGGTGTAAAACTAGATGATAGCGATGCAGCTTAAAATCCCTTAAAATTCTGAACACAGAAGCAACACATACACCTAGTTCTGTGGAAATTTCTCTAATGCTTACGTGAGGCTCCGCTTCTACGTACGCAAGAACATTTATACTATTGTTTTCATTTCTTATGGGACGTCTTCTCATAGGAACTGGAATAGGTCGTACACGTCCTGTTTGTCTTAAACGTGTTACCAGTCGCCGAAATACTTTTCTGGTGTAGTGCCTTCGATCAGGATATCTGATAGCGTATTCTCGTTCCGCAATAGCTGTATTTTGAAAACATTCAAAATACACGGCAAGCATGTCGTAAGCCTCGGCATTGGTATACGATATTTTTGAAGGATAGCACTAATTTCTGAATAGCTAAAATGAAATCCAAAACTAAACAATGAAAAAACACAACATCTATCAAAGTTAAGTAAGTTATTATTACAATTATTTCAATTTATTTATCTCCATGGAAACGAGCCGACTTTGTTCCGCGGCTAACTAGATTATTATTTTAAAGCACACCACATTAACTCTGGAACGAATAAACCATAGTAACAATCAATTCTTAAATTAAACGATTAAAAAGTCGTCTTTTCGCCATAACTATGGAACGAATAAAGACATCGAATTGCGTAATTTACGTTTTTTGTATCAAATTTAATTTACTTTTCACATATGATGTCAAAAATATACCGTATGATTTAAGTTCCTGGAATAAAATCAAAAAAACTGTAATTGTGACAAATTGCGCCCTCTAGGAAATTTATTATGAACTGTAGGGTACAATTTAATACGTCAGTTAAAAATACCTACCTTCCTCTTCCAAACAAGCTGTTTCCCACTAAAATCGGATAAGTCCTTTAGAAGTTACAGCGATTTAAATGATTACACTGTCAATGACTTCCCCCACTCTTATCAATGTCGGTACACTAATGAGCCTTACACCAAATTTATGCGGAATCCTATCAGCTTTCTAATGATATTACCAAAACTATACCTCAATGTGGAAATTTTCGGAGAAATTGAACTTTCTAATATTTGACTTTCGATTGCGTCCTCTGGTGGTGAGACGCGGAACTTAAAATTAATTTCCAGGATTTGCTCATAGTCATTTTTATAATGAAATATTTTTTTCCCAACTTTCTATGTCCACTAGTATCTGAGATATGGACAGTGGCCAGCCTTAATGAAACACCCTGTATATGCTGAAGCTATCAATAAGTTTAGTATGATTTGTACATCTGTTTTTTTCCTGAATTGAATAGGCTTGGGAATATTTATTGATTTTTATTTGCTTTTTTATGTGTGGTGGGTGCTTAGTTGCAGTGACTCCGTAAGTGTAGTTTGTGTGTGTAAGTTGTGTTTAATGGCTTTGTGACAGCACCATATCGCCTTTTATAATGCCGCGCTGTTAATCACTTTGCTCCGAACAGCGAATGGCAAGTCGATCCGGGATTAAACTCTCTGAAAAAATGTCACCGTCCCTCCAGAGAATTGAACGCCGGCACCTATCGTCCTCCCACAACAATAGTCAGCCGCCTAACCACTGGGGCCATCAACCCGTTATGCCGAATTTTTTTTTTTTGTAATGTGGTGGGTGCTTAGTTGCAGTGACTCCGTAAACTGTATCGCTTGTCTGGCTATCACTGCAACTCTCTCCGGTACACCGGAAGTACATACCAACTCGCTTATTTTAAATAGGACATGCTATTTTTTATTTTTCAATTCTCTATCAAATTTTGAGTAAATTTCATGTACTATGTCCTATACTAAAAATTAATAGTTTTTGAGATATTTCAATTTTTTTAAATTTTTCTAGAAAAACAGTCTCAAATAAATCACGATGTTGCGCAAAATTTTACATTTCGCCTATTATTACATCCCCAAAAACTTCTAATCAAAGCTCCAAACACTGTTTTTTATTCACTACCCAACTTACCCAACTATTACAGCTAAAATTCTGTCCCAAGACAGGTTTTTACTTTAGGTTGGGATTAGTAATTGACCGCACATGCGTACTACATCAACTACATTTAGTACAAATTAAGTCGGAGATCAATCACTGATTATGTGTTGGAACAAACTTTGATATCAACGATCACGCAACGAACACAAAAATGATCTGAAATAGAAAAAATATTTACGTATACTTCTACAATACTGAAATTATATCAGGTGATATTCAGCTAGTCCAACAGTTTCTTTTTCTTTGCAATATTATTGTTCAAGTACCTGTAGCTTAGATAACTTTTTATACAAGCGCTCGTAGCGCGGCGCATGTCTGATACCTAGAACTATCGTCTTATAAGAACAAGTTTACGTATTTAAGTTGGACCTGCGTGGTTCCATCCACGGGGTACGATCTTTATAGGAAATGTATGAAATCAAATGTAGCTTAATTTCCGATAGAATACTAGATGGAAGTACAAGTGCGTACTTGGAAAAGTAGATTTCGGATTTACCTGTAGTTGTAGTCATGGGTAACGCACTAAATTTCTCTGCGTTGACACAATAGAGACTTATAGCAGAGCCAAACACGTATCCGTATCCGTCAAAACTAACCGGAACGCATGCGTACTTGCAATATTTTTCCTTTGCGTACGTATGTCGAAATACGTCATACGTAAAATTACGGCTTCTCACGTAGACAGTAAACGTACGTATTCAGTCGAACGAAATGTGCGAAGAAAGTCGATATAGCCCGATTAAAACAAATTTGTAAAATAGAAATGACAACAAATGACTCAAAATTGAAACGACTATGTAAACCAGCTCTACTACCTATAGTTATTCCGCATTATATAAAATATGAAGTATAAAAGCATAATTAATATCTTCATTGTAATTATCGTTTAACGTCTCTATCATAAGAATTTCTTCTATTATAAAATTATTGATATTGTCCTAACTACCTATTATTTTTCCCTTCATACAATACAACTAAAACAACCGTCTTGGTAAGGTTATTTGCAGCACGGCAAATATCATCAAACTATCTATACGTGTCATTCTGCTATAACTATGTTTCTCAAGCTTTTCTTACAACATACGTATCTGTCGTTTCAACGTTTACGTTGGTTATACATTTACGGATAAGTGTTTGGCTCTGCTATAAGTCTCTAATAACTCAAACGCACCTTAGTGTATCAACGCAATGAGTTAACGCAATTGCGCCATATGACGTAGATACCTAATATGATACGGTAACTCAATGGCCCGCTGTATTGTAGCGATTGAAGTGAAGCTTACTATGAGCTGATTGTTAGAAGCTAGAAGCGCAGGGTAATTTACATTTTACAGGCGCAAAGAGGATGAATTTTCTAGTATAACGTTTCATTAGAAAAAAAAAATATCTGAAAGATAAATATCAAAAATACGTGGATAATACATGTATATTTTTAGCCATAAATATTATTTTCAAATACAGGGCCAACTCGCAATCAGCGATAGGGAAATATGCCATTTTATTTAGGTTGGAATATATTATATATGTATATAATAGGGCCCCTGAATAGGTAACTTATAAAATAAATAAATCGTATACATTCAACAAATGAATCACTACTAATATAAGCAATAACAAACTACCATTTTGGACAGCTGTAGCTGAAGTGAAGTTACGCTTGAAAATTTAAACCGCGATGATTCTTGCGCTTGCCTTGTCTTCCGTATCAGTTAGCCGAATTGCGTTATTGCGCTGTGACGCTGTGACTATTGTATCGATACTCCCTCTTGAAGTGGCTTTACTTTATTCTCGTACTCGTAGTATCATGGGTACTACTGATATTGATCCATTTCAAATCATGTAGGCAACCAACATTTCATTAATTCCCATTGTTATTTTTAAGTTGTATTTAATTTTTTAATTAAAATTACTTTTGGTTTGCTGAATCTAACAAAAATAATTCGCTAGTATGGATATACAAATAATAAGCATTCATGTAAATGGATTAATAAGAAAAGCAAGATGAATTTTCAACCTAGTGAGATAACTATGTATATGATGGCAACACTGCTACCAATGTAATTTTTGTCACGAGATGTAGACCTGCTTGATATCATATGATTTTATAGGTTTGGCTGTGAGCATAAAGTAAAACAAGCAAAATGTTACGATTAATGATTTGTGCATTGTTTCTAATAATTTCAGGTAAGGCAAATACATATTTGATTAAAATTATCGTAATATATTTCTACAACGTTGCTGAAATTTGTGTGATGTATTTGTATAAGGATTTTCAATTTTAATATTCTAATTTTGTTATAATAAATTCCATTTTAGTTCGTGCAAATGGAGAATTAAATATATTAAATCATCCTGCAAGTATACAGTTTAAAGGCCATGATCATCTCCGAGAAAGTTTACTATCAGAAGTATATTCTGCTGCACTTGGATTTTCTACAGAAGAGGTACCTATTATGAATCTTTTTTTAATATGTTTTATATGCAGCTAAATAAAATATTGTTATAATATTATACGTTTGCTAAAAACTTGTAACCAAATGAATAAGATGGTAGATGTATTACGGATGCATGACATGTTTCTTTTATTTTGATTCTAATGTTTTTTTAATAAGAATACAATTATTACAAATGTATGAAGTAATACTTAAGCCTAAGTGCTATTAAGATAACAGAAGTATACATGCTGCTGCATAGTTTGAACTTGTCTCACAAGATGATACCTACTACGTTTGTGTCAACCAACATGACATTTTTTACATTAGTTATAATAAACAAGTAAAATGTCTTACAAAATCAATGAGGAATGCATGTACTTATTTTGTAAAATTTGTTAATTTGGCTATCAGTATTTATCTGCCACAGCCAAGCTACTGATGATACAAGACATGTTAGTTAGAAGGTTTACGGAATCTACCGTTAGTATAATTATTAAATTTTGAAATCTGCATTTGAGGTAGTAGTTCTATTGTTTTAAAATATTTTCCACCAAATCTAACTTCTGGTTAAACTGGAAGTAAATAGGTTGGTTATTTTAAATAACTTGGTTATTTGAAATAAAATGGTATAATTTTTTTAATACAATCGATTCTACGCATTATTTCCAAATATTTTGTATTAGGATACTCTATTGAAAAATTCAACTTCTAAGATATTTCCCATTTTCTTTAGTATTTTGCTATTGCACCACCTTAAAGAAATATTAATATTGTAAAGTGGTTTGAACAGTAAGGTGCCAAACTTATTGAAAAGTAAATAAAGGATCATAGATATTCAGAACTGCCATAACTTTCAACAAAATTTATACAGTGTGTGCATAAATCTGCAACCAATTCAGATATCTTCAAATATTTAAAAAATCCACTCTTTTTTTCCAAATGGCATAGTAGTTTTTATTGCTACTTCCCTAAGAAATATTACATCAATCAGTGTTAAGATCTGGTATGCCGATCGTTATTAGTTTTTGAATGTTTTTTTTTGGTTTTGAATGATTATTGTTTCCAACTACGGAAATTATCCTAATACCTATATGTTACTTTTTATCTTAGTTTGCTGTTAAACAAAGTATTTCAATAAGAGTTGTCGAATGGGTGACTTTTTTGTTGCTTTGCATTTACACTTAAATCTCATTTAGTGAGACTAGGTGAGGTTTGATTCACCTCACTTGAATGTCCTTCCATTTGAAAACGCCCTTCCATTTACTTGTGAATAATGTATAAGTTATTATGAAAAGAAGTGAAGAAATTATTAATTTAATTAATTATATACATGTTTATTGTAAACTTTACAGGTTTGTATCAAGAACAAGATATGCATTTAATGAAAAATATTACTACTACGGAAATTATCCTAATGTCTGTTATTTTTTATTGTAGTTTGCTATGAAGACAAAATACTCGTATTTCTATGTGAGTTGTCAAATGAGTGATATTTTAGTCAACTGTTACTTAGTTTCACTAAGTGAGATTTGATGCAAATGCAAAACAAGGAAACTGTCAGCCATTTAACAACTCTTATTGAAATACTTTGTTTTTATAGAAAAACTACGACAAAAAATATATCAGGATAATGTCCGTAGTTGGAATCAATAATATTTAATAACTCAAAAACTAATAAAGATAGATATACCAGACGTTTTGTAAAAGACCCTATGTACATATACAGTGTGGAACAGCCAAATGGAATAAATTCGATAACAAATAAATGAGGGTGTATTGGGAAAATCGCTTGGACACGTCGATTTGTATTTTTAAATGCGCATCTTTTTCAAAAAGAAAAAAAAATTATACAGGGTGTGTCATGTGACAGTGGCCAATATCAACTTTCTTATTTTAAATGGAAACCCCTGCATATTATTTATTTTTTGGGTTCTTCGGAAAATTCTAGACATAATTCATGTACAATGTCCCATACCTATCTTCAACTGTTTCGGAAATATTAAGTGTTTTCAGATTTATTACGAAAATTAACATTAAAAAAAGAAAATTATTTTATTTCACAAATTCGCTACATTACACTAAAAACCTAATAAGTAATACTGATTATTTCTTAATAATGTAAAAAAAAAACAAAAAACAATGTCAATGTAGTAAATGTTCAAAATGCTCGCCGCGAACGTCTTGGCAACATGCTAATCTGGTATAGAAATGTCTTCTAACATTACTCAACATCTCAGGCGTGACTGATCTAATCGCAAACGTGATTCGTCTTTTTAAGTCATCTAAGTTGAGAGGTTTAGTTTTGTATACAAGACTTTTGACATATCCCCACAAAAAATAGTCTAATGGCGTCTGATCAGGAGATCGTGCTGGCCATTCTATCGATCCGCGCCCCCCTATCCACTGATTTGGAAGAATTTGGTTCAGGTACTGCCGGACATTGATTTGGAAATGGGGCGGTGCTCCATCTTGCTGAAACCATACTGTATTGGCAGGAACTTGTGGGTTTGCTGGATTACGATATAAGTTTGCGAAAGTTGGCACGACATTATTTTGGAGCAGTTCTAAATATTTATCTCCATTCAAGTTACCATCAATGAAAAAGGGACCTACGATGTGATTTCCAACAATTCCTGCCCAAACATTAACTTTTTCAGGATATTGCGTATGTTCCTCTCTCATCCAGTGAGGATTCTCATTAGACCAATAGCGGCAATTTTGACGATTAACATGGCCGTGAAGTGTAAATGTGCTCTCATCAGAAAATAAAATATCTTCTAATTGGATCACATTGTTATCTAACATTGCCATCATCTGTTCACAAAAATACGTTCTCCTATCGAAATCGTCTTCCATGAGCTCCTGAGTTTGCATCATTTTATAGGGATGCATTTTACTTTCCTTTAATACTCGAAAAATTGATGTGTGGCTAATGTTGAACAGTGGGGCTGCTTTTCGACCAGAATTATCTGGGTTTTCTTGAAACTCAAGCATAATATCCAATTTCGTATCATCACTTACTGCATTGGCAGCTACTTTTTTAATATGTCTTACATGACCAACCTCGCAAAACTGTTTTTCTATTTTGCTAATTGTTCCTTGGGATACAGGCGGCAAATTTGGAAATTTTTCGTGAAATAAGCGAGAAACTTCCATTTGTGTCCGTGTGTTATCTCCATAACCAATCATTTGTAGAATGGTTATTTTGTGCATTTCTGTTAAATGAACCATTTTTCTGATATTATTACGTACAGTTAACGAAATTCAAACGACAATAGCACTGACACTGATCACTACTATCATGCAGGCAGACAACACGTTGCTAAGGCTATGAGTTTTTACGAAAATAAACAAAACGGTCTTTGTATTTTTTTAATTTCATATCAGTAAAAAGGAACGCAGCAATGGTTTTTGCTTACTTTATCAATATCAAGAGCTAAATGGGAAATAGATTTTTAGTGTAATGTAGCGAATTTGTGAAATAAAATAATTTTCTTTTTTTAATGTTAATTTTTGTAATAAATCTGAAAACACTTAATATTTCCGAAACAGTTGAAGATAGGTATGGGACATTGTACATGAATTATGTCTAGAATTTTCCGAAGAACCCAAAAAATAAATAATATGCAGGGGTTTCCATTTAAAATAAGAAAGTTGGTATTGGCCACTGTCACATGACACACCCTGTATAATTTTTTTTTTTTTTAAATGCGCATTTAAAAATACAAATCGACGTGTCCAAGCGTTTTTCCCAATACTCCCTCATTTATTGTTTATCGAATTTATTCCATTTGGCTGTTCCACACTGTATGTATTTAAGCATACTGCAAATCAAAAAGGGTCACCGAATATTGGTCTATACTTACTTATTAAGCCAACATACACTCACCAATAAATGTATTGTTATATGCAAAAGAAGTTCCAACTCCTTGCTGAAAAGGCTTCGAAAAAGACAACTGTCACTTCTATAAACAATTAGTAGTTCTTCCTTTCATTCCTTCTTGTGCCTTCTGTCTATTGTGTGGAAATGTAATAAGTAGTTGAATAGCCTAGTTGACGTTTGTAAAGACTATGTATTTGTAGGACAGTACACAATGTTCTACCCAAAGGGAACTGTACTGTATACACTCTCACATTATTATTCTAATAAATCAAAACGAACCATTTTTCCACTCAATATGTATTTCTGTAATAATTAAATTTTATATATTAATGTTGCAAAAATTACAGTTACGTAACGTCAAGATACAGTGACATTCGCAAAGGTGAAATACCGACATATGTACAGGCTGTCTCTCTAGTGCGTCCAAGTACTATATCTCCCCTTGTAAATATTTTTTCGCAAAAACAATTACACGGAGGTTACTTGAATTGGTATGGCACATGTTCAAAAATTACGTTCAATTATACAGGGTGTTCCATTTTCACTGAACAAAATACAACTTTGTTATTTTAAATACAATGGTATAATTTTTTCAATGCATTCGATTCTGCGCATTATTTGCAAATGTTTTGCATTAGGATTCCCAATCCCTAAATTCAACTGTTTCGAAGATATTTACAATTTTCCTTAATAATTTCTTATTGTACCATCTTAAAGAAAAATTAATATTGTAAAGCCCTTTTAAGCGTAAGATACTAAACTTCTGCAAACGAAAGTAAAGGGTCATAGATACTGAGAACTGTCGTAACTTTCAACAAAATTTATACAGGGTGTGCAACCAATTCAGATATCTTCAAACATTAAAAATTCTTTTTTTTGAAATGGCACATAGTAGTTTTTATTGCAGCACTTGATTCAGCAAGAAATTCTACATCGATTCGTATTAAGGTCTCATATACCTATTTTTATTAGTTTTTGGGTTATTAGAGATTATTAGTTCCAACTACGAAAAATATACTATTGATATTGTTTTTTGACCGCTTTTTTTTTGTTAAACAATAAAATTTCTACAGGTTTCTCGGTCCTTTAATAATAAAAATCTTTATTTTCAATATTTCGTCACAATTCTGTGACTTTTTGAGGAAATTATATTATTTAAAAAGAATTTTGATTAACGTCAAGTTTTGAGCTAAATACTAAAAAATCCGTAGAAAATTTATTGTTTAAAAAAGTATACTCATATTTGTTATTTTTTTCTCATATTTCGGTAAGAGTTGCCAAATGAGTGATAGTTTTGTTGTTTGTCATTTACACCAAATCTCACGTGCTCTCAGTTAGCCACATGTTTAGTTAGTATGGTCGCATTTTGTATCGTTTCAAAATTCAAAAAATGATCTTTTGATAACTTTAATAGTTCAATGATTTAAAGTTGATTTCAATTCTTTTAAATTTCACTACGGTCAGGTTGTGGATATTTCTCATTAAATGCACGACATATTCTTGCTGCTATCCTATAACATTTACCATGGATATAAAATAAATTTAATATATCACTATGAGGGTGTCATTTTGGTGATTAATAGTCATATTGCGCGGACCAAAGAGTCTCCTCGATAAACTATCACTCATTTGACAACTCTTACCGATATATTTTATTTTCATAGCTAACTATGACAAAAAATAATATATATTAGTATACTTTTCGTAGTTTGAACCAATAATCTCCAATAATTCAAAAACTAATAAAGATAGCTATATGAGACCTTAATACGAATCGATGTAGAATTTGTTGCTGAATTAGGTGCTACAATAAAAAGTACTATGTGCCATTAAAAAAAGAATTTTTAATGTTTGAAGATAACTGAATTAGTTACTAATTTCTGCACACCCTGTATAAATTTTGTTGAAAGTTGTGACAGTTCTCAGTATCTATGACCCTTTACTTTCGTTTGCAGAAGTTTGGTACTTCACGCTTCAAAGTGTTTTACAATATTAATTGTTCTTTAAGATAGTGCAATAAAAAATATTAAAGAAAATTGTAAATATCTTCGAAACAGTTGAATTTATGGATAGAGAACCTTAATACAAAACATTTGCAAATAATGCGTAGAATTGATTGCATTGAAAAAATTATACCATTGCATTTAAAATAACAAATTTGTATTTTGTTCAGTGAAAATGGAACACCCTGTATAAGTAAAAGTAATTTTGGAACATGTGCCCTATCAATTCAGGTAACCTCCGTGTAATTGTTTTTCAGAAAAAAATATCTGCAAGGGGACATATGGTACTTGGACGCACTAGAGAGACACCCTGTACATTAAAAAACAGTGTTGATCATTACCATAATAATTCAATGATCATAAAATTTGCCCTAAATATTGCAGGAAGAAATTCCAGCTTAAAATGTAGACCTGCAAAATACCTAGTGAAATAATATGTATCACAATTAATTGAATAAACAATCTTATCAAGTTCAATAAAAAATTGCAACTATTATTATCACGCTTACGAAATTTCGTATCCAATTATGGCATTATTATTGCCCATATTCCTTCACGCATGTACAGGGTCGGGCAAAAAGAGCGGAACACCGAATTTATGGCTTAACTAGCACTTTTTCGAAAATTTAACCTAAATTAAAGTTTTCGTATATTTTATGTATTATTTATTGGTGTTTGCAGATTTTCTGTTTTTGTCACATTTTTGGAGGTATGATGTCACCGGATAGTATTTTAAATGAATCACCCTGTATTTATTTTTGTTAGAGTAGATATTTTTTTCCTGAATTCACTAATACCAGGTTTAGTGGGTCTCTGACTAATGGTTTCATAAGAAAAAAAATGGCATCTAAATATTTATTTAATAAAAAACGAACGACAATAACTGAAAATTCTACGTACATTTATTTACAATAGGTGTTCAAACTGAAAACCTTCGGCTGCCTGACAGTATCCTAATCTGTCAACAAATGACCTTGAATTTTGTATAATTTCAGGCGTTATACTATTTTGTACCGCCGCTCTGATTTGATCTTTTAGTTCATGAAGAGTTTGAGGTAAATCCTTATAAACTATCGACTTCAAATGATCCGACAGAACAAAATCTAGGGGAGATAAATCCGGTGACCTCGGCGGCCACTCAATATAGCCTCTTCGGCCCACCCATCTCTGTGGAAATACTGTGTTCAGGTACTCCCTAACCCTAGCCGCATAATGAGGTGGAGCACCATCCATAAGCGAGAAATGAATTTCATAATCATTTGTTAAAGTTAATGGACGCTTTAATGAATAGAATTTTCAGTTATTGTTGTAGATGCCATTATATTTTATTTTTTTCTTATGAAACCATAAGTCAGAGACCCACTAAACCTGGTATTAGTGAATTCAGGAAATAATATCTACTCAAAAAAAATATAAATACAGGGTGATTCATTTAAAATACTATCCGGTGACATCATACCTCCAAAAATGTGACAAAAACAGAAAATCTGCAAACAGCAATAAATAATACATAAAATATACAAAAACTTTAATTTAGGTTAAATTTACGAAAAAGCGCTAGTTAAGCCATAAATTCGGCGTTCCGCTCTTTTTGCCCGACCCTGATAACGTCACTCACGAAGAAAACAACATTGCAGTTAGCAATTCTAAGCATTCGTTGTTTTATCTATCTCTTAAATCAACACTTTAATTTAGGGAATTATCCAATGGATTTCAAATAGGTATATTTTCATGCAACTGGTAATTGAATAAAATCATTTCTAAATAAGCTATTTAGGTAGTATGCTAATATACAGGGTGAGGCATTAGTGCGTTCAAGTTCAATATATCCATTAATATTAAAGATATATACAAAACTTATAGCTAGTCTTAGGCTACATATTTTAAAATTATTTTCGTATATACAGAGTGTTTCATATTGCCAGGGTGAACTAAATATACAGCTCCTTAAATGGGACACTATATATTATTTCAAATTTAGATTTAGCATATATTCCTCATTAGTTCGATATAACATTTTATTGAATTATACATACCGAGTATTTCAGAAGTTATGCTCAATTTTGTCTGAAAATCATTGCGTGTTGAACGTCCTGTGTATTCCACACGAAACAACTTGAAATTGTTTTTGTACTGGAATGACTTTTTCATATTGCTACAGTTTCATAGCAAAGTGATATTTGCTGAAATTCACTAATAAATCATGGCATTCTACTTCGTTGTAGTTGTTTTAATGCTATTTATTTTTGTTTTACTCAATGCTATAATATTATTGATTATTATAGGATTCAAATTGGCAAGGAATGTACTTAATGGACCCATTCAATTTAGCTGAAGCAATTGTAACAGTTACCGTTGATGGCATTGCTACATTGGATATTTCTAAAGGATACAATTTTCCTCTTCGGACAGATGAAGATGAAAGCGAAGTATATGACGCTCTGAAAAAGAGAGTAGAAGCTCGTTATCCTGAAACTACCAGTAACCTAATTAGAATCGATTTATCAGAAGGTTTAAGCTCGGTATGATAGTCTTTTTTCTGGTATATACGCTAAGCGAAAAAATTTAATTAGAGTTTGGAATACATTGCAACGCACGTAGTTGCCGCGATTAGGCGATGTCAGAAGCGAATAGCCGTTGTCGAGGTGACCTTTATTCGCTTATGAGCACGTATATAATTAACATTGTTGCAATATCTTCCTCTTTATTTAACGCAGTACGATTTGTGGCATTTACCCTCTTCAATATTCTAATTAAAATTTTACGTATACGGTATATACAGGGTGCCCACCTTGTACGCGGAAGTCCAATATCTTGATTGATAAGAGAGATAATAGAAACTTTTTTTATTTCACGTGTCTAGTTTTCTCAAGATCTACAAACCTAAAATAGTACCGATTATACAGGGTGTTCAATTTTCTCTGCACAGACAGCAACTTTGTTTTTTTAAATACAAACCTATATTTTTTATAATTTATTTTGAATCTACATGAAAAATAAAAGGGACTTTATGTATAGTATACATATGTAAAAACTGACGGTCTTTGACATGATATGTTTTATGAGGCTTACTATGTTTTTCTAGTAAATTTTTGTCAATGGGGCCGTCCCGTTTTTTTAAATGTGTTAATAAATATTTTATTATGAAAGATTACTATAATCTGATGTAAGTAATAGCAAAAATTATAATTTTAGTGTTACTGGAATTGCACAAAAAAGAAAATAAAACCGATTATTTGTAAATCGCGCGTTTAGTGACGTGATAATGGTACTTCTTTTTATTAGCTTAAACTTGTAAGAATACATAAACGACAAACGTAGTAATGTACAGGGTGGGCAAATTTCGATGTTTTAATAGGAGACCTCGGTAACTAAACGGAAACGGACCACGCATCCTTTAACGCTATTGCATTCTAAACAAAAAATGCCTGAAGAACGTCAAAGTCATTTTTGTCAATTTTCATAAATAGCCGAGATATCGTGATAAAACGAAAATGGGAAAAATCGAATTTTCAGGGATAACTCGAAACCGAAAGCCGATAGCCAAATTTGGTTTTCACCATCATCGTCTTCTCGAGAAAACAGATCGAGGATGCGTGGTCCGTTTTTTGATACCTCTTATAGTTACCGAGATCCCCTATTAAAATATCGAAATTTGCCCACCCTCTACAAGCATTAGCCAATAGCATTAGCTATAGGGCATGACAGGTGTGTTGACAGTGACAATTATTATAAAAAAGACGTTTTGACGATAAGACGTGTAGGTATTGAAATACATTTATGTTGTGGAATCAAATGTAATAGAACTTTCAGTCTTTAATGTATAGTTTTTGTGTACTAAAATACGAAATGTAAAAACGTATAAGTAAAGCAAGAATTTGGCAAAGCCGTTAATAGTTATATTGCATATAATCCTGTCAACACGTAAAAAAAAACGATGTGACTTTTACTAAATATTTGTTAACCATGAAAGATATTGAAATGATTTTGGTCACATTGCAAGCAAACAAGTACAGCATCTATACGAAATGAAGAAAATTGGCAACCATGCTTCTATACAAGTATTCATTGACAGCGGAAGTAAACTTGTTAAAAGCCAGCAATTAGGTGCAGATGGAAGCGCCAAAACTTGATAATACTTGTGTTTTGGTAAAAGGATTAGGAAATGCGCCTATAAAAACATTCATGTCTGAAGTAAAAGTCAGTGAACACATTCTTAAAGCCGACATCGTAATACAGAAAACCATCTAAACGTAGCTAAACCAGGGCATGAGAAGAGAATTAGCGAAATTATAATTAATTATAAACCAAAACACTCTAAAGAAACGAAGATATGCACAAAAACTATATAAGTATACTCAATTTTAGCAGATGTAACTACTCTCTTTTTGGATTTAGGCTTTAGGTTTAGATAGAATGGTTGAGTGGAAGAGCAGATGTCAGCTTTTAGTGAAGCATCTAAACTCCGCCACTTTTCACTTCATTATTAATATTAATATAGAAATACTTTTGATTTTTTTGTAATATACATATGTTGGAAATAAAGACGCTTTTCCGGATTAATTTTAAAATTATTATTGCAACGAGATGGATACAACTTCTAATAAAATTTTGTTGGCGTGTTTCTGCGCCATCTAGTGAAATGTGTTAAATTTAAAACAGACCATACTGGGGCACGAAAAGCTTGTTTATTATTGAAAATTGAATTTCTAACTTTTAAACTAAAAAACAAAGCGCTTTTATATAGTTTCTGAATATTGTCCTATATTTTCATTAAAAATATTTTTACAAAAATGTTATCTTCGTGGACACGACGAAATAAAATTTCATTCCCTAACGCTTCTCGTGAAGTTTCAATTTGGATGATATATGTCACGTATACCTGCAATATCGAAACCGAAGGTTAGGTAATTTATAAAAATGATCTCAAAAGATATTCAACTTTTAACAATCTCGGAAAGCCACTAAGGGGTACTATTAGAATGTAGGTCTAAACCATAACAGAATTTAATAACACATCTGGTATTTACCTATTAATTGGATGGTGTATACTGCACTCTCCTTGGCGAAGTATATTGCATCTGGTATTATCGCCTTGAATACATTAAACATTTCTTGTACTGCTTCAATTTGTATGGGATAATGCGATATGAAAATAAAGTGTCACTGCTTTATGTCAAAACTAGTAGGTCAGCTCTTGTCAATTTAACAGAAACGATAGTTTCATCCTTAAGCGGTATTTAACACTACTATTTAAGGTTTAAACTAAACCACGTCCAACATAATCCTTCATACATACATACATAATCAAAGATCTCTTATACCCGAAGGTGTCGAGGTGTAAAGTTCTCTTAATTTAGTTCCACAGATTCAACAAATTCACGCCACTCTATCCTGTTTCTGGCTAGGGCCTTCGCCTCGTTCCATGTTTTTCCTCTTTTTTTCAGAAGTTCATCCGTACTGCTGTTCCACGTTTTTCTGTGTCGTCCTCTCCGATTTTTCCCGATTTTCCTTACCTCCCATACCCGCTTCACCTGTCTAGTTTCATTCATTCTGATCAAGTGTCCCCACCATTACAGTTTCTTTTCTTCTACTTCAGTTCTTAATGATTTTGTTGTCAGCATCTGTCTAATGCGTCACTGGATTGTAGTCGATTTGTTTGTCTTTCATCAAGTATTCAATTTTCTGCTCCATAGGTTAAGACTTGTAAGTATACTGCTTGATACACCGTCATTTTTGTTCTTGTTGTTATCTCTTTTTTATTCAAAAAGTTTTTGTAGAGTGCGTAATCCTTCAACTAATATTATATCTTCTCCAAGAATATCACAAAAATTACCCTATTTTACTAATACTGTTTTTAAAGACGCTTGCGACACAACATACAAAATCAGAATGACAATATAATGTCATAATGACACTCAATTTCGCGCTTTTCATATTTCAAATTTCAAAAAGCAATGCCAGCGACACCTGGTGAAATGTGTGAGTACAAAAACTTTGACGACAGTACACGGGACCTTCTGCCGTATCTATAGTATAGCTAACAAAAAAAGAAAGATTACATTTCTGATTAAGAAAACATTGATATGTTATTTCTATCTCTTTCCATATCATACTTTTGGCATGCTTCTCTGTCAATTTACCATTATCACGTCATAAATGCGGTAAATTCAAACTTTGATATTTTTTCTTGGCATATTTATTAATAATATAAAAAAAAGAAAATACGTAGACACTATAATTTAATGTACACTTTAAGAAAACAATATAAAAAAAAATCCAGGACGGCCGCATTACAATATCGCAAATTTTGTGGTTACTCTAATTAACAGAAAAACTATTTTTAGACCAAATATTAGGCAATAATGGTTCTTCAAAACGCCATATCAGAAACTGACATACAGTATAAGGGGTGCCCAGAAAATGTCAAATTTGACAAAGCAAAATATGAAAAATCTCCGTTAATTCAAATGGAACACCCTGTATATTATTAAGTAAACCGAAGAATTAAATATTCTACAACTTTCCTATAGCATTCCCTATATCTAACTTCAACATTTTAGGTAAAACGCAGTATTATAGTAAAAAGTGAGTAAATTCATGCAGAATAGAAAAACATAGTAAGCCAAATATCTCAAAGACCGTCAGTTTTTACATATGAATATTATACATAAGATTCCTTTTATTTTTCATGTAGATTCAAAATAAATTATAAAAATATAGGTTTGTATTTAAAAAACAAAGTTGCTGTCTGTGCAGATTAAATGGAACACCCTGTATAATCGGCACTATTTTAGGTTCGTAGATCTTGAGAAAACCAGACACGTGAAATAAAAAAAGTTTCAATTATCGCTCTTATCAACCAAGATATTGGACTTCCGCGTACTAGGTGGGCACCCTGTATATGTACATACATACAGATTGGCCGGGCAATTATCTAGGAACAGGAAACGATCCAATGAGTACGAGTGAATAGAGCGTACATATGTGTTAATATTAAACAAACGAGTGCGGCGATAGAACAATCACTTACGTTGTTACTAGTCACGCGCTCAAGGGATCGCCGCACTCGGCTGTTTAATATTAACACATATGTACGCGTTATTCACTCGTACTCATTGGATCGCTACCTATTCCTAGATAACTGCCCGGCTAATCTGTATATATTTATTTTATATGTATATTTAACTGCAGCTAGAAGAATATCCAGAACTTCAAGGTATCAAAACAATTAGCCCAAAGAAAGCAACCTATAACTTTTTGAAAACTACTGTTGAAGAAGATAAAAACTTCCTTGACGAACTAGCATTTTTGAATAGCATTGCTGAACAGGTAAAAATTAAATATTAGCTAGAAAATTTATTGGAGCACATTAATTTTTCTTTGCAATACAAATTATTTCCGTGTCTTTTCAGATCGAAAAAGGTACCATTGAGCTTGACTCAATTCCAGACATTTTCTGGTTCAAAGTATCAGCATTGCATGCTTTATCTGACTTACATGGATCCAATTCATCAGCCACAAAAGAAGCTAAACAACTACTATTTGAAACTATTCAACGATTAAATGAGGCTTTCCAGAAATTATATTCTGGTCACGTAATTGTCAGCGTTGTAACAAGTGACGCAAGCCATACAAGAAGAATTCGTAGAGCTACTGCTAGAGCCGATGTATGTATATACAATTTATGTTTAAAGTACATTTTTTTTTAATACGTAGAAATGTAAATGTTAAATTTCTTTTTAACTTCCATATCAATTCTATACAAGACCAATATAAGTAATTATGATATTTAGTATCTTTTTCTTGTTTAATTAATTACAATTATATTACTTGAACGTTTAATTACAATAGTTTATAAAGTATAAATCTTAATTATTTATTCGTTTTCTCTTGCAGGAGGATTACAACCTTGCTGAAGTCTATAATGACAATTATCCAGTTATTTTTAATATTATACTTTGGTTTGGCGTAGCTTTCGTATTCAGTTTACTTGCGATAACAATTTTTATCGCTAGTATGGATCCAGGTAGAGATTCTATTATTTATCGTATGACCAGCACACGTATGAAGAAAGATAATTAGATAGCAACAAATGAAAGAAACTAGTCT
Organism: Holotrichia oblita; assembly: GCA_023690525.1. Lineage (NCBI taxonomy): Eukaryota > Metazoa > Arthropoda > Insecta > Coleoptera > Scarabaeidae > Holotrichia > Holotrichia oblita. Next base: position 44,227,380 of record CM043020.1, read on the forward strand.
TTACAAATGTATTACGTATTATATAATTGTACATTAGTGTCTATTACCGAGGATATTCCTCAAAACCTGCAAATTCATTCCATACTAGCAGATGTATGTATATGTGTGTAAATTAATTTCATAAAGATGTATATATATTTGATTTTCTCCTTCGTTGTTAATTGTAAAGTAGTTTAAATATTGGGTGCTGGTTACTGATTATGTACATTTGTTAAATTATTGCAAATTAGTTTTGGCATTAAAAATTTTAATGTTCTGTAAAATATGTTTTAGTTACCCCTTATTGATGTATTTTAGCATGTATTTCAGTAATATCGTGTAATAAAATTTGAAAACGAAATGTTTCCAATTACTGATACCTGTACTCGCAATCATCTCGTAATATACAGGGTGTTTCTGAATTGATACGAAAGACTTCAAAGGGTGATTTTTTAGCAAAAATTAAGGGGGATCTTTCATATAACTTTTTGTTCAACACCCTTTTCCTTTCAAGTTACAGCCCTTTAAAATTAAGTAAAAGAAATTGTTTTTATTTAATATATCTACTTTGGAAAAATTTAGAAGAATGAAACAATAAAACTATTTGTCATATGACTTCATTTGACAGCAGCTTACTTGAGTTTTTTTGATAAATAATAACCTCTTTGTGAATTTATGAGAAAAGAATCTGAGCAGTATTTTATTTTTTTGTGATCAAACTAATAATTTTATGATAAAAAGTTGAGACATAAAAAAGTTGCAGATTGAGTCTGTCTTTTTAAATCAATTTTTTAAATAGGAAAATATAGGCGCATTAAAAAATTCTGATGCAAAATATTATAGGGGTTGTTTTTTTCAGCCTCTTGTGATTACATTTTAGGGTAACAAAAATACTCAAAAACTGCCATTTTATTAGCATCAGTTATCTGCCAAATTTCATTCTTCTATATTTTTCCAAAGTGGATATATTAAATAAAAACAATTTTTTACCTAATTTTAAAGGGCTGTAACTTGGAGGGAAAAGGGTGTTGAACAAAAAGTTATATGGAAGATCCCTCCTTAACTTTTGCTAAAGAATCACCTTTGAAATCTTTCGTATCAATTCAGAAACATCCTGTATAGTATTTTATATGATCAATTGCGGTGCACGTCATTAACAGAATTTTCGGAATGACAAACATACTGTCGGAATCACGAAAGAAGAGCCCTGTGTTTCAAATTGCCGCGTCTAGTAACGACACACATTTCAAAAATTATTAGTCAAGATACTTTAAAAGTTAAAGATAACAACGACATAAACGTATGTCATTCGTCCGTAACATATCTCTAGGACAGACGTTTCATTGATCTGGTGTCCCCAGCAATGTACAAGACAAAAATAGAAATGTAACCCAAATGAGATTTCTATACCAACTACAGATAGCCGCACTTCGAGACGTAATTTGATTAACGTTGTTTTACTGGTTGTCGAATTTCAAATCGGTTATATTTGTAATCTATCACTTGTATTACAACTGACGTTAACCTTAAAGTTCGACACTTCGTTATGTGCGCGCCATTGCAATTTTGAAATTCTACCGGAAGTACGATATCTAATATGACGCTGAAGTACCGTAATTTATTAATGACTCAGGGCTCTTCTTTCGTGATTCCGATAGTACCAAACACTAAGTACCTATCATTCCATCTTTAATAAATACGAACTTGATGGTGTAGTGCACTCCAACAGTTTTCAGTACTTAAAGTAACCAAGGCAATGTTGACAGATATCATTCTTCATTTAGATTATAGCGCGTCAAATATTTTTACTTATGTTCTTTATTGAATTTTGCGATTTTTTAATTCTGCTTTTTGCAAATCATCTATTTTGACTAAAAAACTAAAAAGACAAATATGTCAAAAGCGAGTTGAACTACAAGTTGACGGTTACATCTACAGTCGCAATTTGAAGCAGTACAAGAGGTTCATGCTTTAAAATAAATAATATTGCCACTGAAAATCGAAAAATAATTGATCATTTTATGAACTTACCTTTCTTTATGTAATATAAAGATATTTTATAATCGTTATTTTAGTTTTTGCATCAATGTCAATGAATACCTTCGATCGACTAATTAGATTTCGTAACCCTGTGCGTCAAATTTGACAGTTGTTTGTTATCATTTATTTGGTTACATCACTTTGACAACATTGGGCAAAAGTACGATGACGTGCACCGCAACTTATATAAAATACTACCTATAGCAAAAAATATTGGTTATAATTTCCGCATTACATGTTGCTTAGAAATATATACTGTTCCATTAAAAAAAGGAGTTTTGCTAATGCAATGTTTCGGGAAAGTCATCAAGTTCTGATAATCAGGAAGTTCTGCAGAAAAACTTCAATAATCTATTTTTAAACACAACTATTTGTTAATAAAATCGAAATTGCAATTTTAAGGATTTCTAAAAAGCATCTATTATTTCGCAAAACTTACCAATAATTATAAGTACCTTGAAAACGGTTAGAGATAGGTAAACGGAATATTTAAACAAGTCGACATAGAGGATATTCTATTTAAAATAGCAAAGATGTATATTGGTCAGTGAAAATGGAATATATCCTCTTTATAAGTGAAATTTATTTTGGGACATGTGCCGTATCAATTCAGGTAACTTCCCTATAATTGTTTTTCAGAAAAAAAATTACAAAAACTTCCGCTTTTGATGAAACTGTAGACACAATCGCCACCTTTGTGACTAATTATTTAGCGATTTTGTCTACAATTTCATTAGCAGCCGAAGTTTTAATTTTTTTTTGATTTGTCCAAGTATTTAACGTAATTATCACCGATAGATAATGTGTGTTGAGATGTCCTCTAGCCAGACAAACTGAAAAATTGAAAAAAAAATCCTATTTTCGTAAATTTTAAGTTTTGAGTGAGAGTAAAAGTACATTTACAACCAATTCAAAGTTACGAATTATGCTTGTGAGTACGGATGAATTTGCAAAGTTGCATTTACAACCACGTCTGGAAGTCTTAAACAAACACTTTGCAACTTAATTCATGCATGAAAATATTAACTGTATTAATGCATATTTTCTATTAGTAATAACCTGTTGCGCCAACTTGTTTATTACAGGTGTATTGTAAACGACAAATATGAACAGAATAGATGCGGATTACTGTTCAAACGTTAGTTTGACAATCTATCTTGACAGAACGTAAGTGTCTAAGGGTATCAACCAATCACAGCAGCCAATTATGTGATATCCAATTCGATGCTTGGCGAGACCAAGCAATGAAGTGTGAGTTTGCAATGAATTTCACTTCGAATATCGTGCCAAAGTGTGCTCTGAAGTTGTTGTAAATGGGTCCATTTAAAACGTATTACTTAAACTGTTAATTATCAAATTTTGAATTGATTGTAAATGTAGGTACCTTAGTAGTGAACTTAAAAAAAACACAATATCTCGAAAACGGATTACTTTCGGATAAGGCAAATTGGGCTGTATCTATTGCAAATGATCTCTACTAACACGCTGTAAGGTATGATCGTTTCAGTAACAGTCACTCTGTATATGTGTAATTACATGCATCATGTTTATTAAGGAGATAGTGATAAGACAGTGGCAAATAAAGTTACTTTGTTAGTAGAACACGTATATCACAAAAAAAATATTAGGTACATTTCAGAATTTATCGACAGGAATTGTAAAAATAGAATAATAGTACATCAGCTGCCCTAACCCAGCAAACACAAGTATGTATATAATATATTAATGTTATATATCCGCCGATCTTTAAACGCTGTATGATATATTAATTGTAATATGCATGTATAACTTACAATTTCAGAGATATATATTACATGGTTTGGAACTTATAACATAGATGTAACATTTACAAAACGGTATAAAAAGTAATTCGTGTAATGGTGTTAATAGTAGGGCCTCTGCTTTAAAATTTGAATTTTAGCACGATTGCAGGTACTTCGTAATTGATATAACATTAATTAAATGACATTCACGTATTTTATATGTTAAAATTTTAGCTATTATCATATATTATGTTACACTATGAGAGCAAATTTACAGAACATCTATATTAACTTCGTTATGTAGCAACAAGAGCATGTAAGTTGTATACATCCATATTATCCATGGGTAATATTACAATGTAATCAGTTTGAATCCTCATTGAGATATAACATACATACTATGTTGGTTTACTGGGAAGCGACGCTTAAGCTGATATTTTTTACTTTATACACTGCATAATAACGTATACACATTAGTTCACCTCAGAGCGGGCCATAGCAGTGTGAATTGCAACAGCGTATTCCCCCCTTCGCGTTGTAGCTTGCGTCTGGCGTCGACATGCATACAGAATTCAGTTGAATTTAAATCGAGTAAGAGTATGGTCGGTGATGTCGTGATTGACGAGCGATCTTGCGTGGCGCATGCCTACGCGTTGCCGCATCGCACTGCATTCTATGCGTCTAGTGTAACTTCCCATGGCCCGCTCTGAGGTGAACAAATCTGTATAACAGCAAATTCAGGTCTGATTGTAAAGAAATAAACTTAAAACAACTCGAAATTTACAAAATTGCACAAAACTGTATCGTTTTATTTGAAATTCACTTAATCTATGTATATAAAAGAGAAAGCCGTTATTTACTACGCTTATAACTCAAGAACGCCTGGACCGATTTCGCTGATTCGCACCAATTCGGACTGGTCTCCGGCCAAACAAGAAACCCAAGAAAATTCCCGAAATATCCCTGAAAAAAAAATTATCAAGAAAATTCATTGGAGTGATTTTACGACGCCATCTTTATGATAGATGATGTTTATGTTTACGTTGTGACAAGTTTTTTTACCTGCGGGACACGGGGGGTGGTGCGGGACAGACGGGACACGGGGGTTGGTACGGGACGGGCGGGACACGGGGGCTGGTACCCGTAACAATAAAACATATATATAAATCAATACTTTTCTGGGCAGAACGAAGTCTGCTGGGCCAGCTAGTATAAATATAAATTCACTTGCAGTAATAAATGTGGTCCAATAAGTTATCGAATGTAGAACAAAAGTAATCAGTATGACATCATTCTATCAATCCACATTTTAATGTCTAGAAACACTATCCGTGTAAATAAAAATATAATTATTTGGAAATATTTAATTATAACAATTGCACTCTTTTCACAAAGAACTACATTATTCATCAAATTCCCCCTAACGGGGACGCCAAGCGACGCCATGGTTCAGAAATTTAACCTAGATAGAAAATATCAGGTTATAATACCAGATAAGAAGGACTGGGAATATGGCCCCCCAGTAAGAGCGGACTCAAGCTGGTATACCGACGGCTCTAAAACGGACCACGGCGTAGGAGCTGGTATCTACAGAAAGCCGTGCAAGGCCCTTTCATTGAGCTTCAGCAAGGACTCGACAATTTTCCAGGCTGAGGTTGCGGCGATTCACCACTGTGTCAGAGAAGTAGACAGTTGGGCCGAACCAGGAAAAAGCGTCGCTATTTACTCTGACAGCCAAGCAGCACTTAAAGCTATCAGTTCCGCAAGTGCTGACTCAAAGCTGGTTTGGGACTGCGTAAGAGCCCTAAATGAGGCGGGCACCCTAAGGAAAATCACTTTGGCCTGGGTCCCCAGCCACATGGGAGTGAAGGGAAACGAGGCGGCCGATGAGCTGGCCAGACGAGGCTCGTCAAGGCCTTTCATCACAAATTAAGAGGTCCATCTACGAATGGTCACAAAACAAGTCCAAGGAATGGTGGGTAAGATCGCCAGGACAAAGACAGGCTAAGGAGTTCCTAAGGGAACAGAGACCTAAGTTTACTGAAGACTTACTGAGTAAAGACAGGAAGACTGTCAAAATGATAGTAAGTCTGATGACCGGTCACTGCAGACTGAACAGGCATATGTTTAACATAGGCCTGGCAGAAAATGCTCTCTGCAGATTCTGTCAAGAGGAAGAAGAAACCCCAGTTCATGTATTGTGCCACTGTGACGGCCTAGCGAGGACAAGGTTTCTAGTAATGGGGGTAGAGAACCCCACAGCCAACGGCTACACAAAAGAGCCGCTCTCAAAAATGATAAGTCTGATTAAGAAGGCGAAACTAGAGAGCGTTCTCTAAGGTAAAGGGGATCACAATAGACCTGTAAAGGTCGCGGTGAAACAGGCCCGCATGCCACCCCACTCTTAACCTAACCTAATTCATCAAATTCACTGTCTTTTCCGCCGGTAGAGATATATAATTCATACATTCTTAACTCTTCAATATAAAATTTTGTCAATTGTTAATAAAATATAAAATTCCTTATTCAAACGTTTAAATTAAAACTTTCATATCTATAGTGTTTATAAAGGAGCTTCAACATATTTATGTATGTATATCTCATATAAAAATGAGGGAGAACTAAATACCATAAAATGCTATCAGAATAATCTCTATTTGACTTTCCTTTGTTAATTACTACAGTAGATTCCGCTTATATGAATCACGTTGGTACATTGGATTTTTGAGTTAATTAAGCGGCGTTTCAAATAAGCGGTAGTTGTATGGAAACCATCTAGATGCTTTCATAGGCTTTATAAAGATGGTCTAATTAAAATTTATTTGTGATAACGGATCGTACTTCTTCAACATTTCAAATTTCTCACGAAGATTTAAATTTTGACGCTGCGTTTCTTTAGGCATTTTGAATTTATTAGCGTTTTCCACTGGGGGAACTCGTGTTGCACCGACACTGCCCTAGAGTCGCGTCATATGACGTAATCACTGATTCTGCCCTCGCTCAGAGCTAGTGCAATACGTGTAACATAGGTATGTCGATAAAACTGGCGTTAGGGCTTTAATGCTTTGTCGAGATGAACTGCTCATCGCAAAAAAAATGAAAATCTTTATAAAAGTAAATACTTAGTAATACGTATAAAGGAAAAGTAGATGAAGAATTACGCCAGAAACTATTACGTACAATGATGTTTAATTATTATTCATTTCTGAAAATGGTCTTTTAGTGGACAAAATATTTTGTATAAAATACGCAACAACGTATTTCATGGATGATTAGGAACAATTCGTATCATTATCTGTATTTGAGAATATCATAAAGTAGTATGTTTCAAAATTTAATAGTAATTTGCAGAATATTTTCGGCCATAACGATTACCCGATAAAATATTGACTGTATGCATTTATATACCCACTTGCCCATTGTATGCTTATCGAAAGTACAATAAACTGAATAACTTGTAATAACTTCAAATTGCACTACAAGTGGCCCCGTCAATTTTGAGAGGTCCAGTTTTTCGCACTCAAGGTCAAATGTAGTGACGCTCACATGTCGTCACTTCTACGTAAGCAGCACGAAATTTACCAGTGGAACACGTATGATTTTTGCTTGCAGCGAGTGCTAAAACCAGTGGAACAGCCAACACCGAGTTAGTGCACTTTTAGTGCGCTCTAAATGTCCGAGTGGAAAACGCTAAGTTGTACGCACGAAAGAAAACGTGAAACCATGGTGTGGCAACTAGCTAAACAGGCTTTGAACGAGAACAACAGCGCCATCTCCCAGTCATACCGGTACTAAATGAATGTTATCTCTCTCACTCAGTGCGTAAATTTACCTTTTTTGATGATTTTTTCGCTGTCACCATCCTGTCACATGTTCTCTATTGTCTTCTGTCATTTTTGTATTATAATATAATTTTAACATTATACACAAAAAATGGGTTTTTAGGTAGAAGCGAACCGAGAAATTTAATTCTCTTATAAAAATAAGTGTTCTGATCCTGGTTATATAGGTATCGTTTCGCCTATGTAAGTAGCTATGTAGGTAATTTGAAAATATTGCTTTAGGTATATTGTATATTTTAATGAATAAAGTGTGTGTATATATGAATGATAGACGGCGATTTCCAGTGAAGAAAGAAAAGATATTGAAGGTATGATTGTAACGAATTGATATTTAATTGTGATAATCAAACACTAATATTTCCTTCCTCTGCACATTTTAAAAAGGAATGTTTAAATGATTCCCAATTGGTTTTAAGGTCTATACCATCTGCGAATTTGCTTGGTATTCTCTAAGTTTAATAAGTTATGTGAATTCTTCTAAGCAGTTTAAATATTGTATTTCTTATAATGACATAACATGAAATAAGACTTATTTTTATTTTAATTAAAGTAATAGTAGATAGCATTTAGAACTTCTAATTCTTATATTTGACATTATCCATACGAAACAGCCATTTCATCAAATCATTACGTATGTCAAACATTCTATTATATGCATACTACTTATATGTCTCAAATCACAATGTCAGTTAAATTTCAATTTTTGTCTGCAATGCAATCATTTGATAAAATATAGAAATAAAATTTTAAATAACCCGCGCGCTAAATTGTGACTTAAATAGTACCGGTATGACTGCAAGAGGCGCTGCAATAGTCGTTCATCCCCACTACAGTACTTGCCATTCTATCTAGTTATTCTATGCGTGAAACTGACAAATATACCATACCTACGCCACTTCACCAAATTTGAATTTTATGGATCAGTGCTGCCCTCTAACAATTGGGCGAGCCTAGCATTGAAAATTTGTAGTATATTGGTTTGTAGCCCGACTAAAAGGCGGGAATATTAAATCAACTTTAAAATAAAATATTTCCTCTATATCGAATTTTGTACATTTTCAAATGAGAAATATTCCATTAAAATATAGTATAAAAATTCATTGGAACTAAGGTAAATACGGATACATATTTGAACACATTTTTAATATATTCCAACGATATATATATATGGGAGATAATGGTGGTTTAAATTAAGAATCTCTTTGGAGTGTTTATTGAATTTTGTTTGTTTGTTTTTTTTGTAGTGAGTGCAGTGGTTTCCTAAGCTGCCCAAATAGCAATTTGTAACCGAAGTTACAATGCGACCGATGTTGCAACGTTTTTGCACCGTAATATTATAGTCAATATGGTAACTCATGTCATACTAAGATCTGATTGTTACTATAATATAACTATCAAATAAATATCAGTAATAATCAATGCTATTTTAGTTACAGACGAGTTGCATTTGTAACTTCCGTTGTAGTAGCATGTGACGGTACCGGGTCTACAACGTTTTAATACGAGTTTAGAAAAAAAGTGTCAAGTAGGGATATTTGTCACCGGTTACAAAAATCCTGTAGCAAATACAATTGCTGGCACATGTGAGAGTGGTGTATATGTAATGACATTTACATCAAATTGCAACTAATTCGTTGCACAACCTAGGTTGTATTGCCGTGATAGGACTGTATATAGACACCAAAAATTGCTGCTTGGGTATATAACTTGTCTATAGTAATATTATAGCTTTGACGGTGTAAACATGCTTTCGTGGCTTTGTTACAACATTATCTTGCCGCAAATATAATGTTGCGCTGTTATGTTCAAACAGCGAATAGTAGCTCAACCGAAATATCGATCTAGCGTCACCGCTAAGATTCAAATCTCAAACCTCAAACCATAGATACTTATACCACATGGCCGCGTTCTTGTGCGCTACAGCGATATCTCTAGTGTAAGCGAAACACACAGAGGTGTCCGTGTGTTAGAACGGTAAAGAAGATGTGGATTTTTTGGACAAATACGAGTGCATCATAGGGATATACGAACTACTACCTCTGTTGTAATCCAGTAGAACATTGCGTCTATTTCTTTACCATACGGACACCTCTGTGTGTTTCGCTTACACTAGAGGTATCGCTATAGTGCACACGAACGCGGCCAAATGGTATAGTAAGCCGTTAGTATTACCTACTTCTGTAACTATCGAGCTATTTTAGACTGCATTACACACACAAAAAATAACTTTTTTTTAGAAAACGACGTAAAACACGAACAAAATCAATTCATCGCTTCCATCACACAAAATGAAAAACTTAACAGCATTTTTTAGATGTCTAAATTATTAACTACAAGAAAAACACTATCAATCTAAAAGATATTTAATGTAATAGATACGTTTCAAACTAAAAGTTACTTAAAAGTTACAATATGAATAAGTACCTATATAGTGAAAAAATGTATAATAAACAGAAATGTAGGAATTAATTGAAAATTTATTATCATCATTTTGCAAAAATCAACTAGGTAACGAGGTTTTGCTGTATCACGACCCATACACCCGTAAAAATATGAATTTGATTCACCTTAAATAATTAAGCCAAAAGATTAACGATACAACTCCATTTCATTTTAGGTCATATTTTCTTAAATTTATTGAGTACATAACATCCATAGCAAATATAATATTATTAAAGTTTCAGAGTTAAAATTCAAAATGAGCGCCTATAATGTTAAATGTTCTTAAATGGTAATGTAATTCATCATTGGTTGAATTTTTCATTTTAACAATTCAAGAAATTGTGGTCTTGAAAAACCACAAATATATGGGCGTGTTACAAATAACGATGTAATATTGGAAAAAGTGGGAATGTAATTACGATATCGCTATATTTATAGGTGAGTAATTTTAATTTCCCTTCTGGAAATATGTACGTGTTGAACAAGCCACCAATTTTCCAAAATAAAACGCTTTTTGTGTTTTAGAGTTCCATATATTTTGATGTTACATTCGTATTATACCTAAATATACATCTTATTTCTTTGGAGTCTGAAGGTTTTTTAAAAAATGTCACCAATTCCTATGCCTGGGTAAGCATGTTACTCAAAGCTTGCGCTTTTTCCGATTGGTAATTGGGTTGTTTTATTTTCTTGTTTAGTGTTAATGCCTATTTTACTAATACTTACCTATATATTGATGCGATCTTCTGTTATTCATAACATAATTTATTCCTCATAGCTACATAAAGCAGAAAAAAACTAGAACAAATTGATTCAAGTGATAAAATTAAAGATATATTTAGCAATTATTAATAAACATAACCTGTGAAACAAAAATTTAATCTCAATATAAGTTTAATTCAATTGTATTTACTGGTAAGTAACTTTTTTTGCTTTAAATTTGTAGAAACAAATCAAATGCAAATAAAATTGTTAGATTATCTATTTCGGAAAAACTAATATTTTTATAGTCTATAAAAAAATTGATCTGCTGCTTAAAGGTAATGGATAATGGAGAGTTTACAGCTATTTTAGTATGTATGTATATTCAATAAAAAAAAATTCTGGCTTATCGTATCACTAGATAAGATAAGATAGAATTCTTTAATCGTTTCGAGGTAACGCTTTAAGCTCGTATATGTTGTGAAGTGTAGTTAGTTTACAATGTTTTCCTTTCAAAGTAATCCAAATGCTTCTCCTGATGTACCTCCATTACCTTTAACAATTCAAAGTAGCTTATTCAAGCGACGTGCTCAATCGAAAGAAACTGGTTTAGATAAAGATGATGCAGATTATGATACCTTACCTAATGATATTGAGGAGGATATATCAAACAGTTCCTTATATTTAGATTCGGCTGTTTATATGGTCAGAAGTGAATTTGAACAAAAATTAGTTATGCAGAAATTAGATGCTGCTCATCAATATCAACAGCGATATGGGTGGGTTACTATTTCAGTATATCAGCATATAAATGGCTATGTTATTGTTAGTATTGCATTAAATTATGATGATTATTTATTGTTAATTTGTTCCAGAGTTACTTCAGGCATGTCCTTGGAAAATATGCTGTGCTCACGTTGTGGGGATGGTTTCGAACCCCATGAAAAAATAGTTAACTCTACTGGAGAGTTGTGGCATCAAACATGTTTTGTGTAAGTTTAAAATACCTTTGTGTTAATACTTTAAATTTATACTGTGAAGTGCATCTAGTATTTTGACATACTGATCAAATTTTTAAAACTTCATATTATTATGGGCCATTCAGGGAACTGGTTTGTTAGAACTTTTTGATGTCCTTGAAATGCAACATTTCTGAATGAACTTTCTTAATATAAATATGGGCATATAATTCTGCATCAAAACTTACGAAGACTCCCTGTGTCAAAAATCAGCCGTTTTTGAGTAATTCATTTTTTTTCAAATATAGGGCCAATTGCAACGTTATGTTCAAAATTCTGTATATTTGATGGCATTGCAGCTAAAGACCTTATATTTGGCATGTTTTAGCCGAAATAGCATACATCAAATTTACGTCCTAAAATTTATCATAATTCATACAGGATCGTCCAAAATTAACTTTCATTTCAACCAAGTTCACATCGATGAGTCACTTTTTAAATGGAACACCCTATATATTATTGCATTTTTGAATAATATGCCGCGTTTACACTATTCAATTGATCAAGTTAGTTGAATTCAAGTGACTTGAAAGCGAATTGAGGGGTTTAGATATTCAATGGAGGGGTTTAGATATTCAATTCGCTTTCAAGTCACTTGAATTCAACTGGCTTGATCAATTCACTTGAATAGTGTAAACGCGGCAGTATGATTTGATTCTTTTGCAATTCTTGTTATGTAATATTTCTCTTTTCACAACATTGGAGGTCGAAATTTGGAGAAACGTGGTTGGGCATATCTTGTTTTGGAAAACGTCTGGAAATTAACTCATAACTGTTTAAGTTACTGAGTTACCAACAAATTACAGATGTTTATGTACATTACAATAAATAAAGGTGATATTTTATTAAATTAAAGATCTGTAATTGATTTAGTTTTTATATATTCGGGCGATAAACTTTTGCCCCGAGGTTTACTCAATTCGGTGAAATTCACAAATCACTCCAAACATCACAAACTACGGGAGTTAAGAATATCAGTGTTCAGTCAATTAATTAATTCTAAGCTGTGAAGAAGCGGGATTCATTTGGCTAGTTTATAGATGGCAGCCATTCGCAATTGGCATCGGAAAAATTACACAATAAAATATTTATGACACCAAATGAGCTATATAAAAAGATTACTGGCAAGTAAACTCGGTAAAGAAGAGAAAGGTTCAGTGCAGTACGGAGAACAACGTGGAGGGGCGCACTGCGTGGCACACAGCAAAGCACACTTGTTCAGTATTATTCCACTGGTCGTTGTGTGATTATTAGAATACACATACTTAGAAAATATCGCATTTAGGTACGTTTGCCTTGATACGGGTGCGCGACACCTCCACGTTGTTCTCCGCACTGCACTGAAACTTCCTCCGCTCTGCCGAGTTGAGTGACAAATAATCACGAAATAGTATGTAGTTGATAGTTAGAGTTTTACTTAGTTTTAAGTTAGGTTCTCGTGTACGCGAATTTCGCTAACATTATTTAGTGAAAATTTGTGATTAATTAAAACAATGTGAATTACTAGAAAAATGTGTAGAGTCTAATATTTTTAGCCAATCATATTTTCGCTAAATATTTGAGCAACATTCGTGTATACAAGAACTTTGCTGTAGCGCTTTTACGCCAGTTATAAAAAGTGACTAGTGATAGTCCGTTTCTGGACATCCCACCCGTAAAAATACATTTTAGATTTTTGTAAATGTTTCTCAATTCCTTGGTCACCCCTAACAGGAGAGCTTGAAATGTACATAAAATGGAACATCTAAAATGAAATGTATTACAGCAGTGGAATACGATTTCCAAATCATAAAGTGGTATTATACTAGTTTAACTGTCGATAAGCATGGTTTCACATTCCCCATTACAAATCAAACAAAAATTCAATGCAGAAATTCATTTTTAAAATTTTTTTAACGATATATCCTATAATCTCAAATAATTTTATTCAACCAATCGATTCAACGCTAGCTATAAACAGAATCCCGTCCGTAAACCACAAAACATGTCAGGGCACTCGTTTTATAAAACTAAATACTTTAGCGCGCACATGATTACATTATTACTTGGGCATTTTATAAGTGGAAAATTTAACTTAGAAGAACATTTTAATAAGTGCTCATAGAAAAAAAAATAGTAGCATAGTATTACATACTTTGCACAGCTGATAATATAATCTAAGTAGAAAGCAAGTAGAGTATTTATAAAATATAGTTGGAATGGCTAAGGGAATGCAATTCAATTATGAATCACGCTACAGTAAATATGTATGTTTTTCATTCCAAATACGTTTTTCTTTGTTTTTGGAAGAGACCCCTCCGTCCCCCCAGATATTCTTATTGCCAAATACGAACGGCACTCGGCGATATCTCAAGAACAGTTTATAGGTACAGTCTGGAAAAAAATAACACCAACTAAAGTAGCCCCGAAAAACATTTATTATTATTTAGAGAATTGTAAAATGACTGCTAGATGGCGTAAATCAGCATTTTTTAAATATTCCGCATATTTTACTCTCGAAAAATTTTATTGTATCTTGTCGAATAAAAGGATGTGGGACTTTGTTTTGGAGGAACGCTTATTATATAATATTTCTACTCCGCCAATATAATGCTTACAAGTTCAAACCAATCTAATAAGTGACTATAAGTAAATGTTTTCGGATATTTTGTTTTTATCTGAAATATTAAATGGAAACATGCATTTTTGACCACGGATTAATAAAGTAGGCCAAAACTACCAACAAATCAACGAAAACAGGTGATCGAGATCTTTTATCTATCTGAAGACATCTTGAGAAGCGTGTAATGTTGTAATCAAATTGATGTCTATCAAAATGATGGACATTTGAGTAATATTTAAATCATTAGTTTTTTATTTCCTTTTGTATTATTAAGTTTATGGTGTCAATTTATATGTAATAAGACATGTATTGGTTAATTTTTGTCTGGTTTCACATAAATATGAAAATTAATACACTGGAACCTCGTCTATATCCGCGGTCGGGAAACGTAAACATTCACTTAAATCTGCTCAAGAGGGGTCCCCACTCTTATCCCGTTAGCGGAGAGGAAAGGCCGTGCTACGCGCTGATTGGCTCATGTGAATACGTGCACTATCGGGTGGTGGATGCTGAGCGGATATAAATGAGCGCTATAGTGCGGATATGAATGAGGAAGGATATAAGTGAGCGCGGATATAAGCGAGGTTCCAGTGTATCTGAAATTATTGTCATCATATCAAAGCTACCTTCATTTAACTAAATTTTTAATACGAGTACATAATCGCCAATTAAAACACTGAATTGAATTTTACAAAGAAAATATAATAGATAGATATAGGAAACCTTAATAACATTTAAAAGAGAAATAAAATTAAAATCGAATTACGATGTTGGATACAGGGTGTGCCATTTAAAATAAGCAACTTATTGAGCATTAATGGTACCCACAGTTATAGGTAAGCTTTTAACCACCTTGTATAATTTTTAGAAACCATCTTTATTTTAGCATTAGATGTAATGGTTTTGCTAATGAAACAATACAATTTAAAACACATAACTTAAATACGTACCGCAGGTACTCATTTTTAATATTGACCTGCATTTTCAAAAATTGTTAAATATCTCAGAAACTGTTGAACCTAGGTATAGGGAATATAATATAATAATAGTAATAGTAGCCTTTATTTAATCTGCATCGTTGAAATATGCAATAATATACGTGGTGTTCCATTTAAATTTTGATAACAGTGATGTGTAACTTTCTTTTGGGACATCCTGCATATTTCAAACTAATTTTAGAATGTGCACCCAATGGACTTACACATGTTCCCAAAAAGGGGTTTTAAATATGTACCTATTACCATTTTTTGTATATCAACCGAGGCGAATGCGGTGCCCTACCTTGTATATATAGAAATTAAAAATATATCAATGTTACAATATGAAAAGAAAACAAAATTAAGTGTAAACATAAAAATACATTTTTATTAGATATTTTCATCACTTTCATATATTGATGAGAGGTGATTATTCAAAAAATGAACATTCAATTTCAAAAATTTTAATAGAAATGTAATATGAGTTATTTTGGCTGTCAAAGAACGTTGAAAGAGTTTACTTGAATGATACCCAAACGTTTAGATTATATAGTTGAATTCGAGAATTTTATTACCTTATCAAATAAGAATCAAATAAAAAAAAAATTATAAACTTATTCTGCAGTTTAGAGAGCTGGGTATAAAAACTATATATATATATTTACGATGTATATAAGGAAAAACGTTAATTGCCTGCATTAGTGTTACGCCACCAAAAGCAATATAATTGGTAACAGCAAACTTTTTCCAGACAAAAAAAAATTAAGTATGTCAGTTGAGTCAAATTTTGTATAATTTGGTAAAATTTGGTTGAAGACTCTATCCAAGTATATAATAGAAATAGTTATTTCTATAGTATAGTACCTTACATATGCATATATAACTTTATAACTTACGTCGTGTATGTAAGGTTATGTTCTTTTATTGCATTTGGAAAAGTCTTTAGGCATTGCCATTTAATTACGTCAGCACTAATGCGTCAGTGGCAGGTACAGGCAAGTGGTGCACTGTCATCCTATAGTGCAAATGTTCTTTTTTTACAAGTTGCGTATTTAATTTTATTTTAACTGTTGAACTGCGAAAAAGTCGTTGAAATAGTAAGACAACTTTATTTAAATAGCTTTTTTATTATAGGTCACCATGTATACCATGCTCACACGACCTATTTAGGTTTAGGGCCATATGATAGCAATGTATGTAATATCTTCGCGGACCACATCAAAAGCGAGTATTATTGCTTGACATATACACTCATAATAATGAATTAGTTTAATAACACGGAATTATTGTTTGTTCGTCATAAGTTGATATCAGTATATGTGTATCCACCTTTCATTAACTTTCATATTCGAAAAAAGAACAGGAAACGGATATTTGCATTACTTATCAAACGATTCACAAAATTTTGATAAGATATTTGAACTTTTATCCGACTCTTCAAAATATACCTACTGATAACAAAATAATTGTAAATTCCTTATTGTTATCGTACAATTTGAAAGTTTCGCGGTGTCCCAACTATTAAATTATGAATTTTATAGGCTAATAAATAAGTCCGTGACTGTTCTGGCGAACTCAGCAGCAACATAGATACAATGTAGTTTTTTTTTATATGGATTCATTTTTAGTTAAGCATATTTTTTTTAATTACTATTGTGGATTTAATATCGTGTTCAATTCTTTCGTACACTAACAGTAATGCCGTTGTAGTATTTTTTGATTTGGTAATTTCCATATAAAACGTTAAATAAATACGTCTATTCATCACAATTATATTTTAACTACGAATTACCCTAAAAAGTCTTCACAGTTATAGTAAATGTTCGAATTGAGTAGCTTCTACGTAACTTCGTAATTTTTAGTTCGTTTGTTACTAACTACACGTATATGTACAAGTAAGTCGCAAAACACAACAGGTGCTCAATCTAACGAATTGAGGCGATTTTCAGTGCTAATTATGAGATCTACACACTACAGTAGTTAAAAGAAATAGTAATAAGATTCAAAACAGTGTGAAAGTTTTACCCATTCAGACAGCATTAGATTCAATTAAATATTTAAGAATAAAACCCAACTACACTTAAATGTACTACATTAATTGGATAGTCATTTTGTCCAATTAAAGTAGTACATATAAGTGAAGTTGGGTTTTATTCTTTAAATACTCAATTGTATGTTATATACTTCACTCCCCTATCTATATCAGTTTCGTTTCGAATTTCTTTGTGTATAGATCGCATTCTGAATAGAGAAGTAACACGCATAAAAAATTTTGTATATAGAAATACTATTTAGGTATAGAAAACTATGGCCATTTTAATTTAAAAATATCGTATACAAATTGGAGTACTATATTTATATCTTGCCACCGTTCTCTGACTCAGGGTGGGTTTATCAATGTGAGGATAAAAATGTTAGTTAAGTAACTGTCAGATAAAATTTAGCAACGAATACAATATTTTATCTTGCAGATAACTTCTATTTAACACTCAATAAACGTTTCATTGTAACTATTTTACGAATAAAATTTTATCTGCAAGTTAATTTATTTATCCTCACATTGATAAACCCACCCTCAGCTGATCTAGGAAACGAAATTGCACGCCAGAAACATGAAAATGCCGGAATCAAATATGCTTTCTTCAACTATAGACCTTCAATTACTACAGCATTCATATACATATACTGTCTGTTTGGGCTAATAACATACTTTCGTTCTAGACTTCAGTACACTTATATTATTCATTGCTTTGTTGCGGTCATTTAATGGACTATATTTGAATTTCTCTTATATGTTTCTGGGTTTCTTCAGTTCATAAAAAACCTAAACATTTTTTGCACCGCCTCCTTCCTACCATTTAATTCTAATCGTACAACTATATAAATTTATGTATTACTAAAATGTACTTTTAGTAATACGGTAACTAACAAGCGACAATTAGCGCCTTTTTTCTAAATTTATGTATAAAAAAGTTAGGATTATGCTTAATTTCTCTTCGTAGTTTTTAAGTGCAGCAGAACGTATTGATTTTTATTCTAAGTCAAATATGTACTTCATACTGAACCAGTTAGGCATATAAGTACTATCAACTATACATATACCATATCTGTTTCATGTCTCCGTAGCAATGCCAAATTACGTGACTGTGATTTTCAATTTTGAATGATGCAATAGTAATTAGTACATTTACTATCTATATTCAATGTAATTTTTACTTTTGCTGGATATTCAGTTATTGAAATACATTCTACTGTTTAATTTTTTTTCTTACTTAGATGTGCTCAATGCTTTCAAGAGTTTAGAGATGGAATTTTTTACGAATTTGAAGGTCGAAAATATTGTGAACATGATTTCCATGTATTATTCGCGCCTTGCTGTGGCAAATGTGGTGAATTCATCATTGGACGTGTCATCAAAGCTATGAACGCTAATTGGCACGTTAAGTGTTTTCTGTGTGACATGTGTAAGAAAGAATTAGCGGATACTGGTTTTATTAGAAATGCTGGAAGGGCACTTTGTCACGAATGCAACGCTAAAGTCAAAGCTGACAAGTTAGGCAAATATGTATGCCATAAGTGCCAGTATGTATAAAATGTTTAGTTCCCACCACCAATAAGTGTTTCTAATTGACTAATCCATTATAAACATAGTCAAGATTATATCCACTTCACACGATAATGCCTTCAGTATCTTCATATTGTAACTCGGACTTTTACTACGTGTTTCACGGTATAAGTTGTCATGTGATTTGATTGTGATTAGTCCATTTCTTGGTGGTATAGAATATGTAATAATATATTTCACAGTAAATAAGAAACTTATTTGTAGCGGAATAATTGATGATCAACCCTTAAGATTTCGCGGCGAAGTTTATCATCCGTACCATTTTAATTGCACCAATTGCGGAGTTGAATTGGATGCTAATGCAAGAGAAGTTCGTAGTAGACCTGGCTATGCTGCAAATGATATGAATGAGCTATATTGCTTACGGTGTCATGATAAAATGGGGATACCCATTTGTGGTGCATGTAGACGTCCAATAGAAGAGAGAGTTGTAACAGCTCTGGGAAAGCACTGGCATGTTGAGGTAAATTAAACAGTTAGTTTAGGATTTTATCATAAAGTGCCTGCCTTTCTTTCTCGAAACTGTTCGGTTTATACGAGAAAAGCCGAAAAAACGGTGAATGTGTAGGTGTATTGGTATATGATATACACATTATTTTTAGCATTTCGTTTGTGCCAAATGTGAAAAACCATTCTTTGGACATCGTCATTATGAAAAGAAAGGACTTGCATATTGTGAAACTCACTATCATCAACTTTTCGGGAATCTATGTTTCGTTTGTAACCAAGTTATTGCTGGCGATGGTAAGTTATGTTTAAGATAATATGTAGTAATATATTTAAAGTGACTTATTTATTTTACAATCAAAGTCAAATTGTTTACACTTTAAATTGTGTACCTACTAGAATTTAAAAAAAAGTAAAATTAATATATGCTTAGCTTAATAGCAGCTCGATTAGATTAGATTTAAAATAAGGGTGATATTGCGCTGCGACCTATTGATCTATTGTGCCCCTTGCGAGAGCTGTAAGCTGCTGGGGTATGCCCGCTCTCAAAGCTCGCCATCCAGTCTAAGAGCTTTCATAAACTGCATTAGCTGTGATGGTTTCAGAGAAGGTATATCTTCTTCGTCTATCACGTCTTTGCCGAAATGGTTGACTCGGGTTTCCGTGATGGCGGTGCAGTAAGATGTCAGGTGTTCCGGATTTTCATCCTCAGCCCCGCAGAACCTGCAGTCGCTATTCTGTTTTAGACCTATCCTTGTCATGTGCTCACCAAGGTGACAGTGCCCTGTAAGAAACCCTGTGAGGATGCGTAGTCTATTCCTGCAAAGTTCCAGCAAAGTTTTTGTTCTATGCTTATTGTAGCTTCCAAGGAAGATCTTGGAGTGTCTCGGACCAGGGAGATTCTCCCAGAGAGATGTTCTGAGCCTCTTTTCTCGGTCCTTAAGTTCTTTTTTGTAGGTGCTCGTCCCTATACCACAGAACGGTTCCGGTCCCACAAACGGAGTTGTGGCGGCCGTCCTTGCTAATGAATTAGCTCCTTCGTTGCCTCTGATTCCAGTATGTCCTGGTACCCAGTATAATGCAATTCTGTTTTTCATGCCTAGGTTGTTTAATCTATTAAGACATTCCCAGACTAATTTCGAGCTGATAGTGTTAGAGCTCAGCACTATTATGGCTGCTTGACTATCTAGAAAATTGCAATGCTCCACTTCCGATATTTCCTGTCAAGGTTCAGTTGAGCACATCTTCCAATGCCATTGATCTCCAATTAGAAGACGCTGGGGTATATTCCAATTGGCTCGGAATATTTGGTTCCTGGCCCAAATATCTCTGCATCTGTTCCATTGTCGGTTTTAGAACCGTCCACATACCACTTGATAGTGTTTTCTTTTAGGGAGTACGTGGAGTGTTCTCCTACCCACTCTCTCTTGTTGCTTAGCTTGGTGAGGAAATTCCTTTCAAAGCTTCAAGCTATTCCTTGACCATTTCATCGTTGGGTAGACTTAGAAGTGGGGAAAGTCCCGCTTGAGATTTCCGCGCCCTCTGGTACGGAGTCTCGCCCTTTCCAGTCCCCGCCCTGGTCAGTCTGTGCATTGCCGCAAGGGCCGCGCCGCTCCTTCCACCACTATGTGTAAGAGAGTGAGGTCTAAAATTACCTCTAGGGCCGCAGTTGGCCATGTTCTCATGGTTCCAGTGATGCATACACATGCTAACCGTTGCAATTTGTCAAGGGTATTCCTGATTGTAACTTTAGTGACCTTCTGGAACCAGGTTATTGCCCTGTACGTTACCATGGGTCTTACTATACTGATGTACAACCACGTACAATCGTGGTTTTTGCGGAGTTGATGCTCAGCCCCACTGATCGACACCATTTACTAGTGATTTTAAGGCTTGTTTGTATCAGGTCACAAAGAATCCCCTCATACTTGCCTTTTACTATTATTACAATGTCATTGGCGTATCCTACATAATGTATGCTGAAAGCTGTCAGCCTGTTCATCTGCTACGAGGCTCCACATTAGAGGCGAATAGACGCCACCTTGAGGTGTTCCACGAGTGATTCTGATTTTTATAGTCTGTTCGCCTACCGTCATCTCAGCGGTCCTCGTGGAGAGTACTTTACTATCCATCATGTTACTGTTTTACTGACTCCCATTGTTTCAAGTGCTTGTTCAATCGCGTCATGTGACGTGTTATCAAACGCACCTGAAATATCTAGGAAAACGCAGATCGCTGTTTCTTTATCGTCCAGAGTTTTCTGAATGATTCCAACTAGCTCGTGCAGAGCAGTCTCTGTCGATCTGCCCACCCTGTATGCATGCTGACTCCTGTGAAGTGGAGCTTTCCCCATTACCTCCACTCTAATATAGTTGTCTACTAATTGGCTTCCTCGCAGTTAGCGGGCAGCTAGCTTCAAAAGCTCTCGTTATCGCCTCGCTAAAGTGTCCTACATCTTGGTGCATCATACTACTCAGACCAAAGTTGCTAAATGTTATATCTAGTACCTCTCTCCTTACCTTTGTTACGAACATTGGTTCTTTGCCCACGTTAAGGATTTGGAGATTACAGGATAATAGAAACTCTAAAAGGGACTTACCTCTTTCGTTGACGTCCGTGCTTCCCCACATAACATGGTGCGCATTGGCGTCACAGCCAACTATCAACGGCAGGTTCTTTCTGCTGCACATACAAAATTAAAGTTATTAGCTATTCTAACGAAACCACATTACCAGCTGATTTTTAAGAAGAATGTAAAGTATATATTGTATTTTTTTCTATTACAATACCTTGAAATCACAAACATAGTGCCAGTAATGGTTGCTTTCTCAATAATATAAATCATCTACATAAATATAGCCCGCAAGATGCGAGGTGAAGTTCGCTCAGAAAATACTCTTCTACTATCATTTGATATACACACACCAAAAATTATGCAGCAAGAGTTGTAAGGGTATATAAATTGAGACAATATTTAAAAATATTTCGTCCATTTTAGCAAAAAACAAGTCAATTAAATATTGTTTTTAATGCAGTTTTTACGGCAATGAACAAGGCATGGTGCGTTCATCATTTTGCTTGTTCCGTTTGCGACCAGAAAATGAACCAGAAAACAAAATTCTACGAATACGACCTCAAACCAGTGTGCAAGAAGTGTTACGAGAAGTTTCCGCAAGAGCTTCGTAGACGTCTAAGAAGACAACATGAAGCAACGCCTAGAAAGTCACCGTCATAAATATTCACTAATATACTTTATATTTCCATGTAAAAAAAATAATGCTGCCATATGAAAATGAATCTCTTATATATTGAGAAAAAATAGCAATATCGGAAAAATACTTATAACAATAAAATGCCTTATTAGTGCCTTTTTTTAAACAATATATGACTCTACTTTATATTTTCCTAACTTAACCTTTTAATATTTAAACGGCGCATACATATGTATGACCTTACATTCTATGTTCTTACCTACTGAAGATAAAGTTTAACTAATAAAAAACGTATTGTTTAAACGTAATGATAAACTAACATATTGATTGTTAAATAAGCAAGCAGTAAATCTATGACGGACATAATTTCGCATATATTTAAAATTGAACTGTAGCATATTTGAAATTTGAAACGTTAATTGCGAATAAAAGTTCAAAAACGGGCTAGATAATTGAACAATCATTACATACTACCGCTTCATAGATTAACAATTAATATGTATATACAGGGTCGCTGATATGTATGGAAACGGTCGATTATTGGGTAAAATATACGAGATACCGGAAAAAGTTAAATACAAAAGTTTTAGGGTTTTTAAATGCTTATTAGCTAAGAATAATTTTAAGTATACAGGGTCGGTGGTAAAGTCGTGGCACGTCAAAGTTACATTTTTTTAAACGGAACCACCTGTATATTATTAGATAATTCAATTATGTCTTCAATTTTAAGTAAAAAATGTAATACACATAATGCACCTAAATCCAACTGTTTCCGAGTTATCGAAAATATTACTTAAATAAAATCTAGGTATAGCTTGTATTTGAAAAAAAAACATGTATGTAATTGTAAAATTTAGGTTTACAGTCCTATTTTATAAGGTGCTATGACATTTTTAAAGTGCGTCTTAGCCTACTTAGGTACCTAGATTATATTTAAGTAATATTTTCAAAGATCGATAACTCGGAAACGGTTGGATTTAGGTGCATTATGTGTATTACAATTTTTACTTAAAATTGAAGAAGGAATTGAATTATCTAATAATATACAGGTGGTTCCGTTTAAAAAAATGTAACTTTGACGTGCCACCACTTTACCACCGACCCTGTATACCTAAAATTATTATTAACTAATAATCATTTAAATACCCTAAAACTTTTGTATTTAACTTTCTCCGGTATCTCGTATATTTTACTCAATAATCGACCGTTTCCATACATATCAGCGATCCTGTATATTATAAACAGAGTGCGTACGTAAGATAATTGATTGATTGGTATGTGCTTTGGTTCTATATTTTTGTAAGTTGGTGTAAAAAGCAAGAGTTATTGATATCTAAATAATGCAGATCATATGGTTCAGTTTGCTGAGCACAATTGATTTCGTCACCACTCTGCTTATGAATGTGTTCATTTTAAGACAATTCAACCCTTTTAATAACGAATGATTTTAAAACCTTATACTCATAAGTATCCATATATTTAAAAATTATATTATTAGCTAAATTATTAGATTTCTGATTAAAATTGATTTATAGTTTATGTATAGTTATATAATAAAAAGACAAGCAAGGTTTTGAAAATTAAATACAGATAACTAACCAATGTGTACTTTTAATTTGTTTTTGTGCCTAACTATAAGTATCTGGTGCTATATTACTAATTGTAACTAATTTGTATAATTCTATATTTACAAATAAAGTAATTTACTCATCATGTTTGTTTGTATTATTAATCTATTGAAGTAAGATGAATAATATAAGCAACAAAGAAAACTGAGATAAATAATTAATTACACTGTCCCAACACATTTTTTTCTCATACACCATTAGGTGTAGTTTATGTCGTTTTTTATGCTGATTCTGAAACTAATTTTAAATTTGCTTCATCACGTCAGGATTTTAAGAAATTGTTATAAATAACTTTTTCAAAAAGTACATTAATATATTACATACTTTCATAGTGACGTTTGTATAAGAAAGATATCACAAGATATATTGCAGTGCCAAGCATTGAGTGGACATGTCTGAACATGTCCTTGCCTATTTCCTACGTCACGGCATTTAAACCACGTCTATTTGTGCTTTGAAGCCAATTAAATTAGGAATTTCTAGATTTCCGTCTGTGTTGGTATATAAGAAGCTACGCACGGCTCGTTATATTCAATTTAAGTCTGTTTGTGTTAGCTGAACGTCCTTTTGTTTCATAATGTCCCGTACTTGTACAAATAATCCCAACAGCTTCTGTTACGTATGTGGAGAATTAATTACCCAACGACATAAACGGAATATTACGCCTTTAATAAAAAAAATATATTTACACTATTTCAGTCTAAAAATTAAATAGACCTATGATTTCTACTTTTGCACGAAAACTTTCGGGTTCTCCAACAAAAATAATCATTCAGTACCTCATTCAGAATCCTTGCCAATACCAGAACTTCTAAGTGTTTCGAGTGAAGAATATGCCATTACAGATGAAATTTCCGAGTTATTATCGACCAGCGATAATGAATATTTGCCATTTCTAGAGAACGGACCTCACTTAGTAAATCAGTCAGAATTAAATAACCTTATTCGATATATGAACTTGTCAAAACTCAAGCAGAAATACTAGGATATAGACTTGAAGGATGAAAGCTGTTAGCTGCGGACACACATATTTCTGTGTATCGTAATTGCCAGAAAGAATTTTCACTGTATTTTTCAACCGAAGAAGGTCTTTCAATCTGTAATAATGTCGAAGATTTGATGCTGACATTAGGTCATCAACACAACCCAGAAGAATGGCGTCTTTTTATCGATGCTTCGAAATTGAGTTTGAAAACTGTCCTTCCTTGTTTCCTTTGTGAGTGGGATACGAGATCGAGAAATTCCCACTACGTTGTTAAAGATTGGCCAGTCAGAGCTCAGTGTATTCCTGAACAAAAGAATATTATACTTCATAAGGCACTAGTGGTACTTGATAAAATATTTCTACCGTCACTGCTCATCAAACTAGGTTTGATGATGAATTTGGTCAAAGCAATAGATAAGGTGGATCGTGGATTTCAATACCTTCAACAAAAATTTTCCAATATTTCAAATATAAAACTTGAAGAGGGAATTTTTAGGACCTCAAATTAAACGTCTAAAATGAGATGCACAATTTAAAGAGACTTAAAATGACTTGGAACATGATGCTTGGAATGCTTTTAAGAGTGTGACCCAACATTTTCTGGAAAACACAAAATCTGACAATTACATAGCAATTGTTAATGAACTTCTTAGAAGTTATCATTAATTGTAATATGAACCTTCAAATACATCTTTTACACTCACAGTTGGATTTCTTTTCCCCGAACCTCAACGACATCAGTAATGAACACGCCGAGAGATTTCTATTATCGAAAAACGTTATCAGTGCAAGTTGTTAGAGTTTGATATCAGAAATTACAGTAGAACAGCATAAAAGAAAAGAAACACATTTTAAGACAGAACGTTTGTACCAAAGCCTAGAAGAAGAATAAAAAAATGAAAATTTGTTGCCTAGTGTTATTAGACCTTTGCTTAATATATTGGGCAACTGTAGTATGGGAGACTCTAGGCCAATATTAACACACAGGCTCAAATTTGATGAAATTCACAAATAAAAATAAAATATATTAATATTGCAATCAAAAATCTAAATGCAAATACATACTTCGCTACTCAAGTGAATGCACTCGTAATTAGATCTGTGCATTTTAGCCCATTACTAGTTATTCGCAAGTTATTGATGTTGACAATTTACCGTTTTTCTGTCTCCGGTGAATCGGTTAGAAACTCTACCAAGTGCCCTGTACAATCTCTAATATTAGCTTAATTTTCATGACCTAGTTTTTACTTATTTTAGAGTGGACTTTAAACTGGTAAACATGATTAAACAATGTTTAACTTTGTATGAAAAAGAAGGAATTATATCAGAAGAATGCCACAATAGTAACTACAGCGGATGTTAAATATATGATTATGTTCTTTGCTTATACTTTTTCGCAAGATAATGCAACTACATTAGATGTACAGTGGCCCAAAAAATTAATGTCTCCCCCTTTCAATACGCGTATATCAATATTATCTTTCATTTGCCGGCGTAGGCAGTTCGGTGAGTCTCGGACATATCCTACCGTCTAAGGCCTGAATATTAAACAGCAGAACAATTGTAACAGGTACAAATGAGTTGTAATGGATCTGGATAATAGTTTCCTATCATTTCAATATACAATTTGTATTTACTTAATTACTTTTAAATTTTATTTTCAATAAATGAATCTCCAGATAAATATGTAAATACCTTTCTTGCGCTTTGTTCTAAACACACATCTTTAACTATTAATGATGTTTATACCAACAAGTTTATAATTTATAATGTAAAAGCAGAATTAAGTGATACCTACACAATATGCATAGTATGAACTATGAAATTATTTATTATCCACATATCATATCTTATATACAGCTAAAATATATTGAAAGTTACAAGTCAAATCTTACTAAATTATTTAATTAATAGCATTTATCTTTTTATTCCTGAATTATTTCCACTTGTAGGTCAATAAAACAACAATTAACGTGACCGCTGAAACTGATTTATCTAAGCACAGATAGGCGACATAATTTTGATTTTCAAAACACTAAAATTTAAAAAAAGGAAAATAATTATAAAAAAAGATTAATTTACGAAATGATATACATTTAAAAAGATGCAAACGCGGTAAATTTTAGAACGGATGTTGATCATTTAAGCGTTATTTATAATAATTTAATTCACGCCTGAATTTTATTAATTTTATTAATTTTAAGCTCTTGTAGCAGAATTGTTAGAGATTGACAAAAAATAAATTGATATACGAATAATTCAAATCATTTCAATTTTTATAGTTGTATTAAAGCAATGTATCCTTCATTATGACTTGACAATATAATTAAAATTCGATATATCAATGAATTCTTTGTTTTTTAGATAATTTTGTTGATAGGCATGGCAATTTATATTTATATTCTTAGTAATTTGACACATATTAAATGTCAATTTCTTCCACTGAAGAAGTTTTTTAACGAAAACATATTATTTATTATATGTTCTGGAATAAATTGATATTTAATTATTTGTTGTTTTATTGACCTACAAGTGTAAATAATTCAGGAATAAAAAGATAAGTACATAAAGGACAGAAAATAGATATATTAATTAATAGAATTATTTTACAAATTAAAAAGAAATTACCGGGATATTAATGTTTAATGAAACACTATACAGAGTTTCTCAATTAGTTAGTAGTAAGTCCCTGCAATTACAGTTTATGAGAGAAAACTAAATAAATGTAGTAATTCTCTTTATATAAAATTCATTAGGATTGATGAAAACGTAATCGCTTTCACAAAGTACTCAAACTCTCTACTTACTATAACACATATAACTTTGTTATCCGTAAATGGAAACAAATTACCGAACCTTAATTTTAAATTAGGCTAAATTTAAATAAATATTAAGAAGCGTTCAATAAAAGATTTTGCGATAAAGGCCTCCAATATAATAGAAACTGATCGGCATTATATAGAGATATAGTTGTATTAATTTATATATGTTACATTATTACACATATAGTAATTATGTAATGTTAATAAATGCATAGTACCTACGCAATACAACCATAAAAACTAATTAAACGTTACACACATATTAGAAGCATTATTACACCCTTAAGGATCAGCATCTTATTCTGAAACACCTTGTATATAAACAAGGATTATAGTAACAATACCTTTTTTTTATGACCTCGGTTACCATGTTCACTACAATATTACGTTACAAGAACGTTACAAAATAATTCGCATTGTAACTTCAGTCACAAATTGTTGTTTGGGGTGGTAATATTCTTCTTTTCTAACATTTTCTTTCTTCTCTTTTCGTTTTTGTCGTATGTCTTTGGTTTTGTAACCGTTCTGTCGTAATGCATGTTGCCTATACGTGTTAAACTTCAGATGGTCTGTGTTTCTTATGGCTGATCTCTGCTATTCTTGGCAACGCGTTTATAAGAGATCTCTTTTGTTGTGGGCGATGATGGGAAGTAGCGTGTAGATATAGGTCAGTGTGGGTTCTCTTACGATATACGATGTGGATTATCTTGTTGCTGTTGTCGTGTTTCACTAATACATCAAGAAAATGTAAGGTACCATTATTTTCAATCTCCACGGTGAAGTTCCTACTCGTGTGTTACCTGTTTAGAAACTGCAGAAATTCACCCAATATTTCTCGTCCATGCGGTCATATATGTATAACAAAAGTGTTGTCCATATACCTATATCAGCATTTCAGTTTTAGGTCGCTAGATTGCTTCTTGCTCAGAGCTTCCGTTAAGATATTGGCGATGACCGGCGATAATAATAACTCTTTTGTTTATAAACGTCTGCATTTCATAAGAATTATGTCGAAGTCAGGCAAAGCCTTGTCAATTCTATTAGATCTTCTCGTAGTACTTCTGGTATTAGCTGTCTAATGACTTCTAGTGTTTCGTCTGCTGGTATGTTCGTGAAGAGAGATTACGTCGAAACTAACTAAGATATCACCATCCGATATGTCACCGACGAGATATTTAACGTGGATATACGGAAAAATATGCAATAGTAATTGAATACCTATTTCAAGCATTAACTATGACCAACGTTAAAGTCGTAGCCACATCTACGCAGTACCATCAGAAATTAATACTGGAAATTATGAAGGATTCAACTAATTTCAATCGAGAAGATGGCTACAAAGTGAGCAACACTTGGCGAATAACTTTACAACATCGGAACGAATGCAGTTCATCGAACTGTAACAAATCGGTAAAACGAAGAAGAAATAAGGTATATAACAGGGAGCAGAAGACAATAATATCAGTCTTTAGAAACCTTGTGAAGAAACTGACAGCATGATTGAAATATTGTTTCACTGCATAGTACCTTCAAAATTAGGTGCAATATGTATTTACTAGGGCTGGGCGATACCGACATTTTTGGTATCGGGTATCGATACCAATCGAGGTATGATGATTTTTTTACCCCTCCCAGACCCGTCCGACCTATGGTCACCGGTAGGCACCGCAGCCATCAGGCTTATTGTACCACATCTGTATGTTCAAGTCACCCACTCTAGCACAGTAGTCCCCTCCACTAATCTGTACAGATCCCTAACCGAGTGAGTAAGGTATGTCTCTGGGTCTCCTTTCGTTCTCCCAAATAGATTTTGCCTTCTGCGATCTAGTGCCTCGCAGTCGCGTAGTATGTGATCGGCTGTCTCGGTTCTATCCCACAGAGTCTACACTTTGTGTCCCCCTCAAGCACTCCGATTATGTGTAGGTGTTCTTTCACCGCAGCATGTCCGGTCATTAGTCCCGTTACAATGCAGAGCTGTTTCCTACTAAGCTGTAGTAGTTCTCTAGCTCTTTTCCTACATGGTCTCCCTATGAAGGTTTTACCATGTATTATACCGTGTGTGGCTCTCCAGTATTCTTGCTGTTTCGTACGAATCCAGTCGTCTATGTATCTCCGGGCCGCTTGCCTTGTAACCCCGAAGAAAGGTTCTGGGCCGAACATTTTCATCTCTGACTCACTCTTCACGAGTTCGTCAGCCCTTGCGTTGCCCACGATCCCCTGATGGCCCGGTATCCAAGTCTACCAGACCTTGTTCCGGTTCGACAGTTCCACCAATTCGTCGAGGCATTCCGTTACCAGCCTGGACGACACTTTCCGGGTTAGTAACGCCTTCAGTGCCGCTTGACTATCAGACATGATGTGAATTCGTCTATTGGTCACCGCTTTCACATTCATTGTGTGTGCGCATTGGAGAATGGCATATACCTCCGCCTGAAACACAGAAGCATACCCCCCAGTGCGTAACTGTGGCCCTCATTCTGAGAGCATATCCATGCACCCGTACTATTAGCCGTCTTAGATCCGTCCGTGTACCAGACTAAGACTTGCTCTTTGATTCCCAGCGCATACCTGGCAGCCTCCTCCCGTCCGTCCGCTATAGACATCGTGAAGGGATTCCCATACCTGTGCCTTACCAGCATGTGGTCGGTCCGCATTTCCAAAACTCCCTTTCCCACATGCTCAGTTATCGACATGTGTTTTGTATTGTATGTCCGCATCCTTGACTCCCCCTGTATAACCAGGTGCAACGGTGGCAAGTCCAAGAGTGCCTTCATGGCTGCAGTCGGTGTCGACCGCATCGCTCCCGTTATTCCTAGGCAGGCAAGTCTTTGCACCTTGCTCAGCCTCTGAATGGCGTTTCTTTGATGCGTCTTTGTCCACCATACCAAAGCTGCATACGTCATTATCGGCTTAACCACCATGCTGTGCCCCCATTTCTTTCCATATATAAGCGTCTTACCAGTGTTAACGCTGTCACCGCTTTTTTGGTAATTCTATCCAGATGTTGGTTCCAGGTAAGTTTGGAGTCTAATGTTACTCCAAGATACTTTACCTCCCCCACCATCTCTATGGTAACCCACTTCAACGTAAGCGGATTTAGGCCATTCTGCTTTCGTCGGCGGGTGAAGGCCACGATGTTGGTCTTATCAGCACTGATGCTCAGTTCCGCCAACGCCGTCCATCTACTAACCAAGTTCAGAGCCTCTTGCAGTCGATCTCTGACCGTATTGCCTGCCTCGCGCTATAATAACCAGGTCATTCGCATAGGCCAGTACCCTGTGACCGTGGTCGTTAAGCACTTCCAGTAGCCCGTCTGCGACTAGGCACCACAAGAGAGGGGACAGCACCCCACCATGCGGACAATCCCTAGCCATCCGGACCGCCACAGTCTCGCCTGCGACCGAGGCTTCCACCACTCTCTCCCTAAGCATAGAGTCTATCTAGGCGACACACGTGCCGTCCACACCTCTGCCTATGAGAGCTCTGTTAATTAAATCAAAACCCGTGTTACTGAAAGCTCCCTCGATATCCATGAAGGCTCCCAGCATCACTTCCTTGTTTTGTAGTGTGTCCTCTACTAAACTGAATAGTTCATGGAGTGCTGTTTCTGTCGAAACTCCTGTCCGATAGGCATACTGGTCACGATGTAAAGGTGCACGCATCAGCCCATCATCCCTAATATACCTGTCCACCAGTTTTTCCAATGCCTTCATAGTGAAGGACATTAGGCCAATTGGTCTTAGGGACTTAGCCGTAGCTTGTCCTGCTTTCCCAGGCTTCGGTATGAATGCTACCCTAGTAAACCTCCACGCTTTTGGTATACAGGAATAATCTCTGGTGTCGAAACGGTAGGAGAAAGTCAGAACCCCTACTGCACTTCTCAACGCACGCATGTAGGATATAGTTAACATATTATGATACCGAAGATTGAAGTAAATTAGCATAGCATTCAGTATTCACTTAGCTCTTATAAGGTGTGTACGTTCTCTATTACACTACCATGCAATCTACCAGGGAAGAATGTTTTCAATGATAGTGGGGACGCGACTTGCGCACTTCGACCGTTTCGTCACCAGAGATTATTCCTGTATAGCCAAAAGCCCAACTACATCTAAAGTATCGCATACAGTAGTTCCGCTCCCTTCTGCAGCATGATCGGATAAATGCCGTCTGGTCCCGCCGATTTGTAGGGTTCAAATGAGTCGATAACCCAGCTGACTTTATCGTAGTCAACCATCCTTCTGGAAGTCTGCCACTCGGCGCTAGACACCTTCCTCTTCCGGTGCTTCTCCCAGATGTTCGTCGATTGGTCTATGATCTCAGAGCCACGGAAGTGTACCCTAAATAGTTCATTTATGGTCTCCTTCCCTGTTGTGGTGTACTCTTCCATATGGTTTTTGAGAATACTAATTGATGCATGAGGTTCTTTGGCAAGGATTTTGTAGAGTCTAGCGCTATGCTGGGTGTTTTCAATCCCCTCACAGTGCCCCCTCCACAACCACCTCTTCGTCTCCCTCAGCTTTTTGTTGTAACCAGTCAGAACGGCCCTGTATTCCTCCCACTGTCCTGATCGTTTGGCCCTATTATATGTTTTCCTAACTTGTCCCCTCAATTGCGCAAGTTCCTTACTCTACCAGGGCACGTTCCTGGAGGAATGCCTTGCAACAAGGGGGCAGTTGTCATTGTAGGCTGAAATGATTGTGTCATTTAGCTGCTCCACAATCATGTCCAACTCTGCTGTATTTCCTATCCTCCTATTAATTCCGGGGAGCCCAGACCTGAGGTCAGCTCGATAGGCCTCCCAGTCTGTATTCCGTGGATCTCGGTAGGAACTCACCTCCACTCTGCCTGCCAGAGTAAATCTTATGTGTCTGTGATCCGAGCAACTTACTTCCTCAGACACATACCAGTTTGCAACAAAGTTACTCACATATTGTGAGGCTATAGTCACATCAATCACCTCCCTTCTATTCCGCGTAACGAAGGTCGGGTTGTTACCCACATTCAATGTATCTAAATTATTTGCTACAATGAATTGTATAAGTGACTCACCTCTTTCATTGGTGTCCGTGCTTCCCCAGGTCGTGTGGTGCGCATTGGCGTCGCAGCCGATGATCAGCTGCAGTCCTCGCTCCCTGCAGTATCTCACCCGCTGTTCCACATCCTTGGTAGGTGGCTGATTGGGGTCATCGTATGGTAGATAGGCCGATCCGATGACGTATTCCCTCGGTCCATATCCACCGCCACCCCCAATTCTTACCGCAGTTAAGTCTCTGGAACAGAACTCTGTTAGTGGTAGTGCTTTTACTTCCTTACCGATAAGCATGCAGGTGGAGGCGCAGGAGGGGCGTTGGTCGTTCTGTCGTATATAACGTCCCAGCCAGCACCGCTCAAACCCAAGACCTTACCTTGTCTAATCCAAGATTCCTGTATGAGTGCCACGTCGCAATCCTTCATGGTCATAGCAAGGGCTGCCGAAGCCGCCTTGCTATGTTGAAGGTTGGCCTGTAGTACCCTTGTCATTGCTCGGTCGTTTGATCACCCAAAAAGTCAGCCTGCCCAACTTATAAAAAGCTTTGCGTTGGCTCCTCTTCAGGACTTTGAACGATGGGTCATCCACCGAGTAGGCCAGGAGCTGTCCTTCCTTCTCAATCTTCCTGCTCATCAGCATTCAGTTCTCCGTCATCAGGCCAGAATTCTGCTTCTTGAGACGGTCTCTGATTGTACCCTCCTCCACATTCTGTGGTTGTGGTACGTGTACTAGCACCCTAGGTCTGGCAGGAAGCTGTGTTGAGTCCACAACCCTCAACTCTACTCCATCCAGTCGCTCCCGAAAAAGCTCTCCTAGGGACGCAACAGTATTTTACAGCCATTGGACCATTCCGTGGTTTGCACAAGTCATCCAGAGTACCCCTGAACACGGTTCTATAGAACTGCAGAGGCTCCGTGCTGCTTGCCGGGGCATCGCATAGCACGTCTGCCAATGTGTTCTGTACCAGGTCTGATTGTGCCTGGGTCAGCACGATGTCGGGATGGCGTCTATGAATCACCGCCCGTCTAATTCCCGACACAGTATCGCTATAAGATCCAGTTGGTCTAGGTTCTCCCTTGGATCTTTTCGCTCCGGTGGTCGTGGGAGGTATCTTCGATTCGGACCTCGGTATTTTCTCTCCGGAAGGTCGCCCGGTATTCCAGGAGTGTGAGCAGTAGAGACTGATCTTCTAGACAGCCACGCATCCCGTCAGCCTGCCTACCAGCCTTAGGATTTAGATTTTTATTAAGGTTGTCTCTTCTCGGTCCGTGCGATTAAGCCAAGACCCCCCACTCTATCCGCCTGTGAGACATGACACAGTGGACGGAATATGGTTTAACAGTAGCCTTACACATAGTGTAACGGACACTGGCATCGTTTGTCCCTTGGTAAGCCCTTAGCCACGACACGACAGCTGGGTCAGGGGTATCTTTCTTAGTCTGACACTTCGCCTTCGACCTGTCCGGCATGGGTGAGCTTATTGGCTTAGCTCTCAGGTTCATTAGAGCACGCAAGCTCGCTCACCCGGCAAAGCAAGTTTGCTTACGTCAAGGTGAAGATACACGAGGGAGCAGGTTGAT
This sequence comes from Holotrichia oblita, assembly GCA_023690525.1. Taxonomy (NCBI): domain Eukaryota; kingdom Metazoa; phylum Arthropoda; class Insecta; order Coleoptera; family Scarabaeidae; genus Holotrichia; species Holotrichia oblita. The sequence goes on from CM043020.1 coordinate 44,262,077, forward strand.
GATTATAATATAATATATTTTACAATAATAGATCTAATTTTGCATTTACCTAGTAGTGCACTTTCTACAGTAATAGATATTTGGAATATTTTATTAAAGTAAAATAAAAATTATAATTTTATACACGTCTCATGAAAATTGCCAAGACATTTATGGCAATTCTAAAAATTCGATTGACTTCTTGCATGTTAAAGAAAATAGAGTAAACTGTGTCAAAATTCCATTAATTTTTAACGAAAATGCAGTTCCACCTATAAACACTAAAACCTCTCATTTTTTATAAAAATTTGAATAAACCTAACTATTACATATGGTTCTATTTGTAAGATTGCTAGCAATCAAAAACTTCCGGAAAAGAACGAGTGCAATTTGAAAAAATTAAGTGGATGCAGGTGGTAAGAGTATGTTCGGGCAAGGGGTATTCTGAACATAGAACTTTATGAACAATAATATTGTCTTTATTTCAGTACATTAAACTACAGACTGTTAATAATAATAATAATAATAATAATATATATTCAATTCCATACAATACATAAAAATGCGTAGAATACGTCAAAATAATACAATGCAATTGAACAATAAAAGCATTAAAAGCACAACCACACAGAACTGTAAAATACAAAAACATAATAAAATCAATAAAATCAATGGAATAAATAAAAGATTGTCTCTTCCTAACTTTCCAACATTGGAGGGTAGGTATGACCACGCGATACACCACTCATTGGTCCAGCCGGCCGATAGCATCCGCAGGAGTGAAGCAGAAACTTACACTGAGAAAGTCTGTCACACTATAAAACACATTTCTCACCAGATACGCTCGTAGAATGCTTTTGAAAGCCCTTAGCGGTCTATTTTTTAGTTCAATTGGCAAGTGATTGTAAATGTTTACCATTTGTGTGCTCACATTTCGGCTAACCAAAGCTTTTGTGGTTTGTGGCGGCAGCAGGTGCCTCGAACAAGCTCCACGCGTAGCATAGTTGTGCGAGAGCTCCTGATCGCCGAACAATTCATAGTTTTCCCGAATAAAGACAGCGCACTCGTATATATATATGCTGGGCAGAGTAAGTATACCGTTCTCAACGAAAACACCTCTACAAGATTCCGTTCTCTTTAGGTTAAACACACAACGGAGGCACATTTTCTGCAACCGGAACACCCGCAAAGCACCGACCGACGTGCCCCAAACTATCACACCATACCGAAGTCGCGCGTGTATATATGCATAGTACGCACAGAGAGCAGCACCAATGTTAACAGAAGAAGTCAACACGCGCAGAGCATATGCGAACGATGATATTTTCGTGGACAAATTGCTAACATGCTCCTTCCAATCCAACCGGGAGTCCAGCGTGACACCCAGGAATTTCACCTGGTCGACTGTGGTAAGTACTTTGTTGTTGTACTGTATTGATTTAGGCTCCTGCCTGAAGTATTTAAAAGACAGAAGGTTGGTTTTTTCAATATTCAACTTCAGATCGTTTTTCCGAAACCAGGATTCGTACGTTTCCAGAGTTGACACCACCTCTTCGTTCAAGTTTTCCTTTGTACTTACAATAACTGAGCTGTCGTCAGCAAACAGAACAGGTGGATATATTGAAACATCGGGAAGATCATTAATATATATGAGGAACAGCAGCGGTCCCAATATCGAACCCTGGGGAACTCCGCGCAGAATAGTTTTCCATTCAGAATAAAGGTAATTTCCCGAGGCCTCGTCTATTGCAATTATTCGTTGTTTCCGATTTGTCAAGTAGCATTTAATCAAATTAAGGGCGATGCCCCTCACACCTATCGCCATTCGTTTCCGAGGTAATGTGCTGAAAAATGGCTGCAAATTGCACTGTATGTTACAATTAATGTTGAATATTAGTGAAGATTGATAATCACTAAGGATTGTCTAGATTCACTAAACTGACCAGTGAAAGATAATAATAAAATTAAGTCGTCAATTTTCCCTAAGTGAGTATAGTAACAGTTAGACGATTATTAGCTCTACTCGTAAAACTAATTTGATAGTCAGAAATTGTCAGAAACCTACATAGATGTATGTACATACATACACTTAAAGAATAATTGTGTATCTGCAGCAAACTTGTGAATAATATATTTGCGCGATTGGTTTTAACAGTTGCAAATTGTAACTTAGTAGCTATCATATTGCCGAGCAGTTCGAAGGTGCCTACAGCGGGATTTTCCCACATACTTAAAATATGCACATTAGTTCACCTCAGAGCGGGCCATAGCATTGTGAATTGCAACAGCGTATTACCCCCTTCGCGTTGTAGCTTGCGTCTGGCGTCGACACTCATGCATACACAATTCAGTTGAATTTAAATCGAGCAAGAGTATGGTCGGTAGCGCATATCCGTTCTGTATGCGTAATTTGCCCATATGTTCAGATTTCGTTAGAAACGATAGTAGTTATATCTCCAAAGAATTATTATTTTTGTATTCATAGCTGCTACGCAAACGGAAAAGTAATTCTAAGTAATAATAAAATAAAAACGATTCTTAAAAGATAAAAAAAATCGGCCGTGGTACGGCTAGAATTGCCAGCAAAATACCACGAAATGATTTGTACCTTCTCTGCGGTTGTATAAACTGACATGATAACCACCTTTACGGATGCATAGACGAACACTAAATGACTCGTGATGTCATGATCGACGAGCGATCTTGCGTGGCGCATGCCTACCCGTTGCCACAACGCACTGCATTCTATGCGTCTAGTGTAACTTCCCATGGCCCGCTCTGAGGTGAACAAATGTGTATATACCGCGTATGACTTATTGCGCAGCCATGGGGCGCAGAGAGTAAATAAAGATAGAAAAATACGCCATTTTGAAGATCATCTGTGAGTTATGTTATGTTCTTACGTTCTACGTATGTTTAGAAGCATAACTGTTACGGTGTTGTCAATATAAGGAGACGTTATTATTTAGTGTTTATATCAGTTTATTTTATTGAGAATAGGTATTATAAACTATTTGGTTACAACCGTGATACAACATTATATAAATAAAGCGTGTTTTAAGTTTTTTTAATAAATAAAAAAACACTGAATGAGAGTGCTAATTAAATTAAACATAATTTTATTCATATTAATCCGGAGTTTAATAAAAATAAATGAAAAATGACAATATCATAATTGTTTCGGTCACAAAATAAATGTTTTACATATACTTATGAGCTTCATGTATAAAAATATACATACATATATAATATGTATAATAATAATGTAGACTCATATCAGGCACAGAATATCAGCGTATATGAATCGTCCAAATATATAGATATAACATTTTATTGTTTGCTGTTACATTTATTACAATATATGTATATAGTTTATTTTATGTATGTATTTCGTATCGGTATATTAATAAACAAACATCTTTACATGAATGTAGACAAACCAACCAACTATTAAATATATTGGGTCACACACTTCGCAGAATTGTCTTCAAAATGGCAGCGTCCGTGTTTGCGCCGGTCGGACGTCTCCTTTGCGCGGTATATATATTTTAAGTATGTAGATTTTCCACAGAACTATTAGAGTTTGACCAATCTACAATTTTCTGTCATGGTTATAAAAACCCGCTTTAACATTAATATGAGTATTATTTTTTTTATCAATATTAGCAATAAAAGGAACTCAAAAATATTCTAAAAACACAATTAAATATCACCTTTGGTAAATTATGTGGTCGCGTTACTCCCAACAAAAGATATTGCTTGGTTCCTTCTACCAGGATATCCAAACATTTTTTGGATTACTTGGCACTTTTTAACAACAGTAATATTCGGAACATTTGGGCAAACAAAGATGTCGTGTTCGGCAACATGTTTGTTCCTAAAGACATTTATATTTTTATATATTCAAACATTTATTAAATGTCATTCATTATTTTTCAAACTCGGTGTTTGCAATATACAACGTGTGTGTATTTCTCAAGGTCGCAATTTTTTTGAGTAGTTCCGAAGAAATCTGTTGCGGCTAAAGTGAAGAAATGGCGTATTATTATTCTGATCCACTTTACCCCAATAAGTTACATTTTTTTATAAACATATCGGAAAACACAGAAACTGTCTTGTCTTAAATGAAAATTAAAGTTATGTTTTTATTATAACATGTCTGTTACCCAAATATATGCACATATGATGTCCACAGCTCTTTTGGACCGCAAGTTTATTTTTGATACTTTTAAAATACGTAAATTTCACCTTAAATTTCAATAGTCGTGTTATAATACTATTGATATGCAAATACACATGTGGTCCGCTTTACCTCGTTCGACGTACTCTGTAAATTCATTTTTTCCTTTTATTCTTTTATATATTATTTCCGAATATATCGAAAACTGTTGGGTTTTAGTACATAGTATGTTAATTAAATTATTACATTTAATAATTAAAAAATGTAATCATATACGCGATAAGTATTCCGTTAAAAAAAACAAGTAATCTACGATAGACAAAACTGAACACCCAATATACATATAACAAAACATTTTTTGCTGTAGAGATTTTTATTCCAGATATCTTTTACTAAGAACATTTTTCGATGAAATGAAAAGCAAAACCACAATCGACCAATCCCAGGAAGATGCCACACCCTATATATTCTATTAGGAGTGCTTGTACACATAAATGGTTATTACTGTACAAATATAAATTGCAATATGCTAATCCATTTTCGATAATGGAAAAACCAAACAGTAAATTGGTAATTAGTCTGGTAAGTCATACGATTTTTATAGACACAGTTGAAACTGAAACACCGGGACTGTTGATGATGTTCATAATATGGTCGTACATACGTAACATGCACATGGTGGGAGTTGTTGCCGTAGTCAGTAGTAAAGCATATTCATATTGTAGTAGCGAGCTGCGTTTGGTGTCTGTAAGGTTTATTTTATAACTTTACATAATAGTATCCTGTAGTTACATCCGTTTAGGAATAGTTATAATGACAATAGCGCCACTATCGATATAATTGTTGATCGAATAGTAATGTCATCGTGATTAAGTGATTATTATAGTCGACGAAGTAGGAAAGCAAAACAAAATAGTCTATAAAATTGGAAGTGAAAATTGATTCTACTAGGTGAGGATAAACAGTTTGTTTTCATAATGAAGACATATATTTCTATTTATTACAATTTAATAGATTGGTGTAACATATTATTGCCATTATTAATTAACGGGTAAGAAAACTATTGAAATTTTGAAAAACCGAAATTACTTTAGAAATTTATTATCGCATTTCACACCACTATAGTTAGTAGTCCTGTGTGCATAAATAAACAAACTGACTAAGTACATGTTATTTTGTAAAAATTATTGAAAAATTGTATAATCTCTTATTTTCTACCTTAAAGAGCACCTAAAACAATTCAATCTAAATTCATAAGATATACCTATAGCTACCTTGTGCATGCACATGTTTAATTGAAATTATATTAATGTTGAAATTCCCGGCATCTGTCGGGGAATCTTTAATTACGAGAAAATAATTAAATGGTATTCTAATATTAGAACAGATGAATTTAACCTTTATTCAATTGCAATTATCTTTAATACGAAAATCGTCAATTATTGCAAAGTAATATATTGCGTACTTATGTATACAAGTTATTTAAAATTTACATGTTCTATACTGAAAAATATTCTAAAAACTCATGAAAATATTACGAATTCAAAAAAATATTTATTATATTTATGTCATCTATTTTCTTTCTTTCTCCCTGCTCTCCTTTTTTTGTTGATGTAATCACACCTCGGGCCCTCACCTTCACTACAACACTCATTAATCATCACTTACCCAAGTTATCGTGCCGTGTCCGAGAAATAGGTATACAAGATTCCTCTTTAAATCCAGCACAACCTTCGGCTTCCGTAATAAAATTAACTTGCTCTGCAAATAATTTTAACAAAGCCAGCCTAGCAAATCAGGATTAGACGCCAGGTCTTATTCCTGGTTTAATATTTCATCCTGAACTTACCTTAATAATTTGAATAACTGGAAGTAGCTCCCGAAAAGTATAGGGCATAATTTGATACCAAATCTATTTCTATATCAACTTAGCTAATACGTCAGGATTATACACATCCATATGTATTTAACTAATTTTGTAGATGTGCAAGTGTTTCTAGTTACATTTGCATTGTTTTTAATACAATTACAGTACCACGTGTAATACCTATAGCCGGTTAATAGCGGAAGATGATCAGGTTGACAAGGTATTGATTTCGAAGGCACTAGGAACTTAATTTTGTCAATTTAGCGTATATGAACTGTCCACATATTCCAAAATTTACAGTTGTAACAGAAATAGTGAATCTGTCGTGCGAAAGCTTAACTTTCTTACGAGAAAGTGTGAGTTAATAACTACAGGGTCCGGCAGAATAATCTCCCACATTTTGCACCGCCACTGTGCCCGTGCCACTGAAGCGATGGGGAGCTTAGTGTTTTCAGTTTGTAGCACATGCCTTGCCATTTTAGTTGTCATCATGATTTGGACGGGCGAACATCGTGCTGTCATTATCGAAACATTTTTGAAAAATGAATCTGCGATTACAACGCAACGAACTTTTCGTACTCACTTCGCACTGGGTAGACATGCTCCTGTTCCAGATCGCAAAACAATACTGCTTTGGGTTTCGAATTTTAGAGCCACAGGTTCAGCCTTAAAAAGAAAACCAACCGGTAGACCCACAAGTGTTCGGACACCTGCAAATGTCGCAGCTATTGGAGAAGCTGTGGAACGATCTCCTACTCGTTCAGCTGTTAAACATGTAGCTGCTTTGCGTTTATCAGATCGTTCGCTGCGAAGAATTTTACACGCAGACCTACACTTTCACCCATACAAAATGATGATCGCACAGGAGCTGAGTGAACGAGACTAGGAAAATCGTAGAGCATGTTGCAACGATATTCTTCAAAACATCCCACAAAATGGGCTTTTAATAACCAGTGATGAAGCCCATTTCCATTTATCCGGCTGTGTGAACAAGCAAAATTTTCGTTATTGGGCACGAGAAAATCCGCAGCAGCTCCATGAAAGGCCACTTCACAGCCCACACGTTACTGTTTGGTGTGCTGTTGGGTCATTTGGCGTTTGGGATCCCTATTTTTTTGAAGAGGCAGGCGTTACTGTTACCGTAACCGCCGATCGGTATATCGACATGCTACGTAATTTTTTGGATCCAAGACTTAGGGAACTTAACCATGCGGATGTGTGGTTCCAACAGGATGGCGCTACGGCTCATACGGCCAGAAGGTCCATGAATGTTTTGAGGGAGATGTTCCCAGGACACGTAAGCTCATTACGTGGAGACGTTGGGTGGCCTGCGCGTTCACCCGATCTTGCCCCATGCGACTTTTTCCTTTGGGGCTACCTGAAAGCGAAGGTCTTTGAACACTATCCCCAAACCATTGACGAATTAAAAGCAGCAATACGTCAAGAAATTGCAGGAATATCGCCTCAAATGACTGCTCGAGTAATGGAAACGTTCAAAAATCACCTTCGAATATGTATCGAAAACAATGGTCGCCACTTGAAGTCTGTAATTTTCAAAACTGAATGAAAACCAATGGCAAACTATACATTTCCATTTAATAAAAAAAAATTTAAACAACATTTACAATGGCGTTTTTATTAACGATTAAAATGTGGGAGGTTATTTTGCCGGACCCTGTACGAAAGTAAATATGTATTTTATAACACTTGCTTATGCAACTAAAATAGTAAAAGTGTTGTAAAATACGTATTTGATCTGAATAACTTCCCTATTTGTGAAATAGCTGAATTGCAAATTTCGAGCAGCTGCGTTTGAGATTATATGTGTAGGTATATGAAGCGTTTATACATACGAGGGAGCGTTTTTATATTCGCAGAATGGGGGATAAGGGGTGGAAATAAAAAAACCAAATTATTTTTCTTTTTCTATATATTCACCTGCAAGACGTATACATTTTTCACATCTTTCAATTAATTTATTTATACACTCATAAAAAAATGATTTCTCTTTATCTGCAAAATACGCCGAAACTGCCTCCTTGACTTCATCATCGGCAGTAAATTTTTTATCCCGCAGCTCTTTTTTCATTTTCGGAAACAGGTAATAATCACTCGGGGCCAGGTCTGGGCTGTAGGGTGGGTGATACACAATTTCGAAGCCCACCTTATGCAGGGCAGCTCGACTCTTGTGGACGGGCGCGTTGTCGTGCAAGAGCAGCACATCTTTCGTCAATTTTCCCCGTCTTTTCTCTTTAATGGCTTCTTTTAGTCGCTCTAATATTGAAGCGTAATATTCTCCGGTTATAGAAACACCTTTATCTTTATAATTAATCAATAATATTCCTTTCGAGTCCCAAAATACCGTTGCCATGAGTTTCCCAGCTGATTGTGACACTTTAAATTTCTTGGGAGGTGCTGTGCCCTTTTTGTGCCACTGCATGGAGTCTTGTTTGGACTCAGGGTTATAATGATGAACCCAAATTTCGTCTCCAGTAACAATTCGACTGAATACACCATCCTTGTCTTCATTACAGAGGTTCAAAAATGCACGCGAACACTACGCGCTGTTGTTTTTGCGGCGATGTGAGCATTCTCGGCACCCATCTTGCGCTGACCTTAGACATGCCGAGATGATCGTGTAGGATTTTAAAAATTGTTGTATCGGATACTCCAACCATTTCTGCGAGTTGTTTCTTCTTTAGTCGAGCATCTTCGAGTACAATTTTTTTAATTTTTTGGATAAGTGCTGGCGTGGTCACCTCAATGCTCCTGCCCGGCCTCGGGTCGTCTTCAAGGGATTCCCTTCCTTGTTTAAATAAACTATGCCACTTGTACACCATGGTTTTTCCTGGACAAGAGTCGCCGTAAACCAATGACATCTCATTCGTTATGGTCGCGACTGATTTACCTTGCCTGGTAAGGAACTTTATAACGGCACGATATTCGATTTTTTTCCATATTTCACTTTTCACTCTTGATTATGTTACTTGGTTGACGATAGCTCAAAGACTAAGTGTCTAATAACAATGAAACTTCATATTTATATTAATTATGAATCGCTGCACAGGCCACGCCCCCAATGCGCCTAATCACCTCTCTACAACCCGCTCATTCCGCGAATATAAAAACGCTCCCTCGTACGTGCATTCGACTTCAATCTTTTTATCTGCGTGCACCATTTTGCAAGAATTAGATACATATAAGTTTTTTATAGTTAAGGCGTGGAAATTTGCAGTGATAAAAGTACATATTTAATAATGGATTATGTGAAGTATATTTTAGGTTCATGGGAATTGGAGGAATAATTTCAACCAAACGTTGTACTTGAAGTAAATAATCCATTGGCTAAACTTCCGAATGTCGACCACTGAATTGGCAATTTATAAGCAATTTAACGGAAAGCACAGGTTTTACTGAGTCCAAAAATCGTTCTAGAAAGTGTTATTTCTAGGTTATGTTTCGCTAGTGTTTTGACATTTCTGCGAGGATTTTCACATTAGCGAAACATAACCTTAGAAATAACACTTTTTAGAACGATTTTTAGGTATCTTAGACTAATCTCCGCAAAAAAGAGGGACCGTTTTGGACTCGGTAAAACCTGTACTCTCCGTTAAATTGCCCATAAATTGTCAATTCAGTGGTCGACATACGGAAGTCTTACAAATCCATTATATTCTTACATTAAAACAATGTTGTTTTGCGTCAAAACAATTTTCTTAGAAAATAATATTCTTGTGATAACACTATATAGTTTTGCGGATATACAAATACGGGATTGTTTTGAACTGAAACAGTCTGTTTTAACTCAAGATAATATTTCTCTGTGTGTAGATACTCCCAACAAACCATATTTGAATAATCACCATAAAGTAAATTTACATCAAAGGTCTAAATAATTAGTAATAACAAATTAGGTAAAATTAAAGTAATAAAATAGATAATATAAAAGGTAGGTACAGTAGAAATATTATAAGAACAACAATAATAATAACATAAATAAATAAGTTACCTAATGGCTCGATATGACAACCGTTTCGATTGAGGCATTCTATATTCGGAGACGTATTCCTATAATAATTGTTGCTGTTCGAAGAGCATCTGGTGTTATTTGTCTTCCTATAACTCAATGGGAAGAATTTACGAAAATACAATTAACAAAATGACAAACGTGAAAATAAATGTTAAGTAAGTATGTAAAACAAATGAGTTAAGCACCCTTGCTTCAGTAAATTGACATATCTGAGCATTTTAGGTACGAAGACTAATTAAATCGTTATAACTTATTCATCTTTCATTTTAGGTATAGGAACACCTAATACAATTTAACAGAGAATTTATCGTAGAATCAGAATATCTAATAAAATGTATATCTTTCCATTTAAGAAAATCTACTTTCCGCTGATTGAACTTCTTTATAAGCAACTAAGTGTTTAAACACCCTGTATAATGTTACAGAGAAGAACTTCAAATAGTGTGTAACTACATACTATCAGCTGTGCGTCTGCAAATTTCATTCGTCTCTTTTACTCCTACGTGACGTAATATCACTATAAAGTAAGATTAGTGCCTGTAACTTTTTTTCTTTAATTGCGAATAACTCAGAAGGAATGGTATTTAGGTATAGGGTATGATACATGAAATATGTGTAAAATTTACCAAAGAAGCTGAATTTGTAATTTATTTTATAGCATGCTATTTAAAAAAGTTGATGACCACTTCCGGTTAACCGGAAGTGGTCATCAACTTTTTTATTCAAAAATATTTTCACGTGATAGCTCATATTCAATCATATCCAACTACAAAATTTTGTTTTAAAATTTCGTTCAGTTTGTGTAATACCTTTAATACGCCATTCTCACCGATCACCCTGTATATGTATGTGTATATACAAATTGGCCTAGTGAACGGTTTCCATTTGACTTTAAATACACACATACAGACATGTGCCATGTCTGTGACACAGAGAGCAGGGGATGCCGTGCATGTCGTAGGAGGTATGCATTTGAAAGAGAGAAACACATTCCTCGCTCGCTTTTGTAAATTTCATTACAGAATTTTGTTTCATTTTGAATATAAGAATTTTATTTTAGTTACAATTTTTTAGAGTTTTGTTTCAGTTCAATGTTATTGCATAGATAGATCATTTGGAAAACTAGACAATCAAGGTGCACGTACTAATTCCTAAAAGCAAAGATGTACATCCTTACATTACTCCTGCCGCACTAATACGATTGAAAGTGGAAAAACCTTACGAATGTCCCCCACTATCGTAACTTTGCTACGCCTACATATGATACGTACTTACATGTAAAATATACGTGCGCTGGTGTGTGTAATATGCACGGTACATACATAGAAACCTGTAACTCAACCGATCTGTATATATAATTACATAGAACGTATTATATTACTTGTCCTATTGAGCCGTGTATAATATTTGTAGTACCTGTTAAAGTGAATAAAGGAGAATAATAATAATAGTATTTTAGTCTACAGAATGAGAAATAGATAACGTCAAAATATGTGGCGAATACTAATAAGTATAAATAAAAAACCTATGTATAAATAAAAACCATGAATAAACAAAATCTACGTACAAATAAACACTTTAATTAGACAAAACTAAAATTCGTAAAAACAAAATCAACAATATTAGAAACAGCAGACTCAGCGCGTGGAAGTCATTAATATCGTACGTTACTCCAGAGCTTAACACTTTCTTTACTTACTTTTTGAAAATTTTTATTGAATTTGTATTTTGTATGATGTCGGTAACTGATTAAGTACCTTACATCCGTTGTAAAGAAGGTGCGTTTGATAGAGGGAACTTGAATGCTGATTCGGTAGTAAAGTATATTGCTTATGCCAAGTGTAATAATCATCTCTAATACAGTTTTAAACAAGTCTTTATGTTTAAAAGTAAAACACAACGCGTCATAAATTCCATATATTTATGACGCGGCTCCAGAAATACCAGCAGCACTCTGATCCGCTCAATCTCAGTACTTCCATTGTAATGTTGTTGCTGCTAAACTTCAAACGATTAGATATACATACAGATTGGTGGAGTTATAGGTTTATATGTACCGTGCATGTTACACACACTAGCGCACGCATATTTTACATGTACGTATCATCTGTAGGCGTAGCAAAGTTACGATAGTGGGGAGACATTCGTAAGGGTTTTCGACTTTCAATCGTATTAGTGCGGCAGGAGTGTCGTAAGGGTGTACATGTTTGCTTTTAGGAATTAGTACGTGTAGCTTGATTATCTAGTTTTCCAAATGATATATCTATGCAATAACATTGAACTGCAACAAAACTCTATAAAATTGTAACTAAAATAAAATTCTTATATTCAAAACGAAACAAAATTTTATAATGAACTTTACAAAAGCGAGCGAGGAATGTGTTTCTCCCTTTCAAATGCATATCTCCTACGACATGCACGGCAGCCTCTCCGATCTATGTCACATACATAGTACATGTCTATGTGTATGTATTTGAAGTCGAATGGGAACCGTTCCCTCGCCAATCTGTAGATATGCCAATGTGTATCTGTATCTGACAAGCTTTACACATATTTTTCGCTTGAAAACGTTTTTAAAGCGAATACCTGGGTTTGTATCAACGAGGCGCGTACTTTTATTCATCGATTGACGCAGCGCTTTAATCAGAAATCTATTAGGCCGTCTGTTTAGTAACCGCTAGAAATGCGATGAATAGATTGGACAGTTCTTTTTTTAATCGGATGCTCATCGGATTCATCGGCTTTAGGAGTCGATGGAACCGATGGATTTGTGGTGGGGGTAAACATCTGATCGCGTTTGTTGTCATAAATGATCATAACCTTGTAGGTTTTATATAAATCTCTATTCCTCTATTGTCAAACTCATCGGCATCTCATCGGGTGCGTTCTTTTACTAATCGGTAATCGTGCTCATCGGATGTATCTGATGACGTCATTTGACATCCATTGTAAATTAAGCGCTTCATCAGTGCGATGAATAAAAGTACACGCCTCGTGCAACATTTTTATTTATGCCAAACAATGACATGTGATCAATATCATTAGTCATTGCTGTCAGATTAGTGTTAACATCCTGGATGGCACAATTTAAGTTCTTGTCATCATATCGATAAGATATAGCGGATCTTATCCTTACTCTATCCACGGATTCCATCCATGGTTCATGGTTCCTACAAACCATAATCAAATATATATTGTAAGCGTCATTTCTTTTTGCGAGGACAAATAAGAAATCGTAAAGTCCTTCGTCAATTCCGCAACGCACTCAGTTGCATTTTTAAAGACAGCGTTAAGTTTAATTATAGCTTGTATTTGAAACGTTTGCGGCAAATAGCTTTTTATATGAAATACAAAATCGTAACATTTTTGATTAAGGACTATACTGAAAGGGGGAGTAAAAAATATATGGAATCTAGGTGATACAGGAAATATCACAATACGGACCGCATCGTACGGCACAGTGAATTTATATTAGATATTTAGTAAAGAATAATTAGATAGACGACAAATATGCGTCATTAAACTATCGAATGGACGTGCAAATGGTCCAAGTCAGTATTGGGATGTAAGAAACAGACAAAAGAAAAAAACGTTTTTAGACCGATGAAGAATACTTTAAGAAAACTTATACTAAAACATATACGGCCGTTTGCAATCAATAGTTAAATCTTTTGTTAAGATCTCCGTGCAACTAAAAATTCCTACTTAACTAATTTAACTAAAATTGAATTTTAATTATAATTTAACTTGATTTAACTAGAGACGGTGCAAACGGCCGATATAAAATGTTAAAAGAACGACTGCATTTCAATACGGTATACACATTCAACGTTTCAATTATAGTAGAGAGTTTTAGCAACTTACCGTAACACATACGGTAACGTTAAACGTTAACAGACGAGTATCTGCGCATACGCGTAACGCTATATAGATAAAGATTCACCCTATTCGGATGTAGGTACTTAGCGTATGCTTTAGCGGTTAGTTAATTTGGGAAATTTCACGTTTTCGATTTAGTTGCTATACCTAAAAGAAATTTTTTGAATACGAGGTGGTATGTTTCAAGCAACACACAATCTTTCTAAATGACTCCTATGAAATCTGAAATTTGCTCGACACTCTTCTAGCGTTAAAGTATTTAGATTCAATCATTCATATTTTATAGCTCGTAGAAATCGGTCTGTTGATCTATTAATTCGTGCAGTACTGCGTCTTCTACAGCATCTACCTTGCAACACAGCAATTGCTAGCAAGTCTTCCATAATAGTCAATCTAATTTCTAACTGAGACACTACAAATTAAATTAAGTACGGATTTGAGAAAATGTATTACAATGAAGAGCAAGGTTAAAGAAGCTACTATTTGGATACCGTGAATTTTGCTAGACTGCTAAAGGACTAGTATGTTTGTTTTCGCTATTGCATATACCGTATAAAGTCACGTGACTACGCTTGTCGTACCTTATTCTAACGTAATTTTGCTAAAACTCTATTCTGTCCTTAAGTGACTATTTGCACATAAAAAAATAACATTGGACTTCAAGTTGAAAATCCCGCTCATGCAGTCATAGATTTATGATGTTGTATTTGTTTATAAACCAGGTTTTCCTTATCGTTTAACTTTGGAAGATAAATTAAATTTACCTTCATAGATAACAACCACATAAGTAGTAGGTCTATTCTGTTTAGTTTTTCTTACAGTAAATTACATGATAACTCTATAAACATATTTTCATTTTTTGTACAACACCATCACCTGATCTCACTTCCATAAATTTATATTTTTGAGGAAGATAACATGCAACAACTGCCAATATCTTCGATGTATTAGTAGGTCGTGTACAATATACTATGTTAGTATTTGGGAAACACTATAAAAGCTTTTATTGTTTGTACGAATATGTACATGACATTACAATAAATTAAATAATTAAAGGTACTGTAATTGATACGATTCTGCAAATGTTCTATAAGCTTCCGGTTGTATGCCAATAGATGCGGTAGCCATACCCGACTGTGTTCGTCGTTGTACACAATCTATATTTATTATGGTTTTTCACAATTGTTGCATACACTTTAACATATCTTCAGGAACCATTTAGTTCTTAGGAAACAACAATTTGAAAGACCTATTTGTAAATCATGGTTTTGTAATTTTAAATTTGATTACGACTCACTGAAATATTTCTCATAGCTGTTATCAACATTTTCAGAATGCAACCGTTTCTCACGTGTATAAGCTGGTTTTATAAAAAAATCCTGGGAATACTGAACAGTTCAATACACAAAGCACCACTTAATGGTCTTGTGATAGCTTGAAAGGTTTGATTGCTTTATAACATAATAGATTACTCGTGTTACCTACTTCTTGAAAGTTAATGGCATTGTGTTGAAATTTTCTAATATTACATTTATTACAATATTATTACAATCATTAGGCCTGATTGAGAATTAATACGGACGTCATTAATCTTATTTATAAACATTCAATTTATATATAATTTAGATAACCTATTTTATAATTATTATATTAGGTGTTTATTCTTTACGGATCTAACTTATTAAATCTGTATTATTGTAATTCTTTAAGTAAGCATCGCCAAATCTTTTTATCTCCTACTTTTTGTTTTATTTTCATTTCCGATCAATGAGTTTTGAAGTCAGTAAAAATAATGAAACAGAAAAACAGCATTCACTTTATATCTTCATGTAATATTATAAATACATCTTGTTTTAATTATAGTTTTTCTTTTTGATGATATTTATTCTCAACATTTTCGAAATAAAAGTGTTTCCCGCAATCCATATAGAACTGCAGGTTTCATTATTTTTTCCCTTATATTAGGCCTGTTCGTTTGAATTGCTAACTTTGGTAAGTTTTGCCAGAAATAGCAAGTGTAGCGAATCAGCAATTAGATGTTTGAGCGGATGAATCTGATTTCATCAGCTATTATTGCTCAACACTTGAACCGTGAGTAAATATAGCTTGCTACTTCTGACATACAGCAGCTTGCTGGATGCAAACGAACGAGTGTCTAAAACACCTGTCAGCAGCTAAATTTCAAACGAACACACGGTAATTGACAAAAGTGATATTGAGCACTTCCATTATGTTAAAGTGTATTCGTAAAAATTTCCATTAACATTGCTGTGTAAATAACTATGATAAAATTTATTTTTCTGTAAAAAAAACAAATGTGTTGTTTCCTCCCGATCGATAAAATCCTTTGTCCTGAATGAATTTTGAATATTAATATATTTATTTGGTGAGATACTCATA
The DNA here is from genome assembly GCA_023690525.1 of Holotrichia oblita. Lineage (NCBI taxonomy): Eukaryota > Metazoa > Arthropoda > Insecta > Coleoptera > Scarabaeidae > Holotrichia > Holotrichia oblita. Next base: position 44,278,412 of record CM043020.1, read on the forward strand.
TGTTTCGGTTTAATGTAGTGACAGGAATTATTTAGAACTTTTTAATCGAAAATTATTTACGTATGTATAAAATGGTATAAACAAAACTATAATTGTGTGCAAATATATACACATTGTTGAAAACAGGATGTAATGACGATGTCTAAATAGAATGCCTGGATTATTTTCATTCAGTGTGTAAATATGGATAACAAGTTACGTTTTACACAGCGCTTGTGTAACTATAACATCAGAAACAAAGTCGAATTGTATTCACCTAAAAAACCATATTAAAATTTTAAATCATTATTTAGGAAACTGCGTTGTATCCAGTGCATTGTTATAAACTGAACAAAACAATCTTTGGCTTCAGAAAGTAATTCCAAAGTTTTTATCCACAAAATATCGATGTCTTGTTAACACTTGGTAATGTTTGGTGAAGTTTATAAAACTACATTGGATACAACATAGTTTCTTAAGTCATTACCTAAAATTTTAAATCTGTACCTGCTTTAACTTTTTTGGAAATGTAGTTTTTTGTACTAGCAGCCCATAGCTGTAGCTTTTTACAAAAATTGGAATATATCCAAAAAGGGCTAGTTTTAGGTGCAAAGTTTATTAGGCAAAGTAGTAGTAGATTTACCTAGGTAATACGAAAGGTACACTCGGTACGACTTAATCTTCGAACGATTTTAGTGAGTTACCTTACTAAAATCGTTCGAAGATTAAGTCGAGCGTACTTTCTATTTAACACTGATCAGTGAACAAAACTGGTACTGTTGTGTATAAATCGTTCGAACAAAACCGGTTTTGTTCGCGGATCAGTGGTAAATAGAAAGTACCTAAATTAATAAAAAAAAGGTAACCGAAACTCGTCGTAACATACCCTGTATACAATATAGGTAAGCAGATACCTACAGAGTTAGATCTTTTTAGGTCTAATATCTATAGTATTTGTTGCTTAGAGGTGAGGAATATCAAAACATTGATATGTTATCGTGTTATCACGTTTACACTTTAAGTTCAACAGCTGTACATCAGTTTAATCTTTGTAATATATTGTTTTTATTCAAATGAACTAATAAAAATCATATACCGCATGAGTGCAAGTAATGTTTATATTTGATGAGCTTGACTTGTAGATGAATAATTATGCGTGCATTTAACATACCTCGCCAGTATTGAACGAAATGTAGAGTAGCCTTGATGAATTGTATACATATTGCATTGAACGTAATTTTATTAGGTCAGTTTATGTGTGAGATATAAAATAACCGATTTTCAACACATTTACATAACAAGTTATTTTCTTTTCAAAATTAAGTTGATAATAAAAGATTTCCCATTTAGTCAAATTTAAATTAATTTGGACAGTGCAGAATATTTGTAACATCTTTTATAACATTTCGAATTCTTCGTTTTAATTTGTTTATCAAATAAAACCATATTAACTATGACACTGGCAGGCTATCGTACAAAAATGTATGCCAAGGCGTATTTAAGTATGTATAGGTACCTATTTCATAGGACCTGTCAGTGACTACGGTCTCGCTTATTCATACTGGCAACGTCAATCAATCTTTTACTATGTGTTGAAAGCAGCATCAAAAATAAATTTTCCTCAAAGTTTTCGTTGAACTTTTTATAGTTTTTTTTTTACAAATTGCTGGTATATTTGTCATTTTGTTTCGCAATTTCTTATATATATTATATGAATCATTTGTGATTGATTTTGGTTTAATTAAAGGTTAAAAATAAAAGTAAACGTGTATATTGCAATTTAAATTGTTAACGCGATCCTGTTGTTGCTCCATTATTCCAACACAGTAGCGTGGCAGTAGCGTGTATCTACCATCACTGCAAAACACTAACAATGTTCAAATCATCCTAAAAATAAAATATAATATATTAACGTAATATTTGGTGTACAATATATAGCTATACCAAGATAATGTACCTATGCTACTGTAGCCGCGAAAGGAGGTCGCTACTTGGCAGATGTTAATGTACTTTCACAAGGCAATGCTTGTCAATACTGCATTGGAGTATTTGCACATTAACAGTATTTCGTTTTTTCATTTCCTTTTCAGAAGGCAAGATAGTTGAGGTAAGCTTTCCAAGACATTGCTGACTCCTCTAAAGTTTTTCGCGGGTATTGTCGCGTAGATAAGGTTTCCTTTAATGATCATGCAATTCGTCAAATAAAAATTTGTCTACACGACAATATCTGAAAGGCTACAACTCAAGAAGATTATTGCATGCTGTCGAGCCAATTATAAAAAAAGAACGTCTGATTCTTCTATATAGTCTTATGACAAAAGTACTTGAAACTCCACAACATTTTTATATCCACACTTATGGCTCATATTGTTTCAAAACAAAAATTCAGTAAATGTGTCCAATTTGCTTATCGAAATAGGTAAAATATAATCCGTAGACAATGGCAGGTCACCTTTATATACACGGAGCCCTGTGTGCTGTTGTACGCTCGGTACGACTTATTCTTCGAACGATTTTAATAAGGTAACTCACTAAAATCGTTCGAAGACTAAGTCGTACCGAGTGTACTCTTACATTTGGCAGGATGTAACTCTACACAAGAGACTCGTGTAGTACGGACGTTTATGGAATAGCAGGTGGCTGGTGGTGGCTGACTTTCTTCGGTTCTTCCTAGTTACGTTAAAGAACCGTGGAGACTAGATGAAGCGAAATGGTTGTTCATATCTTCTCATACTATGTAGCATCTATTGAAGGCCATAACCATCTGTATAGGGATGAGATATGAGATCTTCTTTAAAATGATATGTGTATTCAACCCAAAATCACCAAATAACTACACTTTCTATTAAGTTCTATAGATATAAGTAAACTGATATCAAAAATTCCTCGGCGATTTTGAAATTGAATATAAATAATAATCTATAAGTAGTAGAATCTATAGTATGCTGCGAAGGTAGTGGGCTTGTAGAGCTTGGAGTTTTAGGAATTTAGATATACATGGATATACTTCATGTTAGCCCTTCGCTGTAGTCGATAAGATAAGACAACTTGAGACTTGGTTACCAATGTACTGACAATTTAGATGGTATGCAAGTTTATATTTCGAATTAGTCTTTGTAGTTATCTTCGATTAAATTACGACATATATATAGAATGAATTTTACTTTCTGCATTACTATCCGTAACCAATCTTTGATACCTGAAAATAAAGCAATCATTTTCTTATGTACATTGCACTTCAGAAGAAACAGTAATCTACATTTACCCGATAAATTTCTGCTGTAAAACTTAGTATTTATTTAAAAAATACTAACTAATTTATATAACAACTATTTATATTAAGTTTCGTGTAGTTTACGTCATCGTCTTTTTTAACCCTCTAAATTCAATTTATTGATATGATTATGATAATCTTTCAAAAACTGCACAATTTACATTATAGTCGAGATTACTAGCTTGAAACTATTTTCACAAACTACAGTTTGTTTTTAGTTTAGTATTTATCTTTGAGTGTTGTAATTATTTACGTAACTGTATTTGAATTGTTAAAATTTTACGATTGAAAAAGTACATATTCGCTATCATTAGATACGATAATGAAGTTTAAACATTTTCAAGATTTAAAACTGCATCACTGTAATATAGCTGAAAATAATGTCGTCTGAGTGACTAATCAATGAATTGACATTAGGTATGTCAAATTATTTAACCTGGAGTAGCATGCCGTATACTCTGGTTTCGAAGCGACTCTTGCTTTCGATGATTTCAGGCAATAGTTGCTACGCTGTGTGCATTTTTACATATCCCTTTTTATTGGCAAACTCTCGCTTTTGATCTATTTACGCTGCTAAAAACATCATTCTAAAATAAAAAAATTTCTAATAGAAATATTGTTAATCAGTATTGATTTATGTTGGTCATTGTGGCAGATAATTGTTTTCACATTTACGGTGGATGAAGAATTAATTATATTTCAGACCCCATCGTAGAGCCATTGTTTTGATTTTGTTCTATCTACGTCTTTTATTTGGTTTTAGAGAATTTCTTTTTGTGAATAATACCTACTTTAAGTTTTGTATTTTTCGCTAGAATATATATTTTTAGTTATTTATTGTTATACACAAGTACGAGTTTTATCGGTTATTGACTTATTTGCTTATTTTTTTAATTTACGACAAAAAAAATAATTATACAAAATTTGACTATGAAAACTTATTCGAAATATTTAAAGTTAGTAGTTTTCTTTTCTTTGGATACTAAATACATAGGTATACAGTGGCGGCTCGTGGTAAAAATTTTAAGGTGTTCTGCAATTAAAAAAAAAAATTATATTGTAAGGGGGTTGTCTCTCATCGATTTTATCGACCTTTCTCCGCCTTCCGTATTGAAATATTGGATTTCTGGAACGATTATCAATTGCCACACAAGAAAAATAAGAGAGTCACGCACTAAGCACTACTTCGTTAACAAAAAATTATTTCTTATAAGTTAAGTCTGTTCGACGTTATTTTCGGTTCGCAAAAAATCTATAGGCACTATTTATCTAACAAAGTATCTCTTATAAATTAAGTCTATTCTACGTTCTTTTCGGTTCACAAATGTTATAATCACTGTATCATTAAAATTGTCTATTTCGGAGATAATTTTTTTTTTCAATAGATAGCATAGAGCTGTTAAAAAATAAATTCTTAAATGTCCCGCATTTTCTCACTGCACATTCGTTACAATTTGTCTGCTTGTCGGTGTCAATCGACATGCACCTATGCACCAGCCGCCATTATTCTGCTTATATTTTAGAGTTCTTCATTGCATTGTAGGTTTTAGCAGTTCTGTTCGGATCTTGAAAGTCTTTCTAATAAATGAATTCTATATATCGCCTAAAGTGAGTTCTCTGTTTTCGCATAAGGGAATTGTCAATTTTTGGTGATATGTAGAATTACAGGTATACGGAATTCCACAGATTGATTATAGAAGTACAGAAATTTATATTTAAACTACCCGCGCACCCGAGATAATTTTAATGAAACCTGTATTATAGAGTTCTTTGCATGGGTTACTTTTTCTACAAGTTGTATAGATGGGGCTTTAGAATGTTCCTTTTCTGTTGTAGTGTCGTTTTTATCTATCTTTTGCCTATGCGTTGGAGAAAATGCAGTGAACTATTCCGTTAAAATCACGGCTTAGTTTTAGACCGTCAAGGGGGAGAAGTGTGCAGCGCGGGCGTTTGAAAGAGCTCACAGAGCACGTTCATGTGGCCCAGCTATATAAAATATCAACGATCGAGCGAAATAGGTTCGTTATTCCACTGGTGGACTTTACTTACGCTTCGCGCTTAGCCGGCAATTGGTTTGTTATTTCAAGCTGTGGCTTGTGTTCGCTCGCGTTGTTTTATTATTATGACAATGCGAAGGCCTTACAAAATATATTATAAATTTTATATTTGATAAAAGGAAGGAAATATTTTAGTGAAATAGAAGATTTTTTGGGAGCTCTGCAGCACTGCAGCGCTTATGTACTAGCCGCCACTGTAGGTATACCTAATAAATTCAAAATAACTTAAATTATAAATACATAGGTACACTCTTACAAAATATGTACATACTTTAACTTACAGTTACAGTTTCTAAATAGTTACATATAAATCTACCGTGCAAGCGATACCTTTCTGATTCTTGTCAAGAAGTAATAAGCCAAGCGTCCATTAGGCTCGTCGAATTGAGCCGAATCGAATCGCAATAATTCGCTTCCCATATATGCAATGATAAACTAAAGTCTTAGTTTATCGACGCAATTGCATTTGAATATACGGGAAGCGAATTATTGCGATTCGATTCGGCTCAATTCGACGAGCGACGAGCCTAGTAGAGGCTTGGTTATACAATCGTCTAGAAGAACTGTCGACAATTGTCGACACGGCATACGAAACCTGTCAATTTTAGGCGATATGTAGAATTTTACAATACACGGCATGCCACCCTTGTAACCTTGAGCACTACGACGTAAAATTGGACTACTTTATTATTGAGTAGGGTTAATAGCCGTGATATAGGATTTCTATTGTTGAATATGATTTTAAATACTTTTTGTCTGTTTACGTACATTTAGTGAAAACTGGTATACATACTTATGTAGATAAAATCAATACCAACTACACGATAAAGAAATATGATATTAGGAAGAAAACATTTTTTTTTCAAGGATACATGTAGACACGATGATGTCGAATTATTTAAATTATTTATCAATGGTTCAAATTCGAATTGATAGAATAATAATAAATAACTGCTGTATTTACAACGAATGAACAATTGAAATGTATTTAGGCTCTGTAAAGAAAATAGTCTAAATAAAACCATATCCATATGTACAGTTCGTGTATTAACTAATGTCTTCCCCTTTGAATAGTATATTAAACTTTCCGCACTCACGCCGATTCAGTCGTTTTCGTTCGGTCGAGATATTCTGAATACCCAACAAGAGGCATTTACGAAAACGACCAAACGGGCATAAGCGGAAGAAAGTTTGATGAGCGCTTCAAAGGGGAACACATTACGTAATGCACAAACTGTTACATTCTTGCAAATATACACTTATACTATCGTAGCCATATGTATCAGACACTCCGCGTTTTACAGGGTTGGTGAGTAAGTAGTGGAAATAAATTCAAACTACATGCACAGAAAAGATTTTTAATGATAATTTATTGATAATATCAATATTTTGTTGATCCACCATGTTCCTGTATTACAGCTTGGATCCTGCCTGGGATACTTGATACAAGATTATGACAAAGTTGTGGAGGAACCTTCTCCCATTCTTCCAAAACTTTTGCTTTTAAAATTTCTTTGGAAGCACATTTATATATAGACAGCTTTCCCTTCAATATCTTCCACAAATGTTCAAGAGGTAAGAGGTCCGGAGATTATGCCGGCCAGTCTAACACACGCACGTTCTTTTCAACGAACCAACTTGTTAGTGAATAGAACTTTTGCAAGGGTGTCTAATACATATGGCTACAATAGGATATGTACAATTTGTGTATTAAGTAATGTCTTCTCCTTTGAAGAGCATATCAAACTTTCTTCCGCTCACGCCGATTCGGTCGTGTTCGTTCGGTCAAGATATTCTTAATACCCAATTATACATTTCAAGGGGCATTTACGAAAAGGACCGAAAGAGCTTAGCGAAAGAAAGTTTGATAAGCGCTTCAAAGGAGAAGACATTACTTAATACATTAACTGTACATACATACCTTATGGCCGCGTTTGAGTACACTATAGCGATAACTGTAGTGAAGCGAAACACACAGAAGGGTCCGTGTATTAGAACGGTAAAGAAGTAGACGCAATGTTCTACTGGATTATAACAGAGCTATATAGTAGTTCGTATATCCCTGATGCACCCGCATTTGTCCACATCTATCGTCTTCTTTACTGTTCTAATAGACGGACACCTCTGTGTGTTTCACTTACACTGCAGGTATCGCTATAGTGTACTCGAACGTGGCCATAAGGTATATGTCTAATACATACAAGTTTAACATTTGATGTATCGTTTTCTGAAAATAAACGTAAATTTATTGCAGATAATTAAGAACACTATATATTCTAAATCGCTGTATAAAGACTTCTTGGAGGAAATTGTGTAAATAAAAGAGTTTAATCAAAGTTACTGAAAAATGTGCTTAATTTACATTATTTTACGTACTATCGATTACAACAAAGATGTACTTACGAATAGGTTCTTCGTATAAATTTCCATAAAGAGAAACATCTACTCAAGTGCCATTGTTGTAGAATTATTTCTACAGAACCGTACTCCAGATCCAATGGAATCGTTGATGACTTGTGAGTGTTCTTTTACATACTAACATTGATTCAACATATACGGGTCGTTTTGAGAAATAAGATAAATAACGCCGGGAAGGGGCAAGGGATACGAAAATTCGCTAAGAAGTGGGGTCGCGTATGAGTCTGTCACAGCGCTGTAGACTAGACTGTCATAGAGATAGATTCATGAAGATTCATGAGAAATGTTAAACATTGATGGTCTTTCCCCTTCCTTATTATGACAGATACGACAAAATGTCACTAAAGAAAATTATCTGGTATTGAGTGGGCTCCCAATTGATGATATCAAACTTATAGCTTATTCTGCGATTTTCTAAGATTATACGAATTTCAGATTTGATCATAGCAGTTACGCCACCCAGCGGTAAAATCTGGAACTTGAAAATAATTTTAAAACATTTCTTTTGGCTACTTTAACTATCCAAATTTTTCCCGCAGAACCTAGGACAAATACTTTCCGAGATACAGCCGCTTACCTCTCTTAGTGGCGCACCCTGTATATATTTAAAATAAAAGCGCCACTTGTACTTATATAAATATTTTGATTTTCTCCTTCTAAAATCTTTCACTTGCAAAACTAAAAGTTTTAATTTACTAATTTTGCCTAAAATGTATTTCCTTCTTTCAAATGCATCAAAATTTTCGAATTTAAATTAAAAAGATTTTATTTTAAGTAAACGGAGTCCGGTTGTTGTGATTCATGGCAAATCTGTTCAATACCTTTGTGTTTCACGTGTTAATGTTATGTTTTGTATACTTAGTTGGTTTAGTTATTATGCATGCAGAAAATTTAACAAAAGTGAAAATGGCAGAATAAAGTGCTGCAAAATTGTTAAGTGTTTTATTTTATCGTTGACTGACTAATATGATGGACAAATTAATTCGATCAACAATTTTATTTAGTTAAGCTGACATAGCAAATCTTATAAAATACATTTTAATACTAATAAACATTATTACATATTTAAAAAAATATGTATTAAACTTTTATATGCACTACGGCTAAACTCGCGATAATTGACTCTTACAATACAAATGGCTTTAATTACAGTCTCTATAAAATTTCGATCCGGTGACTGTGCTCGTAATGCCATGGATATGGTTATTATACCTTCTACGCTATCATATGGCTATCATCTACATATGTAGGTCTAGCAGTGTGCATGTTAACGGCACCCCCACAATGACAAATTAAAATTTTATATAGCACAAAGTTTTGTGCCGCAAACCAGAAGTTTTGTGCTGCTTCCGTTATCGAGATATTTGCACTTCTTCGTGGGGGTGCTGTGGACATGCTAGCACCCCGACGGTCGAAAATTCAAAATCTAATATGGAAAAAGTTTTGTGCAAGTTTTGTGCCGTTTAGTGCCGCAAACCAAGTTTTGTGCTGCTTCCGTTCTCGAGATATTCGCGTTTCTTTTTGGGGGTGTCGTTGACATGCCAGCACCCCTACCAACAAAATCAAAATCTGTTAGCGCCAAAATAATGCTGTAGGCTTGTAGAGTTTTGTGCCGTTGAGAGCAAGTTTTGTGCTGCTCCCGTTTTCCCGCAAAAAATTTTTGAATTTGTTATGTTTACGGCACCCCATATCCTATATCTGCGAAAGTACGTACGCTAGCGGATTTTGCAGTACGCCAGAGTTTTGTGCTACAGCCACCGAGTTTTGTGCCGTTGGGAGCAAGTTTTGTGCTGCGCCCGTTTTCCCGCAAAAATTTTTTGAATTTAGCATGTTTACGGCACCACATACCCCAAATGGCTCATTCTAAATCAGATTTACTTCAAATTCTCGATCTTGTTACGACACATGCATCTGGAGTTCTATAAAAAAATCTCCCTCTGCTATATTAAGAATCATATTAGGAAATCTTCGCGAATTTTTTTATTCAGATTTTTGTCGAACTAATTTTTCAAACTTTGAATCGATAATTTGAACGCTCTAGGTAGTTTCAAAAACATTCAACAAAGGCATCTAAAATCTCAGGAGGATTGTAAAAATATAAAAACTACGCCGATGTTCTGTTCGAAGAAAACAAATTGAATACAAGCTTCATAATAATACAAACGCCATCTGTATTAGATATGAATGAATTAGAAACTAACAAATTTTTGTTTGAATTTTTTTAATTTATACGTCTTCAAAAAAATTTAAGTGGCCCAATACATTTGAATGATCCTGTCCTGTATATGTTTATAAAAAAAATAGAATAATTCGAAAACTTGATGAGCTAGTCAAATTTTGAAAATATTTTGAGGACTGTTTTTATAATAAAACTTGACTTAAGGTCACATTAACATTTTTAATTGCTGTTAAACAAAAATTAAATTTTATAAACAAAAACTAAAAATTGAATATTTAATCAGGTGTGTAATTATAATTAAACTAAGCAAAATATATTCCGCAATACAAAACTAAACCTTCTTGATGATAATAGGCCTTTGTAACCTATTTGCTATTCTATTTAATAAAACTATAACACTTGCATTGTTCTTAATTTTTTTGTTTTGTCGGTAAGAAGAACACAAGTGGAAAACATGCTCGTTTTTGCCTATTTTGCTTTTCGTTGCCGAGAATATGTAAACATCAATTTATATACATTATACAGATTAGTTTGGTTATACAGAAATATACTTGTTCGGGTAATGAAAGAAACTTATGTATGTATGCGGACTTAACAAAAAAGAATAAATTTTTCTTAGACAGATTGAATTTATTAGGTACTATTATTTACATCAAAGGTCATTTACAGGGTCCCATCTTTTTAAATAATTCTGTTCGTATCTAATTGTAAGATTGACGTGATTGGTCGAAATTATAATTCTCTGTCTAATCCTAGGCGGTGTTTTACTTATCTGTGTTTAAAGTAATACGTATATAATACGACAGCAGACAAAAACCGCCGACATCACCGCCAATAGTGGCGGCGATCGCCGACAATTGCGGCGACGTTTCAAAAAGTCGAATGCCGCTGCTTTTACTAACGGTCGTATTCAATGGAACCAGTGACGAAACAAATGTCTAATTTTCACAAACATTTCAGAAGAACAAATGCGTCAAATTTTCTATTAGAAAGCATAATGTACCTTTACTTAAATTTACTACGAATTAAATTATTTTGACAGATATAAAGTTTACTTAAAAGAAATGGGTATACATATAATGTATATACATACACACTTACATATGCAGGTACTTAACCGTTTCAAAATTTTAAAATGAAAATAACATTTTGAGTATGAAATACGTTTTAAAAGTGTGAAACCTTTAATCGATTATTTTCATCTTTCAATATGACACGGCTGCGCTTATTGCCGAAAGCCGACAAAGGCGGCCGGCATCTCCAACAATAGTGCCGGCGGTCACCGATAATTGCAGCGGCGTTTCAGAACATTGAATTACTAACGGTCGTACTATAACCGTTATTTTGAAACAACGGCTACTGTGTGCATGTCAAATTTTTTTTGCGGGAAAACGGGGGCAGCACAAAATTCGCTCTCAACGGTACAAAACTCTACAAGCCTACAGCAACATTTTGGCGCCAACAGCTTTTGATTTTGTTGGTAGGGGTGCTGCCATGTCAACGGCACCCCCAAAAAGAAACGCGAATATCTCGAGAACGGAAGCAGCACAAAACTTCCGGTTTGCGGCACAAAACGGCACAAAACTAGCACAAAGCTTTTGCCATATTAGATTTTGAATTCTCGACCGTCGGGGTGCTGGCATGTCGATGGCACCCCCACAAAGAAATGCAAATATCTCGATAACGGAAGCAGCACAAAACTTCCGGTTTGCGGCACAAAACGGCACAAAACTTTGTTCTGTATAAAATTTTTATAGAAAAAACTTTCAACGACATCTGGAATATTGGATATGGTGGAACACAGATTTACAACGCTTTCGATTGTGGTGAATACTGTGAGATGATGATGCTGGACCTATCGAAGGCCTTTGACTCTGTAAGTCCAAACCTACTGTTGGAAAAACTCCAACACTATGGCGTCAGAGGAGAACCTCTAAAATTACTAAAATCTTACCTTACGGATCGAAAGCAACTAACAGAGTGGCACAGTACTCGATCTTATCTAGCAGACGTTACATACGGTGTTCCTCAAGGATCAATCCTTGGGCCATTATTATTTATAATCTATATAAATGACCTCCCATAAAACGATCATTGGCGTCGATATCTGTTTATATGCAGATGACACATCACTCCTGGTTCAGGCGGAGAATAGGTGGGAACTCGAAGAACGGTCACGGAAAGCTCTTAGTGATGCCAAGGACTGGTTTGCTTCGAATAGATTAATGGTTAATGAGGATAAAACTCACAAGATTGTACATACTACGCGTGTAGATGAACCGTCAGTAGCAAAATTTCTGGGTATAATAATTGACAACAGTATGAAGTGGTACCAACATATATATAATTTATCCGGTAAACTCTCCACCGCACTATATGCCATTAAGAGAATAACACATACAGCGGGACACGAAGCTGCCAAGACATCTTACTTTTCTTATTTCACTCACTCTTGTCCTACGGTATCATTTTCTGGGGAACCTCTTCTGAGGCGCATATGGTGGTGACAACATACGTATCAAACGCGTAATAGAAATGATTTAATGACACCTTTTCATAGATTGACAACCACGCAAAGATCCACACATTATTGGGGAGCAAAACTCTATAATTGTCTACCCTGTCACATTAAATCTATGCCGTCCGCCAGCTTTAAGAACCAAGCTAAAAAGTTTTTGAACGAGAAGGAATACTACAAAATTGAACGACCATGAAAACTCAGTGCCATCGCAGTAGTGTTTTTTTAATTGTTTGTTTAAAAGCTGCTTGTAACTGTATATGTGTTTTTTTTTCTTTTTTTTTTGACTATTGTATGGGGCATCTACATATATGTTATACCATACATGCTAAAGTTATTTGTTTATTATTTTACGATATGTGTATTGGTTTTTATTACAAATATATATACATATTATTATTATTATTTACAAAGTTGAAAAAATAATTTTCTGAAGAGTTATAATTAATTATTGTTAATAGACATGACCAATACACCTTCATAATATGAAGAAAGACAAAGGCATGATTTACATAGGTACGTATGTAAAAACATACTCAGCGTTTTACTTAGTCATTTAATTTATGCAATCTCACAATGATAAAAAGGAATTTATTATCAATAGGTAGTCAAAAAAATAAACTACAATAAAAAATCACAAAAAAATAATATTAAAGGAAGTGCCCAAAATGATTTCCATTTACTATGTTTGGTATTGATTTTATTGTTGTGCGTACCTATATAGTTCGTATTCAGTTTGTCGAATGCATTTCCTACTCTATTATAATTAAATTTCTTAAAATCGTTCTTAGACTCTTAAGTAAATTATTCCATCTTTGGCAAATTAAATGCGAATTTTTCAGCGAGGAATTTCCATTTACTAAATAAAGGCTACACTTTGAAGCAAATTTAATTTCTCTAAAAGAGAGTACTGTTTTGACGAACTTCTTTCGAGTAATTAAATTCACTTTAAAACAAAGCCTTTATTTACAAAATCAACATTCCCCGATAAAAAAATCGCATTTAATTTGCCAAAGATGGTACATCGTCATTGTAAATATGATCTATCAATCGATTATGTTTTACCACAGAAAATACATTAAATATATTGTTTTTATGGTGTGTCGCTCCCTATAAACGTGGGTTAACAGCAGCTCAAAAGTGATAACTTTTATTACAAATTCCCTTATTTGAATTTTTGGTTTCATCGGTCCATATGATCTAAAACTGGGTATTCTTTAATTTTAATAATTATGCATTCGCAATATTCTACTCTTCGTTCTAAACTTGTGGGAATTAATGCGTTAGAGTAAATTTATGATATACATAAGTATATACAGTGAAATACGTTTAACTCGAAAACGCTTAAGAATAAATATCGGTAAACACGAAACAACAAAGCGGTCCCGAAAAAGTACTATGTATTTGCATACATTCTTTTTCTCCTAACACACAACAAAAATCGCTTAACACCATAAGATATCTTTTCTCGGAATGAACAAAATATGGTTGGCGAGAATTAAAAGGGGTTTGAAATCAAAGCAAATGAGACAATGTTGTTTATCTAAAAAGGACAATACAAAAAATATATCAGATTATTTTTCAAAAAAGTTATAAACGTTTTATTTGTTTTTTCTTAAATTGCAAATTATGCATTAAATTTCAGTAACTTCTTGTTAATATTTTTGTTTTATTGATTTTTGTTAAAGGCATCCATATATATCTATATAAATAAAATGTACTAAACGAAATTTTGTTGAGTATATGTATGTACATACATATATCTACATACATATACATATATACATATACATCTTTCTATCAATGCTGAACCATTAACAATTTCGTACAATCCTGAACCACCAGGAAATAATGAGTATATTACCACACATACACTACAAAATAATAGTATGCAACCAATGGAACGTAAGTATAAGTTGTATACACCAAAAATAGGTTTAGATTTTGAAGTGTATATTCTCTCCTGTAAACCATACAATGCAGAACCATTCGTATTTATCCGACCGTTCTGAACCATATATACATTTTATTGTATGCCAACGGAATAAGCTGAACCATAACGCTGTTGCCAAGCTTCTTTCGTAAATTAACTACAGATTTATGATTTATATGCAGTAGTGAACGCAATTTCTGAAAATTACTAAAACTTATTTAGTTAAAACTCATTCGAAATATTGCTTGGACATAATTGCACTATGTCTCAAATGTTAGGTGCTGCTATTAGTGTCAGTATTCTAAAAATTTTTAGTAGTACATTACATTTTATTACTCTTTACTTTAGTGCTGCATTTAGTATAAAATTACACGGAGGTTACTTGAATTGATATGGCACATGTTCTAAAATTACTTTCACTTTTACAGGGTGTCCCGTTTTCACTGAACAAAATACAACTTTGTTATTTTAAATAAAATGGTATAATTTTGTTCAGTGCAATCGATTTTACGCATTATTTGCAAATATTTTGTATTAGGGTTCCCTATCCCTAAATTCAACTGCTGCGAAGATATTTCCAATTTTTCTTAATATTTTGCTATTGCACCATCTATGGAATATGGGCAATAATAATGCCATAATTGGATACGAAATTTCGTAAGCATGATAATAATAGTTGCAATTTTTTATTGAACTTGATAAGATTGTTTATTCAATTAATTGTGATACATATTATTTCACTAGGTATTTTGCAGGTCTACATTTTAAGCTGGAATTTCTTCCTGCAATATTTAGGGCAAATTTTATGATCATTGAATTATTATGGTAATGATCAACACTGTTTTTTAATGTACAGGGTGTCTCTCTAGTGCGTCCAAGTACCATATGTCCCCTTGCAGATATTTTTTTCTGAAAAACAATTACACGGAGGTTACCTGAATTGATAGGGCACATGTTCCAAAATTACTTTTACTTATACAGGGTGTTCCATTTTCACTGAACAAAATACAACTTTGTTATTTTAAATGCAATGGTATAATTTTTTCAATGCAATCAATTCTACGCATTATTTGCAAATGTTTTGTATTAAGGTTCTCTATCCATAAATTCAACTGTTTCGAAGATATTTACAATTTTCCTTAATATTTTTTATTGCACTATCTTAAAGAACAATTAATATTGTAAAGCCATTTGAACCGAAAGGCAGCAAACTTCTGCAAACGAAAGTAAAGGGTCATAGATATTGAAAACTGTCATAAATTTCAACAAAATTTATACAGGGTGTGCAGAAATTAGCAACCAATTCAGATGTCTTTAAACATTAAAATTTCAATCACTCTTTACTTTCGTTCGTAGAAGCTTGATACCTTACGCTTCAAAGTTCTTTACAATATTAATTATTCTTTAAGATGGTGCAATAAGAAATTATTAGGGAAAATTGTAAATATCTTCGGAACAGTTGAATTTAGGGATAGGGAACCTTAATACAACATATTTGCAAATAATGCGTAGAATCGATTGCATTGAAAAAAATTATACCATTATATTTAAAGTAACAAAGTTGTATTTTTTGGGTGAAAATGGAACGCCCTGTATAAATGAAAGTAATTTTGGAACATGCCATATCAATTCAAGTAACATCTGTGTAATTGTTTTTCTGAAAAAATATTTACAAGGGGAGATATGGTACTTGGATGCACTAGACATTTGATACCGTAGATATGTTATTGAATATAATTATTGAAATCAACCTGAAAAAATCTATATCGTAGGTATCGATTCAAGGAATCGATTGAAGGTATCGATACCAAGGTATCGATTTAAAGTATCGATACTAAGGTATCGGTTCGCAAGTATCCATACCTGTCGATACAACCGATTCCAGTATTAGGAATCGATACCATGCACGGAATCGATACATCGGTAAGTATCGATACCTCGATTGGTATCGATACCCGATACCAAAAATGTCGGTATCGCCCAGCCCTAGTAATAGTACACTCCGCGACACTTGATTGGCCGCAAGTAATATATTTAAAAATAAAGGTTAATGTACAAATCCATACAATTTTAAGTATACCATATCGACTTTCTCATATTTCTTGGAAATCTGGCCGGCAGAAATTAGGGATTATTCGAGTGCCGCGGAGAATTGTACTAATGGGGTAGAAATAGTACGACACTTAATTGAACGCATTTCAGTTCTTCTGTGATTGTAGTTTTTAAGAAAAAAATGTGTTTGGCTAGTTTGTTCAGAGACATGGGAGGTGGAAAAACCCTCACTGAAGTGGAAAGAGGACAAATTGACGTTTTGAAAAACGAAAACCTTTCAATACGAGAAACAGCGAGAAAGTTAAGGCCGAGTGATCGTGTAATCCGCAATTATCTTCAAGACAAGGAAAATTATAGCAAAAAACGAAGAGGGCGAATTGCTACAGCGACTACCGAACGAGAAAAACGGAACATCCTAACAATTGCATCAAATTCTGCCGCTAGGGCAAGGCAAATTAGAGATGCTGCAGGAATATCTGTATCATTCGACGCTCGCGATTGAAGAGAAAACCTGCTTTAACTACCCGACATCGAGAACGAAAATTGAATTTTGCCAGGGAACACATTGCATGGCAGGAAGAAAGTTGATTTTTCGGACGAAAAACGTTTTACGCTGGATAGACCTGACGGTTTCCGCTATTACTGGCATGATTTGAGAAAGGAGCCCAGAATAATATTACGTAGGTCGCAAGGTGGTGGAGGAGTAATGGTATGGGGTGCAATATATATTATACACTTATATATTAAGATATAGGCTACGCATCGTACAGAGCCCGGCAGTGTTGCCAGCTTATATACTGTACTAATGTACTGTAAAGGTGTCCTAATCAACATACAGCTAGTTGTTTAGAGCAGTGTGATATGATATTAAATCTCATGTTAAAAACGTATTCAAATTTATTTTTAAAAATACATTTACATGTCAATATTTCGAAAAAGCAACTTCCTCTTACTCTAGGCTAAGATAAGTGAATTACGTAGGTACTATTATTAAAAATTGACAGAACAATAAACGGCACAAAATAAAGTCCTGTTTACCTCCACTCGTTTAAAGAAGCACATAGCCACTATCCTCCGCGTTTTGAATGTTTCTGATAATGAAATGAAACAATTTGCAACTTGCATGAGACACCCCAGGAAAACATACACAAAAATTATTATGAGTACAGATGGAGCATTAATATAATTCATACCAAGATTTACAAAAATATTCCTTCATTTCGTTACTTGAGCAAGTTCATAGAAATTAAGCAAGAATACAGTTCCACTATTAAATAAAGTGTTGTACTTGTAATGTAAAGTATCTACATAATATATATTTATACAGAGCTTTGTCATATTTTTCAAATGAACACAACTCGAAAACTCTAAATGTTATCCTGTAAACCTGTACCTTCTTGTACAAAATTTTAGGCTCTATAGCTCTATGCTCTCTTACAATATTTATATCTTGTAACGTTAATGGTGCGCTCGCAAAAATAATACTTCACTAACATTTTGCATTCTTACGCGAACATAGGCTTAACGACATGACATATCGAAAAACATGTAGGAGACTTTTTTGCAGCATATGAGAAGATAGCATTTCTGTTTGATAAAATGCATGACTTTTAAACGTCTATGAAGTATAAAGATGGCAAACTTACAGGGTAGTACAATCAAGATCGGGTGGACGATTATAATTAAACGGTGAGGGATTTCGAAAAACCTTTTTGAGATTTGATTGAGGACTACATGGACTACGTTTCAAAAATATTTTCGTTACACAGGGTGGTCGAAGCGGTCTGTGACCAACCAAACTTATGTTTCTTTTTACTGGAACATTCTGTAAAGTAAAAAAATCTCTCCTTGGTTAAAAAATGCAATTTTCTGGCATTTGCCACAAATAGTTTATCTCATCTAGTTGGAGTATTTTAATAAAGATGACATAAAACTTAACAAACGCATAGTAAGTAGTAGTAATAATTCTTGACAAAGCGTTAACTTTTGTATTTGGAATTGATGTCTTGGCTATGTTTTGTGTTCTTGGTTCCGGGAAGTATATACTCTACTAGCTAACAGTGGGCATTTTTGACATTCGTCTAGTACCAACACCATACTAACCAATTCTTCTATACTTAAAGTAGTTTCTGTTACAAAATTAATAAGAAATCAAGAATGAATTGCAAATACAAAAGTTAACGTTTTGTTAGGAATGACAGTTACTATGCGTTTGTTAAATTTTACAGCATCTTTATTAAAATATTCTAATTGGATGAATAGCAAATCTCAGAAAACTGTATTTCCCAGGTAGCACAAAACGTTTTTAAGAGGTTAAATAAAGGTTACTTGCAACGTTAAACGTTTGTAAACGTTAAAATAACGTTGCCTAAACGTTAATGTAACGTTAAAAAGATATCGTTATGGTTGGTGACTTTGACGATGAAAATATAACGTATTAACACATGTTTGATACGTATAAACGTTTGAATAGATAATGAATAATGATACGGAGTTTACGTTGTAGAAATTAGAAAATTAGCTTATAACTGTTTATCTACCTTCCTATTTTTTTGATGGAGTACCAATTTGCATCATATTCTTCACTTTACTGCTATTCATTTAGTTCGGATATGTTACATATTTTCGTAGTTTCATAGTTATCAGAAACTAAGCTATGGCAATTAAGTGGCGTCAAAATTTAATGAATTGTATTCCTTTATAAAAATATTTTTGCGTTTTCCAATATTAATAATATGTTTCTCGTGTAACGTTTACAGACGTTTATGGAACGTTAAATTATAAATTAGTTTTATATTTGTGACATTAAGACGTTTCCAAAACGTTATATAAACGTTTATGCTAAGCCTTAGGAACCCTTTTATAACGTTTTACAAGCGTTACATGCTGCCTGGGTTTACGAAAAATTTGTTCAAAAAAGCGCAGTTTTGACAATATTGTGGCACCTTCTTCACAAAAAGTTAAATTATAATTTACCGCTCAGCTCTAAATGTGTCTTTGCTAATAAGGAGCATTATTTGAACATCTATTGTAGTAACACTTAACAATTTTTCATTATCAACACTTTTCCTTGTCATGACATCGCTGTAAAATTGTTATATTCATTGCACATTAATTTTTTTTTTGGTTTGCTTATTGCCAATTACATGCGTCCTTGCATGAGAACTTTAAATCTTTAAATGTATCAAATCTCAAAATCTTGCATTTGCGGTGAATTTGCTTAAAAATCGTCAGTTAAAATGGTAACGTGTATGGTATTTTTAGAAAGCTGATGAAGTCCTCTTTAACATATGAAAATAGTATACAGTGTGTTCCATTTGAAAAAGTAAGTTCTAAGCGGATTTACAAAACCCGATCACCTCCAACATTGGAACGTTTTTTCAACTTTAATCGCTTTTGTCTCCGTAGCTATGGGTTTTAGAGCCACCTAATGTTATAACAAATTGTTTGTAGTCATTAACAGAATCGATTGGAATATTTTAATACCGAGTGTTCCATTAAAAAAAAACATAAGTTTGGTTCGTCACCGCCTGCTTCAATCACCTTGTATAAAGACAATATTTTTAAAACGTAGTCCATGTAGCTCTCAACGTTTAATTATGATCGCTCACCCCATCTTGGTTGCTCCACCTTATATATCCCTATATATTATTCTGCCTTCTCCAGAGACACAATCCATTATATATAACTAATTATTGTCTGGCTTTTATAAGCTTTTGTGCATTGTGTCTCTGTAGGCCTCTCATATCATTTACTACACATTTTTTAGATTATACTACACGATGTATATAAAACTAAAAGTGTCTAAACTGTTTCTGACTATGTACAAGTAAAAGCAAAGGAGCAACTTCACAATGGAAATCCATGGAAGATGTACAATTTTCTGATGTAGATTCAAACATCGATACTTTCACTTAAATTTATTTTTTGCGTTTACTTGTTAGTTTATTTAACAGAAATGCTGGTAAATTATTTTATAAAAATGTTTCATATTTCCAGATATCACAAATAAATATCATTTATCACTTATTATTTCGTCACTAGAACTTTCATTTTACTTATCTTACGAAATAGCAGTAAAATAGTGAAGTAAAAGTCTTTAGATGCGATGAATATTAATAATATTAATAGCATACGACGCTCAAGAGATATACACGTTATAATATTTGCATGTTGTACAGCCCAACAACGTTGTCAAATTTAGGGCTCAATAAGGTCACATTGATACATTTGCGTATATGGTATATAAAATTTTGCTAGAGCGCCCCCTACATGGGTTCTTGCAGAACTATTTTGTGTATTCTGATGGCATAACTGGTTCGATATGGAGCCCGTCATGATATTTGTTTATTCCACTCTAATGATTATTCTCAGTCTATTGAATATGATATATAGCGTGATACGTTGTGGAGCCCGAGCTAGGGCTCAACAGCGTCATTTTGGGCTTTATAATGACCTATAATATATTTTACGGGCTCGTTAATGACTATATATATATATACATATATAGTGATTATTAATTAAATTTAATTATCATTTTCAGTACTAGCCGCTATTACCAAGATTTCTTTCCTTAATTTGATATAGGTACGGCTAAGATGTAAACATTCTTTGAATATATATATATATGGATCTCCAGTAAATATTTTTACCAATTTAACGACAACAATTTAATATATATATATATATATATAATATATATATAGATATATGTATCCTGCAGTAGTTAGGTCCTCCGCTGATAGACAATTTGCATGCAATAGGTCATCCGGCTGCAATAGGTCGCCCATATACGGAGGACCTATCGCTTTCCATGTAAAAGTAATCGGTTTGTAGCCTCCTACCACCCAGTAAAATTTTAAACGGGTGACTTAGAGCAGTTTTTTAGGTAGTTCGAGTATTTTAGTTGCGGACTTTGCCGTAGTCACCGATGGCACTACGGTAGCCCGTATATTGTGAGGTGTATATTTTGATTCTACTTTGCAGTAGATTGGTAATCCTCCGTATATTAAATTTAACATTTGCAGTAGATAAATCCTCCGTAAAATTGACAACAGTGTATGGAATTTAGCTCGAATAGAATGATGTAGAATTATATTGTCTTGGCTATTCAAGAATTTATGTAAGTTCTTCAGTAAATCGATAGATCAAGGAAATAAAATAATGAAAATAAAAATACGTTTCTAAATACATACATTAAAATAATATAGAATCACTATATCTTTTTAGAATTTCGTTTTATCGTTTTAAGAAATGAGAAAGTAGAAATATATCGTTATTTCATCATGAATAGTACATTGTAAAATAAAACATGTTGCATAGCTTATTTATGGATAAGTAAAAACTGTTCTTGCTCAAGGAGTATTTTATTAATAATTTCTATATTTACATTATTGGGAATATTTTATTATTACAGTCGCCTTCTACGCAATTTCGAGCACACTTAATTTTTTTTTATTGCGAAAATTGTTTTTCCCATTACAAAAACTGAATATACAGAATATTAATTTCTGTAAGTAATAGCTTTATAAGTTTTTTGCAAAGTATGTTAAAATGCAATCAAACAAATTAAAATTAGACTAATAAAAAGGGATAGCCTTTTGATGGCGCATTCCGTTTGCAAATTAAAACTAAAACACTTTTGTTTATATATTGAAACAATATAAAACCGCCTTGAACATATGACAATTTTAGCTACAACATACATAGAATAAATTATATAAAAATATTTAAATTCACAAATTCTTTTTTATTGATTTCCAACAAAAACTTTTATTTTTAGTTTTTGTTTTTTACCATGAGGTCTGTTGCAAAACCACTTCTGCACCCGTTTCTTTAGAAGTTGGAGAAACAAAACTGAAAAAGAGGCTATAAATAGGAAAAATTAATAATTTACGGAATACGTAAATAATAATCAGGTTAGAACCAAAAACGCTGTTGATTCATTCTAAAAAAATAAAATACAAATTAGGTAATCATTAGGGACTCTTATTGTATTGTAATGAATACAGTGTTGAATTTAATTGCATGTACATACATCATTTACCATCATTTGATGTAAAAATGTTATTGGTCTGCTTGGCCAATTAGACTCGTTTTGTATCGACCTAAAGAATAATAAGTTTGTTTTATTAAAAAATACGTTAGTAAAATATAATACGAGGGCGTATTTTTGTTATCTGCCTAGCTATGAAATAAAAGAGTGACGATGTCAAACAAATTATTGAAAAATTGCTGTCACTGTTAGAAGTACATGTGCTAAGTTGTGTTTAGTTTGTGTTGTGTACAGAGATTTGAGACGGTCTACTTCTTGATAAAATGAGTGAAACTAAGGTTGAACATCGCAGTATAAGGATGTTGATAAGCAAGTTCCTGACAAAAGAAGGCAATGGTCCAAAAGCAATTCATGAAAGAATTGTTGCTGTGTATGGGGAAGATGCACCATCTTATTTTCAAGTAAAATATTGGTCTAAACTATTTCGATGGGACCGAGAGTCAATCAATGATGACCCAAAGTCCAGACGATCTGTTGAAGCTCCAACTGAAGACATTGTGCGAAAAGTCGAAAATTTGGTACCGAAAGATTGGCGTGTAAAGATCTCTGTCAGTGCCAATGAAGTCTGTATATCCGAAGCAAGTGTCCTCAAAATTTTGCATGACGATTTTGGTATGAAGAAGGTGTCTGCACGGTGGATACCCAAGTTGCTTACACCTGAACAAAAACTGTACAGAAAGAAAGTTTGTCAATTTGGCCAAGTTGAAGAGGGAGAAAATATTTTCATCTCGAATTATCACCGAGGATGAGACTTGGGTACATCATTGGGACCCTCCTACTAAACAAGAACCCATGCCGGGGGTTCATAAGGTCTCTCCACCATCAAAAAAGGCCAAGACACAATTTTCTGGAAAAAAAAAACTGATGGCAACTGTGTTCTGGGATGTTGAAGGAGTCTTGCTTATTGAATATATGCCAAGAGGGTCTACCATAAATAGAGAGCCCTACGACGGAAGCACAATAAAAAATGTAAGAACTGCTCTAGAGGAAAACCGCTCGCATTCTTATCCACAAAAAAACTTGTTGTTGCACGACAAATGCCGGGTTCATAAGGTAAACAAAGTTCAGCAGATAATCAATGACTGTGGGTTTATAGAGTTAAGGCATCCACCATAGCCCCGACGTAGCTCCGTCAGACTTTTTCCTATTCAAAAATTTAAAAAATCGTCTAAGGGAAAGCGTTTTGCGTCTGATGAACAATTCAACGAAGCTGTTGAAAAATATTTTGCGGGGTTACCGAAGCATTTTTTTTCTGAGGGTATGGGGCAATTGGAAAAAAGTTGGAATACACATAAGTGTATTAGTGTTGAAGGGAGTTATGTATAAAAATGTTTTTTTGTTTTCTTATATCCTTTTTTTCATGGCTAGATAGATAACATAAAAAAACCCTCGTATTAATAAGAACATTCCAAAGATGTGATACTGTTTCCTCTTTTCGTAAGATGGTTCTTTTTTTAATGTAGACTATCATGGTATTTTTGTTAAGATACTGGAGATTATTGAATTTTTGATATTTATGCATATCAAACTTTTATTTACTAAATTAATATACCTTCTGTGAATATGTTCAATTTATCTAAAATGCCAACCAATTTATCTACTGCACAGGGAGTAAGTCTTATGCGAGGACATTCTGTTTGCATTTTTAGCACTATCACAAAAAGATGTAATATTTTCAAATATCGTAATTAGTTGGAAAATGTGCAATAAATTCTAATGATGGAGTTTATGATGAACTTACAAAATGAACGAAATACATCTTAATTTTCATATTAAAATTATTTTATTTATTTCCTCTTATTGACTGCAGTTTCAATCTTGTTAGGACATTCTCAAAACTAAAGTAAGTTATAATGAAGACATATTTATATATTAAATTTTTTACAAACAGGAAAAGTGGTGTATACATCAGGTCAGTTTGGTCATTTAAAACTGTTAGGTTTGATCTATTACGAGCTTTAAAAATCTCTATCGATTCGAGAAGGTTAAACTTCTTTCCTTTTTTTCTGCTAAGTGTAATATTTTTATGTTGTGTGTTTTATTTTTTTGCGTAGTTTATAAATACCATATTTCATTTATTGGCAGGACTTTTGATACGGCACCCTATATAGGCAACTACTGCTCGAATTAGGGTATTTTCATTATGTACTTTCATTTAATCGTACAAACGGAGACCTTATACAGGGAACAGGAAAAAGCACTACATACATTCATTAGGATTGGAGTTAGATTCTTTTCACGTTGAATAAATAAACTGTGAATTAGGGTATTTTCATTATGTACTTTAAATCGTACAAACGGAGACCTTGGATTTTAGACTTTTCACGTTGAATAAATAAACTGTGACAGTAAACTTTTTTGACTTGGAATTGGTTGGTAGGATCAGTATTACAACTAGTGAAATGCTGCTATCGTATCAAGTTTGGTAAAGCTTGCTATTATATTATGGTTTGGGAGTCATACATAACGCTTTCGTTACAACAAGATCGTTGTTCTTTACTTTCCTATTTGTGTTATAGTATTTTCATTTTTATTACCTACTTTGAATGACATATTTGCTAAGTATTGTAGTTCCGTTATTTTAGCTTTGATAAGATTATTATATTAATTATAAATTTGTATACATTTGTCGTCTGCAAAACAATTTAAATACAAATTTTGAGATAATCAGCGGTTTTAGCCGCAATTTTTAAGTACATTAAATAAAACAGGTAAAGCAAAAGTTGCTACACATTTTTTAGAAAGTGGCGGAAAATGAGAATATAGTAATATGCGTGGAAAAAGAAAAGAAGTTAACCTTCTGCAATCAATATAATGTTTTATGGACTGCAATATAGCAAATAGAACAGTTTTAAATAACCAAAGTAACCTGAGACGTACAGCCCTTTTTTATGCACTTAAAAATTTACTATATAGTACAGTAACGTAGTCAATCTTATTAAGTACACTGGTTTAATAATGTTATGTTAAATATGAAAATAGTATGAATTTCTCAAGAACATAAAATGAAAAGATTTAAAGCACATACTAAGAAAAATACCGTTTATTTTTAATTTTTGATATCGAAATATATTTTTACTACGCCTAATGTATGTACATATAGTATACCATTCAAATTTCAAAAATTCTTATAACAGTTTAATTGTATCCCATTAATTGTAATCCTAACGAAGTTTAAATAGTTGTAGATTAATCTTAAATTTAAATATCACGATCAATTAAGTAAATTTTAAGTAGATATTACTGCTTTTTGTATGTAAAAAAATAATGTAAAAAATACATACCTTAAAGCTCTTGCGCAAGACATAGCTTACAATCACCAAAAATGACTTGCTACTATATGGCAACACTGTCGGATTAGTGATGCACTGCAGTTTGTAAAATCCGTATATATCGGAAGACACAACGCTGTGATTCCGTTAGCAAAATATATGCCCAGATGACCGAAGTATGGCAGTTTAGTTGGAGGATCCAGATATAGCAATATGTATATAAATTTGAAATTCTAACTTTCGTTTTTTTGGTTGATCTGTGGTTAGAGCGAACAAATATGTGATATACATGAATGAAATTAAATATATATCTATTATTTGTGATGGATGACCTATTGCTTGTTTTCATGAGGAGGACCGAACTACTGTAGGATGTATATATATATATATATACAGTGTGTCCGTAAAGTATGGAATAAATTCATTTTTTGCGAAACAAACAATTTTAACGAAATTTCCCGAAACAGATCGATTTTTGATTTTAATTTGCTTTAATTTAGCGTTATAATTAAATATATAGAGTGAACCATATGTGAGAAATGACGTCATCGGCAATTTTTTTAAATGGAACAGCCTGTATATTGTTCGAGTTTTAGAATATACGGACCAGCCTGAATCCAAAAAGGTATCATACATGTAGTTTAGCTATATAATAGCGCTATTGAAATCAGAGAAACATCTATTTACAGTTTCAATAGACTGTTTCTTTGTTGTCACATTTTGACATTCCTTTTGCACTTAACCGTTTATTTATAAAACAAGTAGGCGATTAGTTTTTGTGAAATGTCACTATTTTTACTAATGTCAAATAAAGTATGGAATAAATTCGATATTTTCTAAAGCAAACAGGTAGATACTTGGGGTCTAGCGGACAGAATTTGAAAGATACGTGCTAACAACTATTTCTTATCAATTGCAAAAAAGTAGGCGACTAATCTTATTTATATATAGTAACCTAAACGATGAATAAATTCTTGTTGAACCTTGTTTATGGTTTCCTGAGAAATATTATTTATTTCTGTTCGAATTCGCTCTTGTAATTCTTCAATATGTGCTGGTTTCGTTTTATAAACAACATTCTTCAGATGACATTAGTAAAAATAGTGACATTTCACAAAAACTAATCGCCTACTTGTTTTATAAATAAACGGTTAAGTGCAAAAGGAATGTGACAACAAAGAAACAGTCTATTGAAACTGTAAATAAATGTTTCTCTGATTTCAATAGCGCTATTATAAAGCTAAATGACATGTATGATACCTTTTTGGATTCAGGGTGGTCCGTATATTCTAAAACTCGAACAATATACAGGGTGTTCCATTAAAAAAATGTCGATGACGTCATTTCTCACATATGGTTTACTCTATATATTTAATTATAACGCTAAATTAAAGCAAATTAAAATCAAAAATCGACCTGTTTCGGGAAATTTCGTTAAAATTGTTTGTTTCGCAAAAAATGAATTTATTCCATACTTTACGGACACACTGTATATATGGTATATAAAAAGAAGAAGAGAAGGAGTATCGACCGTACTCGTTAGAGAAATAGAAAATATTGGGTAATAATATTGGGGGAATGACATTGTCGTTCCTGTCCAACTGTTGTTGATATCTATATTATGCAATGTTATATTTTTTATTGATTGGACTCAAGTTTAAGGTATCCTCCTGAAGATGTTGAATTAACAACGAAATATAGAGGCACTTTCGAACAAAAGAGTTTGAATTTACAAACACAGACCGATTACCCAATATTTTCTTTTTCTATATATATATATATATATATATACTTTAAAACGTGAAATTACTGCAACTAGTCAGTGCCAGAACTGATAAAATTTTAAAGGAAATCGTCAGTTTACTTTCTCGTAAATACATTTAGTTGTATATTTAATCAGACTTTAATGTGATTTATAAATTATAAATTTGTAGCATACTTTGATCTATATATTATTGGTTTTTTATCTTAGTTCTCTGAAATATCTACTTTCCTATTTTATGTTTGGTTTAAAAATTAATGTTGTGTAAGTTTCACCAATTTAATTTATCTTGTTAACAAAATGTTATACCACATGAAAAGTAAAATATGTAATTTCTACTGCGTGTGTTTTCTTATTTTAGGAAACAAAACAAATCAAACTATTATTGACTTTATCGAAGCTTAGGATATATTTTTTTAATAACTATACTACTTTCAGCATTTATTATATATTTTTGTTATGAACGAAATACATATTTTGAATAAACATCAAATGATTACTTGCATCTAATATTTTTATTTGGTCTTTCGAATTATCATTACGTTGAATATAATTATCCTTAAATAAAATTGTAAAGCAGACATAAATTTGAAAGATATAATGGGAAAAATTATATATAAAATTATTATAATATCGACCGGAATAGAAGTAACAAGTTTTTACATTGCTAATACATGTAATGAAAAATAAAGCAGTATTTATTATGATATATGTATACACCAGCTAATATATCCGCATTTTAAAAAGATATCTGAAAGTAAAATGAATCTAACTTACATTTAAATTTCACAAATATGTTGGTATTAATACCTACAACAGTTTTTATAACAGCAAAAACAGGATTTCGGCTTATGTGAATACATAATGCAATATACGAAGGTAGTACGCAACGACGAACATACCCGATTATAAAATGGAATACAGTTTTGATACACAGCGCTATTTGGGGGGAGACATTACTTCTGTCAGTGACTGTACATATGTACATACATAATAGTACAAACTGAAAATATCTATTGCTTCGTACTTACATAATCAAAACCTACTATATCGATGTCATATGATGGATATTAGTAATGATGGATAATAAATTGACTTTTCCATTTTCTTTGAAATAATACGCAAACAAATCATAAGTATAAGGGGTCTTATACATTTCCACTTTGTATTTTAAAGTTCAATACACAGCAAACACAAAAAGTAGGTACTCTTTTCTATAGAAAAAAATTAAATTTCGATAACTTATTCTACTAATGTTTATGATGCTTTTAGAACACTCTCTGTATAGAACTTTAAAGAACTATTGATAACATTGGTACGTGAAATAATACATGTAACATAATCTAACTAACTTATCTAGTATACGATACATACATCATTTAAAAATAAAGAAATTTTACTTTGAAATTAATATTAGCACGTAATAATATACTCTTCTCTCAGTTGCATTAGAAGATAAAGACAAATTTGCCCAAGTCGCGACAATGCTATTTAAATAAGAGTGCGTATTGTCTATTCCCCAGTATCCACAGAGTTATACTATTTGCTACACGCGTATCTTCCATTGCGTCACAGTTTAAAAATCATCGCAAATGGAATTCGATCCGGTAACTGACTCACGAATTTATCGTTCACTTTTGTTAATGGACAAACAAAGCTACACAATGATTAGTCGTATGTTATTTCAGTATGTAGTACGAAGTTATAAACCGCGTAACTACTATATAAGAGTTTCTCATTGCAGTTTGTTATTACAGAGTAAATAATGAAGAAAGCCGTATTTGTGTTGGGATACATAGCACTGATAGCTGCAGTATATTGCCGAGAAGAAAGCCAAGAAGACAAATTAGAACAGACTGTCACTATGTTTGGGCTTACTGATTTGGGATTAGCTGATTTATATGAAGATATTACAAAAATTAGAAGGAAAGTTTTACTTCACGAAGCCAAATATACGGACGAGGTAATTTTTTTGATTTATTATTTCATATAAATGTTATTACTTATCTATAAGTCCGTACTAACTTTGAGACCGTAAAAAAATAATTGAAAATATTCCAAATTTTAGCCAGAGCTATTTGGAAATTTTCTTCACAGTTAATATTCAATTATATTAAAAATTCAAAATTATACAGCAGTCGATATTATCTAATAATTTTAACTACATATTATATTATACACTGCTGGAGATAATGCACACCCTAGATAACTCGAATGAGTATACATAGCGCAATGAACTTTGCTGTAGAAGTAGTACTAAACCAGTATAGCTTATATTCACCAGAAGAGCGATACAGCACTGCTCGGTGGGTATGCATTCATACCGGGAACTGCAGACATGCAGTACACCAGGCGCTGTATGGTACGTAATGAAATGAGCAATCATTCCGTTTCAACTCATCTTCATATTTCTTCAACTTTAGCTAAAAAGACTCGATAATCCTCAAGTCTCCAACCAATGATCTTCCAGACGTGTTCAATCGGATTTAGATCCAGAAAATAAGCCCATCAGGAGAGTAACTGTATATGTCTCATAAAGATTCATTTTATATGGCCAACATGTGATCGTGGCGCCGCCGTATGTTGAACGCACAGTTAATGCATTTTCCTTATCTGCGGGCCAAACTTGCGCCAGTTGCTGAAAAGATAATGTACCCGACGCTATCGCAACATGCACCAAGATGTGATACTCATACTTCGTCGTCATGCGGTAGCATTCAAACGGAGCGACTGTGCAATCCTTAGTATTTCGGCATTCCACTCTTGCCATGCGCTCTAAATACTATTCAGCGATCACTCTATGCGGAAGCGCTGCTTGATATCCCGGAAGAATAAATCTGTTAAATGCATACCAACAATTTGGCCTCTTTCGAACTCGTTTAAGTAGTGCTGTCCATCCTTTATTGAACACCTAGCATATGTACACACTCTCGCTCGTAAAAGTACACTAACATCCGATGGTTATGACAAAATGGTGCAATAGTAGCGATCATATTTCGAGGCCTTGATATCTCCACTACAACAACACGTGAAACTCGCCGAGGCAAGTGGTATAATGGTGTAGCTTTTGTATAACAAATAATACGTTTGTATCTACATGCTTATGAAATATACAGGGTGTGCTCGTTAATTATATTCAACTAATTACTGTGAATATGTAAACCAAGATACGTTTCTCCTCATTAGATGAAAATTACCTATATAACACCAATACAATTAAGTTTTGGAAACGCTTGTTGCTCTAGATTTTTTAATAAAAAGCTATTATACAATTAAAAATATATAAAGCTAACCGTACTTACAATACGTGCGCCGTATATACTATGTAAATTAAAAATACAAATAATATAGGTACTTTCTTAAAATTTAAAAATGTTAACTCAATACGAAACATAAATTGGATTTTATTTTCATTTGCTTACATACACTGCGTAGAAGCATTATTGTAAAAAATCTGAAATAACTTTTGAAAACCAGACGTTTCATATGCTGAATCTCAACGTCTACGGTTCTTTGCGTTTTATACAAGATATAATTTTAGGGATTGAACGCTAAACTTAGGGGTATGATGTAATATAAGAAAAAATAAGTACTCTTCGGGGGCTTTCCGAATCTGCCACAATATACATATACAGGGCGGGGCATTAGTGCGAGGAAGTCCAATTACTCCTGTATTATAAGAGAAATGAGAAACTGTTATTGAGATAAAAGTTGAAACGCACGGGGAGCTATAACCTAAAAATAGTTTTAACTATACAGGGTGTCAAATAAAGACAGGGTAAATTAAACTGACTTTATTTTAAATGGAACACCCTGTATATTTTTGCTGTTTACGATTCTTCTAGGTCTTACCTTTATTATAATATATGGTTTTCCTATGTTATTCAGTTTACTTTAGAAGATATGGGAAGTTTTGCATGAATTTAATAACGAAGTTGGCACCTCCTACCTTACTACGGCTTCCACATAAAATAATTCATTTGCGCTAGAAACATTTCTAATGTGATCTCCTTTCATCAGAAATTATTTATTTATCTGCGTATTCAATATTTATATACAGGACGAGTCATAACTCGGAATGTTTATTTTCTCGCCTATTTCAAATGGAACACCCTGTATTTTATTATTGGAGTAAACTCCTCTCTTCACGAACTTTATTATTTATTAAACATTCCCTATAGCTAAATGCGTTAGTTCTTGAGATATTTGCGTTTCTATAAATCGGAAACATGATTTTAAGTAAAAACTGGTTTTATTTTGATTACAACAAAAATAGATGCATTTTATCAGCAAAGCTGTCATTATCGGGACGCTATTAATACTAAATGCAAACTTAACAATAATTAAAACTTAATCCTTGCTCATAGTCGATCCATCAAGTCTTATTCCGGGTTATTAATAAAGCGGGGATATTTAGACAGAACGTAGAAGCGCAGAGCGAAACTGGTTCGACCATCACTGATGTTAATCAGGCGTAACATGTACTATGTCTAGTTATATATATTTCATTGTGGCGTAATTATGAATGCAAAACAAAATCATAACCGGCTCCTATACGTTGACAGTGTAGATAAATTTATCGGACAATTCCCAGGTCTAAAATATGATGGTGGTAAAATACTTTGCTTAATGTGTCGTATATGGATCCTGTCAAAGAAATTGCTTTAAACGCCTACATACAAAAATATCTTAACTCAGTTCAATGAACATTCTAACGACACAATTATTGCATCAGTAAACACCTTGCAGTCACTATCTTTATACAAGAATATTTTTACACCGCGACGAACATCATTTAACGATAACAATCTAGAGGCTTACCATATGTTGCTTAACCCAGCAACTATTAATTTTTAATATTTCTCTGGTACGTAACTGTTTAATAACAAAAATAACACAAAATGTATTCTTTATTACTATTTATTTGTAGTGTACTGCAGTATTTATTCTAGGCCTTTCGTATGTTTCACAATATATGCATTTTTTCAATTTCTTGCATTTTGTCTAAATTTTCCCGCTTTAGTTAGTAATACATTCGTCCATTAAAACTATACGGTAAACATTATGGTGAACACAAATTGGTTTATATCAAATTTCCCAATAATAACTGTTATTTATATAGTATACATATAGGATTCATTAAAAGTATGGAGACGGTGGTTTATTGACGTTAATAGTCAATTTAGGAAATTGTGATATCAAGGACCGTGAGCTCGTAGATACAGGTAAACAATCGGTAAAACCAACATCACGACAACGTTGACTAAGCGTTAGAAAATTATGCTTAATATAAAAGTTTATAAAGAAATTTTTATCTGCCTTTGAATATAATCTTAATTTTTTTAATCAAAACTTGTATATTTTTCTGTAGTAAAGTTTTCCTTTTCAGAATTGTAACACAAGAACTGTAGAACACTATATAATTTAGAGTTTTCATAAATAAATCAATATGATAAAAAGTTGTTTTTGGGGAATATCAAGAAAAATAATACAGGTTAACACATCTTTATAGGCACTGGATTATAAGACATATTGGTAATGTGCTGTTCTGTTTCTCACAATTAAAGCAATCTTATTTTATATATTGATAAATATATTATCTTCTCACATGATTATTTTTGAAGAATTATAATTTCATGTTACTAGTAAAGACGATCAAGTGTATGTGGTTTCACCTTTTACAAATTATCAGTTTCTATCTATTTGTCAATATTTGCTTATAATACTTACAATTACATATACCATACATAAGTATACAGGATGATTGGTGAGAATGGCCTATCAAAAGTATTATGCGAACGGAACGGAATTTTAAAACAAAGTTTTGCAGTTCGATATGGTTGAATATGAGCTATTTCTATACGTGAAAATAGTTTTGAATATATGTCACTTCCGGTTAACCGGAAATGGACATCAACTTCGATTTTTTAAATAGCACGCTATAAAATAAATTATAAATTCAACTTCTATGATAAATTATACATATATTTCATGTATCATACCCTATACCTAAATACCATTCCTTCTGTGTTATTCGCTATTAAAGAAAAAAGTGACAGATACCGATCTTACTTTGTAGTGATATTACGTTAGGTAGGAGTAAAAGAGACGAATGAAATTTTGCGTACGCATAGCTTATATTGTGGAGTTACACAATATTTTAAGTTCTTCTCTGTAACATTATACAGAGTGTTTAAAAACTTAGTTGCTTATAAATAAGTTCAACCTGCGAAAAGTAGATTTTTTAAATAGTAAGGTATATATTTTATTAGATAATCTGATTCTACAAAAGATTCTCTTTTAATCCGTATTAGGTGTTCCTATACCTAAAATGGAAGGTGAATAAGTTATAACGATTTAATTAGCCTCCGTATCTAAAATGCTCAGATATGTCAATGTACTGAAGCAAAGGTGCTTAGCTCATTTGTTTTACAGACTTCCTTGCCACTTATTTTGACGTTTGTCATTTTGTTAATCCTATTTTCGAAAATTCTTCCTATTGAATTACCAATTACTCAATGTACGAGTAGATGTAGATGTTGATGTACGAGTAGATGTAAAATAATTTCTACAAAATGTTATTAAAAATGTTAAATTTCAAACCTTAATTCGATGTTTCTTGAAAACTATTGGAGTTAGACAGCTATACCCTTATATCAAATGAAAGCTAGAAGTGCCCTTATTAACAATTGGTAACAGAGTGGCACAGGATGTTCCATTTGAAAAAATTGAGAAAAATTAGTATTCGCGAATGGTGAACACCCTGTATAACAGATCGATGAAGCTTAAAATTAATACCTCGGAATAAAAGTATACTAAAGTGGAAAGCTTCATGATAAGCACGATATTTCTAAACACTATACTAACACACATCCACATCCAACACATCCTGCTAGATTATAGCATTTTTTCCAATTGATGCGTCCATAACTCCCAAACCGTAAGCTTTAGGTCAATACAATCCCATATCAAATCCCAATATTTTTAATTGCGCAATTCAAAAATCGCATAATATACCGGGTCTTCCATTAAAAAAATACAACTTTGACATCACACTCCTTTCTTGAACACCCTGTATAATTACCAATCATTTTATTTTGTGCTCCTACTAGTCCGCTACCATCTACATGACATAACTTTTCGAATTTGGCAATATTAAAGCCATAATATGACAATCCCAGACCGATGGCGGACCCTGTATATGTACCTATACAAAATCATACAGTATGATATGCTAAAACGACAAAATATTGTATGTAATTGCAAACCTATGTCGCAAACATATACTTAGAAGATGTCTTGGTTTATATCGACTTACAGCAATTGTTCTCAATTGTTTGTAAATTAAATAAATATACTCGTAGGTCATTTGCAGAATCCTCTTGTGCATATCATTATCACGCTTTGTATATTGCTATCTGGTTTTGTCTTGTCGATTATCGCAAACCGATATTGTTCTCCCAATGTCATCTAACTTAGTTGTAAATATTGATCGATGTTGATTCATGTTATACATGCAAGTGATTGACAATAGGGCTTTAAAGATGCATGAATATCAGGTAAAAAATCATCTGCAAAGGTTTCCTACTTAATAATTTTTTAGCTGAATCAAAAGTGCACAATCTAATATTCGTATACTATCAATCATAAAATATTAAATTATAATGCAATTTCAGGTAAAATCAATCGAAAACTATGGCAGTTACGCACGAAACGAATCTATGCATTACTTAAAAATACCTGCAGATGATATTCCCGACGACTGCCGTAGAAATTACTCCTTACTGATAAAACCTGGAGACTTTGCTTTGAATACGACCGAACTACACCAAGTATAATATCGAATCTTTTTCGTTTAATTTTAATACAATTTAACATTGCAGCTTATTTCATTTTCCAAATCGAACGATCATATTTCCAGAGATCTTACAATTCTATATCCTGGCACAAATCAAACGATTGATAAACAGGCATTTCTAAATCTGCTGGCGACATCGAGAAACTTTTCACTGCTTCAGCATGTTTGGTCTAGTTGGTATAATAGTAGTCATAACATTTCTTATAAATACGAACAAATTTTGTCGCTTGTGAATGAGTCAGCTTTAAGAAATGGTAAATACAATATTAAAATACTAAGAAACAATATAGTTGGTTTCAATTTAGTAGTTAATTTCTAGAGTTATACGATCCGAAAGCTTACTGGGAAGCATTGGTTGAAGTTAACGATGGGTATCAGCATGCTGAAAATTTATGGAAAGATATTGAACCTACTTATAAAAAATTGCATGAGTTTGTTCTGGCCAGAATTAACAATTACTATAATACCAATTACACCGAAATTCCAGTGTACCTCACAGGTAAATATACAAATTCAATTTTCTTTTTTAGACATATAATATTTTCTAAACACTTCAACCCACAAAACACCAAAAATCTTTTTACTAAAACACCGACGCGTTTCGACAGCAAAACTGTCATTATCAAGACAATAATAGCAACTAAGTTTTATTATCACCTTGATAATGACAGCTTTGCAGTCGAAACGCGTCGGTGTTTCAGTAAAAAGTTTTTTGATGTTTTGTGGGTTGAAGTGTTTAGTGTTCTACTTCTGCACCAACATATCCAGTGAATAACTTCGTATAATGTTTTTATTATTATCTGACTTTTATTCGAAAACTTGTTTACTGAGAATGTTCCATATCTATACCTACATATTTTATTTTAACATTCTTTCTTTTTAACATAAAATCTGTAGCAATTATCAAATTAGTTATTTCAAAATGGCAATCGATTATTTTTGATTATTTCTTTATGTCGCATTAAGATTGCATTCAATATATTTTAACAAATTCATGTCAAGAAACAGAGAAATGCATGAAATTAGGCATTACTACACTTCAATAGGGATACTTAGATATTAGATAAATCGTTGTTTTCACACGAAAGAACACATATGTATTTATCACACTCACAACTCGCAGTAATACGCATTGAATAATTTCCATTTACTCCAATATATAATAATAATAATAATAATAATAATAAAGACTAATAATAATAATAATAAAATACATTTATATATTATATATATATATATATATAAATAGAAGATATAATAAACAACCAAAATGCAGGTTATGATAACTTTAAGATGAGAACTTAAGATTACGAAAATCTCAAGGTGAGGTTCATGTTTGCAAAAGATGCAAACTATGTTCTACCACCCAAAACCTTGATAATAGCTAAAAAATGTATAAAAAGTAATTTTTGCCTAAATCTATGCCAAAAATTTAATAAGAAATATATGGACCCAAAAAAAGAAACAAATCTAAATTTAAAACTAGAATTAAAATTCCGCAATTGACTCGTAGTCAAGTCTCAAACGAAATGATAAAAAGAAAACTGTGCATAAAACACAAAGAAAAATAAGTAAATAGTGCATACAAAATTTAAAAATAAATTATTGCTCAGTAAGCATAACATTCCGGAGAACGCGAGTAAACCGGCGTGGATGCAATCTTTTTAGCGTGTCTGGCAGGGAATTGTAAATTTTGCAGATGTTATAGCTAAATGATCGTTCATATAAGGATGTCCTGTGAGCGGGCGGCGTCAATAGTCCTTTAAATCGAACATTAATGTTATGCACATCTGTACGAAACGTCATTTTATCATACAGGTATGTAGGCTGTTTCTCGGTAATAATTTTATGAAACATGGTTGCAGTGTAAAGAAAGCGACGATTCTTCATATTTAAAAGTTAAGTTCTTTAAGTTTATGAGAAATGCGCTCAAACTTCCTAATACACAAGATGTACCTCATACATGAATTTTGCACTTTCTGTATTCGATACTGGGTCTCAACATCTAAGCTATTATAAAACAGAGGAACACAATAAGTAAACTGACTCAACACAATTGATTCACATAACATAGTTTTGGTTTTTACATCTATACTATGCCGATGAGGGAATAATCCCTTAAGCCCAATATAAGCTCGCGAAATACAAGACCCAATATGAGTACAAAATCTAAAAGTGTTATCCATCATCATGCCTAAATTTTTTGCGCTGTTACAGATCGAAACGGGAACGTTATTAACTAGTACACGTAATTTATTTTTGATCTGGTTGACTATGATCTCGTTGCCAAATACTAATACTTTTGTCTTACTGGAATTTAAATTCAACGCATGTCATTATTAATATGATGCATTGCAGTTTCCCATTCGGATGGAGCAAACGAGTGATACAATTGAATATCGTCGGCATACATATGCATGGAGCAGTGGTCAATATTTCTATAAAATGATGTGGTGTAAATCGCAAAGAGAGTTTGACCTAAAATAGACCCTTGAGGTACGCCACACCGAACGACAACAGCAGTTGAAATGTCATTACCCACTCTAACACTTTGCAGTCTATTTGATAAGTAACTTTTAATTATGTTAGTTGAACTGACAGAGAAACCGACATATCCAAGTATGTGACAGAGCAGTCGGTGGTCAATTGTATCGAAAGCTTTGCTATAGTCAAGTAAAATAAGGACAGTTATAAGTTTTTTATCGCAAGCTTGCAATATATCATCATTCACCTTTAGCAATGCTGTACAGCAGCTATGATGGGGACGAAATCCAGACTGCACTAGTTGAAGACTACTGCTGGCAGTAGAGCATCTAAGTAGATCAATGTTTAAATCGCCTAGGCAAATGAGTATATCAGATATAAACGCGTTAGATACAAGGGAATTCTCTAGTTTATCTAGGAAAAAATTATAATCTTGGCGAGGGTGTCGAAACGAAAAGGACCAAGGATTTACTATTGACTTTAATAGAAAACCAAATTTGTTCAATATCCACACTGCTACCAATGATCCCACAATCAAAACAATTCCGCACGTACGCACCCACACCGCCGCCACGAGCATCCCTATCGACGTGTATAAATTTATATTCATCAATACTCAAGTCAACATCCCTAATATCGCCGCTCAGCCACGTCTCCGATAATGCAAGCACATCATAATTATTTAAATACAATACATCCCTAATCCTCTGTAATTTAGGCAGCAATGATCTTACGTTAATATGAGCAGCTTTTGTAAATTTGATCATTCTATTAATTAAACTATAGAAGTATAGTTTGTAACATTTTATCACAACGTAAAAATAAGTAATACTTTAAGTTACATTCAAAAATATATTTCTCTCCGTTTAAGACATTTCAAAAGTGAAAAAGAAAAACAAAAACTATTAAAGTTTTACTGGTATTTTCAATCAGAAAATATAAAAAAACCAGTTCAGGTAAAAAGAAGAAAATTCCTTAGATTTTACAAGTATAGTATACACACATACACACAACTGCATTTATGAATAAATAGAAATAACGAATTACTTAATAGCATTTAATTCACTTACAGTAGCAATCTTATATAGTCGAGAATTATACCTAATTGTCACTTTACCTGAGGTAGACCATACATTAGTATCGCCAAATTTTTTTTTGCATTATTCATCAAGGACAACCTTAATTTGGTGAGGTCTTCTCTAATGACAATCTTTGTCCCCTTCAACTTCCTTTTGTTGTAGTAGAGTAGGTCCTTCGCGCTCCGGTAGTGGAATTTAATGATAATCGGTTTAATTCCATCTTCTTTCGCCGGCAGCCGGTGGCATACATCTATCGCATTATCGGGCAATTTTATATCAACTTTCTTACATACAGCATACACTACTTCATTCAACTTTTCATTTTTTTCTTCTTTGACCCCATATATTCTCAGATTGTTGCGACGAGGAATTTGGTTCAAGATCGTCGATTTTATTTTTAAGATCCTGTAGTTTGTTTTCTAGCGAACGTATATTTTCTTCATATTTATGCGTTATCTCGTTTAATATGGAACCTATTTCGTTTTTAAGAAGTTCACCTAATTTTTTCAAAAAAGTGTCGGAAACTAGTACCTTTTCTATTATCTTATTTATATTCACATCTTCATTTTCATCTTCCACTTTTGTT
Source organism: Holotrichia oblita (assembly GCA_023690525.1). Lineage (NCBI taxonomy): Eukaryota > Metazoa > Arthropoda > Insecta > Coleoptera > Scarabaeidae > Holotrichia > Holotrichia oblita. The sequence goes on from CM043020.1 coordinate 44,317,918, forward strand.
GTACTACGTGTTCTTGAACCCATTATGTATATGTATGTATGGAAAATTTACATGTAACTGACTATTACAAATTGAAATATGCAGTGAAATACAACTTGCAGTTGCGCGCGGAGTGCGATACGTCTACTCACATCGAGTACACATTGCGGAATTGAATATGTAAATACTAGGTAAACTTTAATAAACTTCTTAATAGTTGTGATATAAAATTAAAGTGCTGTTGTCATATTAAATATTATGTACGCAACTTATCAACGATTAAGCAAAAACCCCACACATGGTCTTCAACGACGTTACAATCAATTAATTAAACAACTAAAATCTAACAATGAGATCACCGATAATGTTGCTAAACATCTTATGAATTATAATCCTGTTCCTGCGAAGTTATATTGTCTACCTAAAATACACAAACAGAATATACCATTAAGACCCATTGTCAGCTCTATCGCATCACTTACCTACAACCTTCCAAAGTTCCTTTCGGATATCCTCACTGTTGCCTTTGCTGATGTCACTTCATACAATGTTACTGACACTTTCACTTTTGTTAACCTTGTTCGGGGTTTGACATTGCCAGATAATTATCTCTTGATCTCGTTAGACGTTATCTCTCTTTTTACCAACATACCTATGGATTTGGTATTTGATATTTTGGACATGAAATGGTCGCTTTTGGAGCCCCATACAACCATCACCAAAGATAACTTTTTAAAATTACTTAAATTTGTTTCCAGTAATTGCTACTTCTCCTTTAACAATACTTTCTATCTGCAGATCTTTGGTACACCCATGGGTTCTCCAATTAGCCCTGTTCTTGCCCTTATTGTTATGGATTCTTTGTTTGACGATGTCATCCCCAAATTGCCATTCCAGCTTCCTTATTTATAAATATGTCGATAACGTTGTTTGCGCTGTCCCATCAGATTCTGTTGATACCACACTTGACACTTTCAATTCCTACAGTCCTTATGTGCAGTTCACAGTTGAGAATGAGACTGACAATAAAGTGCCTTTTTTGGATACTGAATTAATAAGATGTGAGAATAATAGTGTCATTCTCAATTGGTATCAGAAACCAACGTCTTCGGGCAGATATATCAATTATTTTTCTAACTACCCAAACAACCAGAAATTTAACACCGTAATTAACATGAAAAATCGCGTTACTCACATCAGCGATAAGAGATTTTTGAAGGAAAATCTTAACAAGCTTGTCCTTATGTTTTCCAATAATGGCTATCCCAGAAAGATTCTAACCAAAAATTTACAATTCCAACTTCTTCGACGGACCTGTAGAAAATGTATTGGTTGATCCTCTAATAATACCTTTTGTAAAAGGTCTTACGGAAAATATTGTATCTCATTTTAAGAATTACAACAACTTAAAAATCGTAAAATATAATACCTTCACCGTGGGTGGCGTCTTTTCCCGTATTAAGGATAAGACGCAAACCTTAAATCAGAGTAATGTCATTTATTCTGTGCCATGCCGGGATTGTCAGGGATGCTACATTGGCCAAACATCTCAATTATTAAAAAATAGAATTACTCAACATAAAAGCGATAGTCGCATTGGTAAGAATTCTTGTGCCTTGACCCTCCATTTTCAAAATTTAGACCACAACTTTGACTTTAATAACGTTAAAATTTTAGAACAGGAAAGTAATTATAAAAAACGTTTGTTTTTGGAGATGAGCCATATATTCATTAATAAACAATCTATAAACTTTAAAACTGACACTAATGAGCTCAGCAACATCTACTGCAATATATTGAATTTTAACAGGTAGTACTAAACTTTTTGAACCTGATTGTTATTCCTTCAGTTTATTTCCACATAATATCTGGTTAGTTTTTTGTAGCCTTTACGTTCCTTGAACGTTTGTTAGATTAGTTCGTCTTCGACTTTGTGTGTTTCTATTTAACTGGGTAATTTTAAATTTATTATCATGTATAGTTCGAATTAGCAGCTCAAATGTTGTAAGTATTGTAAAATCTTTTGTAGTTTTTGTATTTTACTATTGTTTTGTCTCCTTACTATTGTAGAAAGTCCTCCTGAAACAAAATAAATGACGAAAATTTGAGGCATTTAACTTTTATTTATTCAGACCGCTTCCCGATAGTTTTTATTACCTTACACTAATGAGCTCGCAATTTCTTCTGCAATATATTGAATTTTAACAGGTAGTACTAAACTTTTATGAAATGATTTTTATTCCTTCAAATTTATTTCCATTTTAAATGATAATTTAATTTTTAAACAAATATCTGGTTAGTTTTTTGTAGCTTTACGTTCCTTGAACGTTTGTTAGATTAGTTCGTCTTCGACTTTGTGTGTTTCTATTTAACTGGGTAATTTTAAATTTATTATCATGTATAGTTTGAATTAGCAGCTCAAATGTTGTAAGTATTGTAAAATCTTTTGTAGTTTTTGTATTTTACTATTGTTTTGTCTCCTTACTATTGTAGAAAGTCCTACTGAAGAAGTTATAAATAAATGACGAAAATTTGAGGCACATTTAACAATTGCTTTTATTTATTCAGACCGCTTCCCGATAGTTTTTATTACCTTAAATAGTACGGTCGATATTTCTTCCACATATATATATATATATTTCTCTTTACCTGTTGCTCCTTCTATGTTACCTGTTCACAAATTGTTGGCTGATTGTGAAAACATTTTACAAGATATAACACCAGATAACAGGACACATACAGATTAGAAATAGCTTATCACACCACTCATTATATCAGAAATAACTATAAGCACAATACCACCAGCTATAAAGATCAAATAGAAACGGGCAGGTATCTAACTCAGAACAAAGATATTATAATTACTATTTCGGACAAGAGCAATGTTACTGTTTGCATGTATAAAACCGAATATCACGAAAAAATGACTCAACTATTAACTGATAGGCAAATATACAAATTATTACGATCTGACCCTACATATTCATTTGAAAGGAAAAATAATAAACTTATAAAAGATCTTAAAGACAAGAAATACATAGAAGATACCACCTACAAACAATTAACTAAATATAATTCCGCTACACCCCGTATATATGGCATTCCCAAAATTCACAAATCTAACATTCCTCTGCGTCCCATAGTTAGTAATGTTGATTGTCATAGCAAGTATCTGGCCAAATATCTGGCAAACATATTAAAAATTTCCTTCGAAGAATACTGTGAGTTCAAAATACAAGATTCTTTTGTTTTCGCGGATAAAGTTAACAATATGACTATACCCAATAACTATACTTTAGTATCTTTTGACGTAGTCAGTCTATTCACCAATATACCTGTAGACTTAGTTATCACCATCATACAAGAAAATTGGGGAATTATCGAGTCTAATACTGCCATACCTAAAACCATTTTCATAAAATTATTACAGTGGGTTTTCGAGTCAGTTTACTTTCTTTATGAGGGGCAGTATTATCAACAAATACATGGTACTCCTATGGGCAGTCCCCTCTCACTTATTATAGCAGATATAATTATGAACAGCTTACTAAAAAAGGTATGTAGTCTAACCACTTTTGCTTTCGGTTTTCTTTTTCAATATGTCGATGACATTGCCTGCGCTCTACCTAGGCATGAACTAGAAAATACATTAAATAAATTGAATGAATTTAACTCAAACCTTAAATTCACTTGCGAAACAGAAATTAATGGCACATTACCCTTCCTTGATACCACTATTGTAAGACAAGAAAATTTAATTAGGTTAAAGTGGTACATAGAAAACCTTCTAACTCTAATAGATTGTTGAATTTTAACTCGGTTTGCCCCACAAAATATAAAATTAATTTAATTACCGCAATGAAAACAAGAATACAGAGAATTAGTCATAAAGATTTTGTCACGCAAGATCTACAATATATATACAATATTCTCCTTAAAAATAGTTTTCCACCTCACTTAACAAACAGGCTTTTATTTTCTACAGCCACTAGCCTTTTAACTCAAGATCGTAATGATTTGTCTAACTCTCGTCATATACAAGATATTAATATTGAACAATCAAAATACAAATCTCTTGTTTACATCCCTGGCCTTACGGATAAAATAAAACTGTTATTTAGAAATAGCAATTTAAAAATTTCATTTACTTCAGCTAATTCGTGTAAAAAATTTTTCACCAAATTGAAAACCCCGATACCTAAAGAACAACAAAATCATATTGTATACGCGGTTAAATGTAACGATTGTTCTAAATTCTATATTGGTCAAACTATCCAGAGGTGGCGTGAGAGAAGCACCCAACATCGTAGTGACAGTCGAGTAAATCCCAAAAAATGTGCTTTGGCTACACATATAGATACCAAAGATCACATTGTAAATTTTAATGATGTCACAATTTTATTTAATGAATCTAATTATACTAAAAGAATTTGCCTTGAAGTTTTAGCTATCAAACATTTTTCGGATAATATTAATACAAAAGAACAATCTTCAAATTTTACGAATATTTATAATAATTTAATTAAATTTATCAAATTTAAGGATTTACATTAATCTTTTGGTAGTCTTTTGTGATCTCTTACATTTAAATGTCTTTGTATGGAATGTTATAAATCGGTTTCCATTTGATGTGTTTATAATTTTTTTTTTCTTCTCGTATATACAATATATTTTCATTGCATTCAACATATTGTTTTTAAAATGTCGAAATTTAAAATCTAACATGTCTGGATTTGTTTACAAAATTGTTTATCAAATATTTTGCATGTTTTCAAATTTTAGAAGTAAAAATTCAAAATTGTCAAAATTGTTTCACATTTTTAGAGCCTTGTATTTAGAAAAACGATTATCCTTGTTGTAAGTTATTGTTTCTTGGTTTAAAAATAGTTAAGTTTTATTATATATTTATATACAGGTTTGAAGAAGGATTAAATAAATCCGAAACGTCACGTAGGAAACTACTGTTTTTCATTTAAATTAAAAGAAGGAACTCATATTCTGCACTAGTTGCAGTAATTTCACATATTATATAGGTATATATCATGATTTAAATTTTGCGGTATTTTTATAGTTACTACGGGGTATCACGATGAGGGCGCTTTGATACGGTACACAGAATTATACATTAAGATACCGTCCCGTGTGCCGCACTATTAACTAGTAATACTTGTAGTTTGGCGGGAGCATATCGAAGAAATACTGCAAAAGCGCAGGGTGGGGGTGTGGTTTCTCGTTGCTACATACGATGCAATACTGGCAACTGCGACGTGTTTTTTATATATAGGTTTACATGCCGATTATAAGTGTTCTCTTTCCGAACGTGTATATATTCATCTAGTATTTGGTACTATAAACGATTCGTACTTATGATTCGTTCCGAATGATCGTAACAGATTCAGACCGGTTCATTGATGACTCGTCGTATTAAGAGATTCGAGTTTGGACGTTATTCTAATGATCTCGCGAAATAGTATTAAGATTTATATTTCAGTAAAATAAACAAACCTAAATACACAGATATATATAAAATAGTTTACCTTGCTAAAAATACGATAAGAATTATACTTCTTATTGGCGCTTTTATATGTAGGAACACGAACTACTAACAATAAAAGCTAGCGAACCAATGTTTATGAAATCATAATAATACGCCACTGTAGTATAAACAGTAACGATTCACATTCATGCTACTGATTAGACTACAAACTATTTGAATCATACTATACGACTGTTCCTAACATAGGTACATACAGACTTTGGTCTTGTTATCGCATATTAGGTATCACGACGAATGGACAAAAACTGATCTCATTAAACCTTTTCAAGTTATTTCTCCGACAAGGAAGGATTGGGCACATACAGATCTTGTTCTAAGGTACCAAATGGCGAGGACGGATTGGGTTATGAAATGCTCTGGGTTAAGGTAATATGCCAGGATTTTAAGTAGCAAAATTGATTGATTGAAAATGATTGTAGCAAAAACACGTTATAATAAAGGCGGCTAGATTGTTGTTGGAGGAGAATTAAAGCGATAGAAAAATCTTTATAGTGACTCAGTAATTTTGGGATGCCTTGGAGTATTGCAAGAACTAGTTGTTGGAATCATTGTCAAACTGATCTCGTCTGCTAGGTGTTTCTAGTATAGAACGACACCATAAAGCTTAAATACTAGCCAGGAATACATCAAATGCAAGCGCTAGAATTAGCCATCCATTAACTAAAGAGCTTATCAAAGAACAGATAAGCATAGTGGCGAAATACAACTCCGTGACGAGTTGTAATAATTATATATCTACAGAGTCATTCAAATATACCGGAACACGTAAATATTTATGAACGGATCGATAGCTGCAGCAGTTAGGTGGTTACCCAATCATGCGAGAGTTCACCATGGTCCGGGCTTCATTCTGCGAGATGACGATAACATTTTTCTCGAAGAATTGTATCTCGATCGATCTGCCGTTCGCTGCAGGAATTTAACATAAAACCATAGAAATACACCCACCGTAAAATGAGGTGACTTTTATAGTTTTATAGCTGGAAGCTCGAGTAAATAATATGAAGTAGTTACATCACTTAGCTACTAAACAACGACGATGTGAAACAAAAAACAATAGTAGTTTAGCCAGAATTTTTATTTATACTTGTCACACATTCACCCCATTCGTGTTTAATATGTGCTCTAATAATGGTTTTTGTAACAAGCAATCTTTAATAATAAGAAACTTAAATAATGACAAACACTTGCGAAACAGAAATTAATTGTGAAACTTAAACGTGATTTGGCGACCGTTAAAGCAAGATTAATAAACTTTCTAGTGCGGTAAAGGGCGATAACAATTGAAGTCAAACCTTTCTGTGAATAGGAAATGTTGGAACATTATAACATTCCGGCCAGCAACAACAGAAACAATATTTTATTTAGGAGCCTGGCATACGAAAATTACCAGGCTCCAAATTTATTTTTAAGCAAAAGAACCTCCTAAAGTCATCAAAGTATGTTACAAAGTCAACGCCAAATAATTGTTCAAAAATTTCAAATTTATCGTTTTTCAAATAGCCATTCCACAAAATCCTCCCGTTTTAGCTTAAATAAATTATAGAGAGAATAAATCAATAATTCAGAAATATTACAAGATTATGCGATTACATTCACTTTGACACCAATTTCTAAACGCGGCGGACTTCAACGATTTTGGTCCACACTTACGATACTAACATAATTGGAGGTTTCTAGTTTAAATTTTCGTCGCAGCTGAACAAAATTAAGCATTAAATAGTTTGCATATCAGCGTTGGGAAAAAACTGAAATCAAACTAGGACCATTCTCGTCTTTCAATTCGATGTTCCGTAATGGCAATTTTTGATGAGTATGTTCTTTTATTATCTTCCAGGCTGTCCCAATTTTCTATTATCAGCGTTCGCGATGACACCCGAGGAACAGACAAATTTTGTAAAAATCGACGCTTGTGCTGCCTTAATGGTATCTTTAAGTATTTTGGAATATTTTTACTAGATAATATTAGATTATCGCGGTATCTTGGCACACCAAATTCGTTAGGACAAATAGTTCTGTTTTCGGTTTGCATGAGGTCCAAAGAATTGACGACGCGACGTCATCCAGAACTTTGAATATTGTGTCATAATACTAAAAAAGTTTTTTACATTTTATAGGCTTCCTAAAGCGGGATTTACAACTTTTATGCAAAATTTCGAACGTCTTTTAAATTACCACAAAAATTGTCAGAATTTGTTGGTATGTGACGATTTTAATATAAATTTATTGCAAAATAGTAACCCAGTCACAGAATTTAAAAATCTTATCTCATCATTTAGCCTTATTCAAAGAAACGATCAACTTTCTCTGGTACACGGATTTTTTCTCCAAATTATTGGTTCCCAGACAATTTATTTAATTAAACCGTGACTCCGGTTCTCAGAATTGACTAATATTTGTAAAACCGTGTATCAACGTCGATATTCGTAGGTTTCAATAAATTTGGTTTTATTACAGTTTAAGACCAGAAAATAATTTGATAATGGTGATCTTGAGAACTAGAAAATGTCAAACGGTTTATAGTGGAAAAATTGTACTATTCTGTCCTAACGAAGGTGTCAATACATGCGATAATCCAATTTTGTATTACACTTAAAGATACCATTAAGGCAACAAGCGCGACGGAATCGCGAACGCTGTAAATTCAAATTGAGACAAGCCTAAGATAATAAAATAACATTTTTTAAAAATTCTTACGGAACATGACTGAAAGACGAGAATACTATTTTGCAATAAATTTATATTAAAATCGTCAAATACCAAAAAATTCTGACAATTTTTGTGACTTTGTAATTTAAAACACGTTCGAAATTTTGCATAAAAGTTGTAAATCCCGCTGTAGGAAGCCTATAAAATGATAAAACTACAGCAGAGGACTTTGTTACAACATATTATGACACAATATTCAAAGTCATACTCGCTGGTGAGATTATAGAGCGTCACGTCGTCCAATCAAACCCTTTGCTACCAAAATCAAAGCACCGCCCCGCCGCGACCGCGACCTGGCGAAACTACATGCTATATAATACTTATCCAACGCTACAACAGAAATTTGTTCAGAGCTCAGCCAATGCTCACTAACACATGCGCTATCTATTTTATTATCTAGTAAAAATATTTCAAATTCAGGTACCTTACGTAAAATTCCCTGCGTGTTAAGACTCAGGACCCTTAGCACACCGACTCGTCGATTTTTACAAAATTTGTATGTTCCTCGCGGTCCGTGTCGTCAAGAGAATCCACCACCGTCGTCGAGAAACTATCGTCGGAAGTAGAAACTGAGTCTTTGTCCCCATTTTCTTCTTCGTCCGCCATCTCTTTGTCCATGTGTATGACATAAGAGCTACATGCTCGTTCCACAATAATTTCAACACTTCCCTCTGTAAGATTTCTTGTAGTTTCATCTATACCGCCATAAATTTGGTCCTGGATTTGTTTTTCTTCCTTGTATGTTTTTTCGCTGCATGCTGTAGTGTTAATCTGGATTAAATTTCCATGTGTAATAAATGGCTTAATTTGTGGGTTGTCATACGTCCTGCGACGAAAATTAATAAATCTAGAAACCTCTCCAATTATTTTAGGTCTTCCCTTATATCGTAAGTGTGGACCAAAATCGTTGAAGTCCGCCGCGTTTAGAAGATTCCTGTTGGTGTCAATGTAGTGAATGTAATCGCATAATCTTGTAATATTTCTGAATTATTGATTTATTCTCTCTATGAATTTATTTAAGACGGGACGATTTGTCAGAAGTGGAATGGCTATTTGAATAACGTTTGTATGCGATAAATTTGAAAGCGTTTGTTGAACAATCACGTCCGACAAAGCACGTCCTTTAAGAGCGTCATTGAGGCTTGCCCATATACCACATAGTCCGACTTTCCGAAGCTAGGTGTAAAACTTTCAGCACTGTTTAGCACGCTTTCACACAAGGCTTAAAAATACAGGTAGTTTTGTAATCCACTGTATATTTTCGTATAATCTCACTGATAAAACGACCTTGGCTATTGTCTAGGAATAAAATATTGTTTCTGTTGTTGCTGGCCGGAATGTTATTATTTTGTATCTTCTTAGTTGAAATTTCGGTGCGGGGTGGTACATTTATGGCTGTGTACCCTATTCGCGCATTTTCAGACGAGGGAGTTTGACGCACTTCGACTTTGTTATCGCCCTTTACCGCACTAGAAAGTTTATTAATTAGTTTATTAATCTTAGCTTTAACGGTCGCCAAATCACGTTTAAGTTTCACAATTGTATTATTTAAGTTTCTTATTATTAAAGATTGCTTGTTACAAAAACCATTATTAGAGCACATATTAAACACGAATTTTTCCCGTTTCACTTTGTGTTGTTGTTCGTTGTTTACTTGTTTATCTGCTTCGACGGGCTGTATGTTATTTTTCTTATTTAGATCCATTGCACTTTGGTTTAACATATGTATGTATGTTCCAGTCTTTTTACCAATCTGGCTTTTTTGCCTCGGTGGTCCGCACCTCTTTTTCTGAGTAGGACCTGCAATTCTTTGACTCGTATCGAACTTATGTCGTCTATTTGATTGTCTTTAACATCCATTTTTTCGAATGTTATCCACGTATAACTACTACAAACTACATATATCGATTTAGAGTACACAATAAAACACACACAATTGTGTCCGTTACGTATATAGAAACGGGCTCTAAATACCATAAAATTTTAAATATATACAGAGACACCTCACCAATTTCCGCTCAGTTTGACAGCGTGTAGAGAGATTTATAACACTATCATATGCAAAAAGAGATAAAACAAACGGTTCAAGTTACACAAGACAAAGTGTTGCAACTTTCTGATAAAGTAAAAATTCCTTATCTACCTTAAAAAATATGGGTGTTGTAAAAAAACTGCAGAACGACCGCGAGTCATAATACGTGACACTGCTTCAACCGTTTACCGATGCGTGTGCGAGAGGTTGCTACAATAACATAATAAACAGAGATGTAAGAGTGACTTTTTCAAAGGAATGTGGTGCTGTCACAAAGTCGTCTGGGTGTCACAAAGTCACCTCGTTTTACGGTAATTCAAAGTTTTTAGGTTCTTTCCAACAACGCTTAGAACCAGTTCAGAATTAGCCAGCGCATGCGCAAAATGAAATGCATATTCGAACAAGTAAAGAACTGGAATCGGGATAGAAAAATCACTATTCCTACAGATTACGAACTGGTACCAGAACGAATTCAAGAACGGTGAAACCAGTACTTGATTCAAGGCAGGAACTACTAGAATCGACATGCGTACAACGCATGTTGTATGTATTTGTACTGTCAGGTTTGAAGTTTTGTTTTTTAAATAAATACTAAAATGAGCGATTTTGAGGACGATAACATTTACTTTGACTTAGATACAAGCGAAGAAGACGCATTAGAATTTTTAATAGGAAAAACTCGTGTAAAAAATGAAAATTTTTTAGGTAGTGTACAGCATTCATGTATTCGCAGGTTTTAGTTATTAATTATGCAGAAGTCTCAAAATAATATTTACCTGCCATGTTGATACCTTATTATTTATGTTAAGCTATCTGTCAATATTTGAAACAGCTGAGTGTAAGTTCTAATTTGTGTTCCAATTAACGCTTATTTATAATTAGTTCTGAACCGGTAGAGAAATCGCGCTTGCGCACTTTGCAGTTATGAACGGATTCTGGAATTAGTTCTAATGGTATTGTTGGAAACAACCTTTTGTTCCAAATAAAATTGATATGGCCAGGAAATGATTGTGTGTCTGCCACGACAAAATAAGTTACTGATGTTATATACATATTTGGTCAATATTATTATTGTATTATTTTGAGAATTAATAGCACATTATTATTCTATACCTTTTCTTTCTATATCTTTGTCTTTTATATTAAATTTATATGCATACATCGTTGCGTGACAAGTTCGACATAAACTGAGCAATAACTTAAATAACTGCAACAATGATAATGAATATCTACCAGATAACAGCAAAATATGGTTACAAGAAGTAGGTAGATTTCACGAATATGAATTGCACAATAAAAATAACGTTTCCTGTGTACGGGATCTCCCACAAATTCCTTGAAACCCTCGAAAACATACAAAAATGGGCTAACCTGTACATGAACAATTTAGTTTTAAGTAAAATAAAGAGAACTTCTAAAATAAATTTTCGGTAGCAATTGATCTGTTAATAAGTTTCTCCTTTCTTTCATTGCAGGATCTAAGTTTGGAGAAGATTGGAGTAGTTTGGCTGACATAGTTGTTCCTCATCAACAGATGTATAAAGATGCCGAATTCGCCTTTGAAGAGAAAGTATGTTTTTACATTATCTTAAATATTTTACATTAATTATTTCAGATACATTTTATTTTTAGTCAATGATAGATATATACAGAATAGCCGATATAACTGGACAGAAGCTGGGTTTTAAACCACTCGATAAAAAATTTTTTTCGAAAAAAAATTTTAAACACGAACATTGTACACCTACATTATTGACATATACCTATTCCAAATATTCTGAGTAAGTAGAATCCTTCAACCAAATGAAAAACAATACAACATATAAAAGCAATTTTAAACTTGCAACTATCTATGAAATGAATTTCAAAGGCACACAAAACGGTAATATTTTTATATTCTATTTTTTAGAGTATTTACATGCAACATCGTCAATTGGAATTCATTTTTGGAAGCGCACGAAGTTGTAATAGAAGCTGGGTTGAAAGGTATAGAGTATCTATCCTTACCTAGAAGAGAATTTCGTCAGACGTTTTTGGAAGAAGCCATTGTAAGTTTAGGTCAAATTATTGCAATTCAAAACGTTCCAAATTATGGCCTTACACCAGAATGTGATTACATCAATCTTGGAAATTTCACGGAAAATCGATTGGCTGCTAGACTAATACTTGCCTTGCGCATATTACCTAAAATTGCTTATTATCTAGCTGCAGATTTTTGGAGATTAGAGGAACTTCAGAATCCATCAGAAAATATTGAACAAAGTTGGTGGGAGAAGCGGTAAGTTTAGTTTTTTAATTAATAATATTAATGGCACTAGCAGCAAATTTGAACTTATTTTCTTTCTTCTTAATTCATGCGATTCGAACAAAATGCTCAAAATATCGCTATCGGATGGACAAAAAATTGCTGAGAGTACTCTATTTAGTGCAAATTGCAAAACATATTAGTGTTCTTTCCATACCGTACAAAACGTAAAAAGCTTATTTGAATTGACAAATATGACAAATTGAATAAAGTCACAAAGATCAAAAACACTGAGCACACAAATCTCTAAAATTGAGTAGTAGTCAATTTAACAGTTTGTAGAAGATAACTAAAGCTTTGAGCGAAATTTACAATAATTAATAATAATACAATTTACAATAATAAACAATATTAATATTATCATGGAACAACGAAAAAGATATTTAGTCAACAAATTCACACTATAAACTTATTTGGTACTTGGTAATTTTTCGATAACTTAAAATTACATTCATACGGGATATTTAGTTTAGTAATATTCAAATTTATGTTCTTTTCGTTTATTCCAGAAAGAAGTATCAAGGAATCCAAGGTGTTCTTAATGAAGAATCCGATTTCTTAAGTGATCCCTATATAATGTCAAATAAACCATATTTAGCGTATGTTAACTCATAAACTAATATTATGTATTTATGTGAAAATTTATGATTTTAGGAAATTTTTTGGAAATATATTACTGTTTCATCTTTTGAATCAGTATCAACTTACGCCTTTTGCTCATAATGATGATCTGGCTGAACAATTAAAAGAAGAATATAGCTTCAAGTTAGTATACAATCATAATATGTTATAAATATGTACATGTTTTTAACAGACAGAACTAACAAATAACTTTATATGAATTTATAAGCGCCATAATACGCCGTGGTATATAATTAGTATATTAAATGTAAAATATTCTACAGCTACTATATATTGAAAATGGTGGTGGAACGAAAGTGTCGCCAAAGCAAAAGCGTCTTTGATTGTGAGTTTTCAGGCCGGAAATATAGAATGATGGGATAATATATATATAATATGGAAGAATATAATTATTTTCAATCTGTAATATATTGTTATGTTTGCCACGGAAAATCTACATATATTTTTGTTGAAATTCTCTTTTTCACTTTTGTTTTCCAGGTTTTTGCTCAACAAAATATGGAGCTAAGCTTAAACAAATACTCTATTTATATAAGTAGAATCGGTCTACAACAATTGTTAGCAATTGAACAGTCTTCAAGTTTAACTAAATCTGAATAAATAAAACCTTTTATTGCATTTGTACATACATCTAATGTACTTATATGATTGACTATATTTTGTTATTACAGAAAAGTACTTCAAGATATTCCACTTGGATCTTCAGTAGACGTATTTTCCTGGAATTATGGAATATATGACTTCGATAGCATAGTAACTAGCATCGCTCTAACTGAATTCTTTCAACCTCTTGAGGACTATTTCAACAATGTGCCGTTAACGCCTTATCCCACATTACCTAGAGTTCGAAAAGTCAAATTGTCTGAAGCAACCACAAATTCAGCATTTATTACAACTACTTCAAACCCAGCTACATCCGATATAGAAGTTCCTCCCATACAAAATGATCAAGACGTGCCTGTAACTGTTCAGCCGGACACTAAAAATATTGTACCAGAAACGGCACCGACAGTTCCTGCAAGTGGTCATTCTGCGGGAATGTATGTTCTTATAACGATCGGGGCTTGTTTCTTTATTCTAGTAGCTACGTTGGTGTTTAAAAAATTAGTGAAAATGAGACGACCGAGAACTAACAATCGCCGGTTTGAAACGTAGGATGCATGTAGTGTAGCGAAGGAATAAATTTTACACGTGATGTTAAAAGAACAACAAATAATAATTTACTTTGTTAACTGAGATACAAATTTTACTTTATTAACTGAGATACAAATGGAACGCCTGAGAATATTATAAAATACTTGTTACCACTAATTTATTTGTGTACTTTATGCGTTAAGAACTGTATATGAGAAAGTATTTATCAATTAATTTATTTTTCTTGTTGACTCGTACTATATGATGTCTATTTTTTTTTAATCCGTAATGTGTGTTTTATATAAAGCGGTTAAAATACAAATTGTCTCTTCAATTTATTTTGAGTATATCCCTTATAAATTCATATTCATATAAATAATTGATCTTGTTCTTCGTGTAGCAGTACTAGGAGTAGGTATTTTACGCGTTTTCATTTAAAGGAATTAAAATTTACTACTAATTCTCTGAACGCTCGTAACCCAGGAGATAAATTAAAAATGATTTAAAACGCGTATATTTTTCATATAATCCTAATATTTAGAAGCATATACGTATATAATATATATTACATATACCATGTTATATATGTAAGTATATCTACATGAGTAGATAGAACTTGGGTGTTCTAGCTCAACTCCGTGCTCCCAAATTTTGGGCAGTGGTAGATGCGAGAAATTTCCCCCTCCACTTTAGTTCGAAACGTGACCAGCGGTAGTTTGTAGAGGCGCTGGAATCGCGAGCGCTGGCTGTGTAAATAATTGTATACAGGTAGGTGAAATGTGACGTAAATAATAATAAAAAAAAATTTTCTTTTTATATAAAGCGAAGGATATTTAATGAAGCACTTGGTCGTGGGAAAATTCTGAGCACCGTGGGAAAGTTTGGCCACGCCCTTTTCAATACAAGTGACCCATCTTTTTACTTTTATTGTTAAATATTTACATGATGACGAACAAGCTGAAATAATTTATTCATTTTCAGTTTATTATTTAAAGATGTGCATTTGTTATTTACCTAATAAATAAAAGAACACATAACATTGATTTCTTTATTATAAGTTTAAAAATTTACATAATGTTATTACATTTATTACGGAACATAAGAATATTTTTGTGGCACATGCAAGAAGTACAATTCTATTTTTTTAAATTAGGCGTATTTTCTACATGTTCTACATTTACAATAGGATTATTAATGTACTATTGTAAAACGTCAGCTTTTTGATGTCCCTTTACAAAAACTATACTTCTGGGATTTATAAACTCTCGCAGTATGTTGAAGTTTGTGATATGAACGGTTAGGCTTAAACACAAAGTGGTTCAACTGTTTACCGTCACCAATTGCTATTTCTTTCACAACAAAGCCATCATTTAGCATAAAACCTTGAATGTCAATTACTAAATCCGTTTTTAGATGATTTTCTTCACAGTACCCGACAGCGGTGTGTACTCAACAATAATGTTATCATGTATAATGAGCTGTAGTATCTTCAGTAAAACCGCTAAGTGACTCCAGCGCAAGTTTAACATCAACAATAGATGATTTATCTGCTTCCTTCTGATTAGCACAATCAATTACGTATAACGCGCAGTCTCTAAATTTTTCATAACTCAACAGAGGCTGATTGTTTCTGTTATAATAGCTGGACTGAAAGGATGCATACATACGATACGCAGCAGCATATTTATTTTCATTAATCTGCAGATTCATATTGTCGTACGGAAAGTTATCAGCATTGAGATGAAGTTTCAGATTGGTAAGCGATGCGTGATCAAATTTAGATTAATCTTTTGTTAGAATATCTTTTCGATCTGTTTGAAATGCGACGATAACATAATGAAGCTTTTCGAAGTTGGTGCTTGTTTTGATTGGCCATACGTCCGTTTTTGTTTTACGTAGAGATGGTAATTCAAATAGTTCCCATTTTCTGAAGGGCATATAAATGGATTTGTTACTATTTAACGATTTCAAAAGTTTCAAACGAATTTCATCGTTTACATTGATGTGAGGAACATGCCATTCAATTTTGTCAATATGTACCTGTCAACCTGTAGTTGTATTCTGATAGCAATTCAAATCATACCCACTTCGGAGCCAAATTAATTCTTGACTCGCATTTATAATAATTTTTTTATAATCTTCTGCAAATCTTAGGAAGAATTTTAAGGGGATATGGGCATTGAATTTATTGCTCTGTGCAATTGTAGGCTGCGTTTTACTGTTCGAATTCCAACCGGCCATTTCGAGAAACTTTGTCTCATTATCACCATATGATATGTAAGCCTTGATAGTGCTTGTAATTCCAGGCTTTGTACATCTGTCTACTTCCACACCATTAATCTCATACCTAATTTGATCAAACAAGAAGACGTAGGCGTTATTTGTGAGTTCGCAAGTGCCGTTGCCAGCTGCATCAGGCTTAAATCTCCCCTCGATATAAATAAAACTTTCTTATGGTAGTGTATACACATCTTGATGCTGAATGGAAATGCGTATTTCATCGCTCGTTTTAAAATTACTCACTCTAGGATAGTAAGTATGGAGTTGCTTCTTGGTTATTGCTTCGTCGAACCTTGGAATATGCCGAGCGTATCCATTATTTTTTATTTGAAACCCCAACGAAACAAGGAAATCTCGATTTTCGCGTGTTAATTGATTAACGTGTGCTTTACGACTGCTGAGTAGTGAGGATGACGGAAGGGTTTTATACCCATTAAAATCCAATCCCATATTTCTTCAATTCCAACCTAATAACGATTTCTTCACCACGAAAATCCACAGAATCACCGTCTTGTTCCACCAATCGGAGAAAAATGTTGTCGGTATACGTGTAGTATTGATTGGAAGATGAATAATATATTTGGGTTCAATGTAGATACTAAATTCAGGTTCAACTGAAGGGGCGAATTCGAATAATGTATGCGATAAACGTCCGTCGTAGTAGGCTACTGTGACAATATTACACTCTACGCGAATTGTGACCACTTTAATAATTCGGATTCGAATATCTGACACATGTTGTACGTTTGGTTGAAGCACTTTCTTGTTAAATGCCAGCATTCTACCAATAGAATAAGGTTTTGTAAAGTCGACGGAAAATTTGCTGGTTAGTTCACATTGTTGGGTACTGTTGTTTGGTTTTAAAGAAACTACAGAATTCTTGTTAATATCGTTCGAAGCTAAGGAATTTTGTAAAAACTGTTTAATGTCAGTTACTTCATAGGCCCCTGTTGGTATCGTTAAAACTTTGTCATCATAATAAAACTTATTTTGTCCATCATAAATGTTGGGTATTGTGTTATAAGTATGTAAACCAATCAATCCAAGCGCACATTCATATCTAGGATCTAATTCAATCGGTGGATAGTAAGACAGTAGAGTTGAACGCATTGCTCGTACTTCTCAAAATAAACGTATGCGACATGATTATTTATAACACTTCTCATACAAGACCTTTAAGCAAAGGTGTCCACAATTGATACTGTTGTAGTTTTGATATGCATCATGATTATATACAATATAGCAATTTTTTAAATAATGGATTAATTCATTGGGCGGTTTCAAATTCCCAAATGAATCAAAGTAATCAACAATAGATCTCTCCTTAAAGTATGCTACCCAATGCGTTCCGGGTCCAATATTTGAGTCCAAATTAACGACTGCACACACAGTATCTAGAATTCGGTAAATTATCCCTCATAAATACTCCGTGAAAATAAGGAAGATGCGTGTTACCGAACTTTAAAATGTCAATGTTAGTCAATGCTCTGTGCGGCAGCCGGTTTAGAAGATTTTTTGTTGTTGGAAGATGACCTCACGCGATAAGGTCTCAAATATAACCCCATACCTTTGCGGTAAGGTCTCAAATATAAACCATCACCTTTTTTTCCTAAAGCAATAGCTTCCATGGTTTTATTGTGTCGCTGCGACTCATCTAGTTCTTTCTGCGCGGCTTGCGCTATTCCAGCTGCTCTACCAGCCAAACCGCCCAATGCACTCAAACCAGCATTCTATGATTTTTCAGTACGTTCTTTGCTGTTACGAAAATTGATTTCGTAAATGGAACACGTCTTCTTTTCATTTCCATGGCGAACTTTCTTTGGTTTCATCGCGTTAGTTACAACCCACGCAGCTGTTTTCTCGCCTAAACTGGCGTCGTTTGATTTTACACGGTTCCAGACACATTCTTGAAGTATACGATCACCGTCGTGTCGATGTTCCAAATCTGAACTTTGCGAATATATATTGTAATGTGAAATTTGATTTATCATAAAATCAAGAAAAAATTGAGTTTTACTCTTTAAATTGAAATTTGGGGTTTAAAAAAAAATTAATCTCAGGGGTTCGCGAATTCTTAGCTCTACAGCAGGTGTAGAGAACAGAATACGAGAGCTTATCGTACGTTGAACAAAATACCCAAGTGAAAAAAAAATTCCAAGTTAAAAAAAAATTTTACAAGACAAAAAGATGTTTTACAAAAAAAAAATAATTTTATTTTCTTCAATAAACCTATAAAAATTTGTTTACACTGTGCAGAATGATGTGGCAATCACCACAACTAAATTATTATTTATAAAGACCTTATTTGGTAGTTTTTGAAATTTTGTCCAACTTTTTGTTGGGACTTGGAAAATTTCTGTATAAAAAAAAATTAACTTTGAAATTTTTATTTTTTTTTAATTAAAATAAATAAATTTTACCCTTTTAACTCAATTTACTAAAAAAAAATTATTTTTGTACTTAGAAAAATTTACTGTTTTAATTTTCAAAAAAAAATATTTTTCTTAAATTTTTACAACTTTCCAAACTTAAAATTACTTAAAAATTAAATTACCTTATTTTACGTGTGTGAGTGTGTATGTGTGTGATTTCGGAAGCTTCTGTCACCGGGGTAATTTTAATAAAATTTACGTAGAAAATTAAACGCTCTGTTCGACGATCTATGCAAAAAGCGGAAGTTTCTTGCTCTTGCACGGCTTTTTATAGGTGATTCGCAATTGTCTCTAAATTTCATCAGAAATACCTTTTGATAGTCATCTGTCAATCACGGCAATCAACGATCGTTGATGGATTAATTTATGCACGTCCGGTCGAAAATTTGTTGTATACAGGGTCACCGAAAAGTTGTAGATTTCAATTACCACCTACCTTTTCTTCTTAAAATGCCCCTAACTGGCTGGCCTTTCTTCTTGTGTGTGTGGAATTTAATTGTGTGATTTGGTTATAATATTGATGTGTGTTTGTGTACAAATTAAATGATATAAAATTTATTAATTACCTTATAAAATATGAGTGATAATATTGTGGTGTATTTAACATCTTTCTGTCTTTGTCGCTGGCTGGACTTAACATAAGATCTCTGCTGAGCAACACCCCCCTTCTGCGTCAGATGGCTACTGAGCCAAACCATGACATCGACTCGCACATATGCGAAGAAAATACCGATGGTGCCAACTTGAAGAGTTGCGCATCCTCTATCATTTGATAGTGTATTGGATTTAAATGAATTAATTTTAAACAAATACCTCGCATGTGTGCAATCATGTTACATATTTTATAAAATAGAATTAAATTAAATTGATGACATACACAGATCAGATAGTTGGTTATAGTTTAATGAATATTAAATTAATTTAGTGTTTTTTTATCTTTTTAGATTAGGTACCTACAGCTGGATGATCATCTGTCAAGTGACAAATGGAATTGTAAACATTGAATAAAATGTAATATAACATTACAATATATGTATATATATATACAAAGAATGTTACATCTTAGCCGTACATATATCAAATTAAGGAAAGAAATTCTTGGTAATGCGGCTAGTACTGAAAATGATAATTAAACTTAATTAATAATCACTGTCATTCATCACCATACAGCGACGCGTTTCGATTTTATAAATCTCATCAGGCTGTCTTTGTGAGAATGACAGTAATTTGTGAAAACTCATATATATATCCAACATCGTGTATTAAGTATATATGAGAGATTAATTTTTACAAATATTGACTTATGTTGAAATTGACTATTGTCTATCTACTTTTATTTCTACAAAGCCAGTAATTAAGCCTGTTTGTTAAGTGAGGTGGAAAACTCAGGCTTTTATTTTCTACAGCCACTAGCCTTTTAACTCAAGATCGTAATGATTTGTCTAACTCTCGTCATATACAAGATATTAATATTGAACAATCAAAATACAAATCTCTTGTTTACATCCCTGGCCTTACGGATAAAATAAAACTGTTATTTAGAAATAGCAATTTAAAAATTTCATTTACTTCAGCTAATTCGTGTAAAAAATTTTTCACCAAATTGAAAACCCCGATACCTAAAGAACAACAAAATCATATTGTATACGCGGTTAAATGTAACGATTGTTCTAAATTCTATATTGGTCAAACTATCCAGAGGTGGCGTGAGAGAAGCACCCAACATCGTAGTGACAGTCGAGTAAATCCCAAAAAATGTGCTTTGGCTACACATATACATACCAAAGATCACATTGTAAATTTTAATGATGTCATAATTTTATTTAATGAATCTAATTATACTAAAAGAATTTGCCTTGAAGTTTTAGCTATCAAACATTTTTCGGATAATATTAATACAAAAGAACAATCTTCAAATTTTACGAATATTTATAATAATTTAATTAAATTTATCAAATTTAAGGATTTACATTAATCTTTTGGTAGTCTTTTGTGATCTCTTACATTTAAATGTCTTTGTATGGAATGTTATAAATCGTTTTCCATTTGATGTGTTTAAAAATTTTTTTTTCTCGTATATACAATATATTTTCATTGCATTCAACATATTGTTTTTAAAATGTCGAAATTTAAAATCTAACATATCTTGTTTTTGTTTACAAAATTGTTTATCAAATATTTTGCATATGTTTTCAAATTTCAAAATTTCAAAATTGTCAAAATTGTTTCACAATATTTTTAGAGCTTTGTATTTAGAAAAACGATTGTCCTTGTTGTAAGTTATTGTTTCTTGGTTTAAAAATAGTTAAGTTTTATTATATATTTATATATAGGTTTGAAGAAGGATTAAATAAATCCGAAACGTCACGTAGGAAACTACTGTTTTTCATTTGAATTAAAAGAAGAAACCCATATTCTGCACTAGTTGCAGTAATTTTCACATTTTAAAGTCTAAAGTCTGTCAGTGTCAGAACTGATAAAATTGTTAAACTTTACATATATATATATATATATATATAATGTGAAATTACTGCAACTAGTGCAGAATATGGGTTCCTTCTTTTAATTTAAATGAAAAACAGTAGTTTCCTACGTGACGTTTCGGATTAATTTAATCCTTCTTCAAACCTGTATATAAATATACATATAATAAAACTTAACTATTTTTAAACCAAGAAACAATAACTTACAACAAGGATAATCGTTTTTCTAAATACAAGGTTCTAAAAATGTGAAACAATTTTGACAATTTTGAATTTTTGAAATTTGAAAACATGCAAAATATTTGATAAACAATTTTGTAAACAAAACCAGACATGTTAGATTTTAAATTTCGACATTTTAAAAACAATATGTTGAATGCAATGAAAATATATTGTATATACGAGAAAAAAAAAAAAAAAAAAAAAAAAATTATAAACACATCAAATGGAAAACGATTTATAACATTCCATACAAAGACATTTAAATGTAAGAGATCACAAACCAACTACCAAAAGATTAATGTAAATCCTTAAATTTGATAAATTTAATTAAATTATTATAAATATTCGTAAAACTTGAAGATTGTTCTTTTGTATTAATATTACCCGAAAAATGTTTGATAGCTAAAACTTCAAGGCAAATTCTTTTCGTATAATTAGATTCATTAAATAAAATTGTGACATCATTAAAATTTACAATGTGATCTTTCGTATGTATATGTGTAGCCAAAGCACATTTTTTGGGATTTACTCGACTGTCACTACGATGTTGGGTGCTTCTCTCACGCCACCTCTGGATAGTTTGACCAATATAGAATTTAGAACAATCGTTACATTTAACCGCGTATACAATATGATTTTGTTGTTCTTTAGGTATCGGGGTTTTCAATTTGGTGAAAAATTTTTACACGAATTAGCTGAAGTAAATGAAATTTTTAAATTGCTATTTCTAAATAACAGTTTTATTTTATCCGTAAGGCCAGGGATGTAAACAAGAGATTTGTATTTTGATTGTTCAATATTAATATCTTGTATATGACGAGAGTTAGACAAATCATTACGATCTTGAGTTAAAAGGCTAGTGGCTGTAGAAAATAAAAGCCTGTTTGTTAAGTGAGGTGGAAAACTATTTTTAAGGAGAATATTGTATAGATATTGTAGATCTTGCGTGACAAAATCTTTATGACTAATTCTCTGTATTCTTGTTTTCATTGCGGTAATTAAATTAATTTTATATTTTGTGGGGCAAACCGAGTTAAAATTCAACAATCTATTAGAGTTAGAAGGTTTTCTGTACCACTTTAACCTAATTAAATTTTCTTGTCTTACAATAGTGGTATCAAGGAAGGGTAATGTGCCATTAATTTCTGTTTCGCAAGTGAATTTAAGGTTTGAGTTAAATTCATTCAATTTATTTAATGTATTTTCTACTTCATGCCTAGGTAGAGCGCAGGCAATGTCATCGACACATTGAAAAAGAAAACCGAAGGCAAAAGTGGTTAGACTACATACCTTTTTTAGTAAGCTGTTCATAATTATATCTGCTATAATAGGTGAGAGGGGACTGCCCATAGGAGTACCATGTATTTGTTGATAATACTGCCCCTCATAAAGAAAGTAAACTGACTCGAAAACCCACTGTAATAATTTTATGAAAATGGTTTTAGGTATGGCAGTATTAGACTCGATAATTCCCCAATTTTCTTGTATGATGGTGATAACTAAGTCTACAGGTATATTGGTGAATAGACTGACTACGTCAAAAGATACTAAAATATAGTTATTTGATGTGTTTATAATTTTTTTTTTTTTTTTCTCGTATATACAATATATTTTCATTGCATTCAACATATTGTTTTTAAAATGTCGAAATTTAAAATCTAACATGTCTGGTTTTGTTTACAAAATTGTTTATCAAATATTTTGCATATGTTTTCAAATTTCAAAAATTCAAAATTGTCAAAATTGTTTCACATTTTTAGAACCTTGTATTTAGAAAAACGATTATCCTTGTTGTAAGTTATTGTTTCTCGGTTTAAAAATAGTTAAGTTTTATTATATGTATATTTATATACAGGTTTGAAGAAGGATTAAATTAATCCGAAACGTCACGTAGGAAACTACTGTTTTTCATTTAAATTAAAAGAAGGAACCCATATTCTGCACTAGTTGCAGTAATGTCACATTTTATAGTCTACTGTCAGTGTCAGAACTGATAAAATTGTTAAACTTTATATATATATATATATATATATATAGTTGAATTGAAATGAAAAAATCAGTTGCTGACGCTGATTTGTCGTATATTGATGTAATGAAATTACTGTGATTAACACAGAATTCGGGTTTAGTTTTTTAATAAAACAAGTATTTTAGCCTTGTGACGTTTCGGAGACTAATTTTCTCCTTCCTCAGACCTATTTATTAACAAACACTAATAAATTTTAACAAGTTTTAAATTAGACTGTGAAAAACTTACATTGGGCTTTACTTTAAATTTGTGTAGACATTGAAACTTGCTTCAGGCATTAATGCACAGTGTAGTAATTATATACACCTATTATTAACTGATTTTGAGAATTGGTATGTACTTTGTCACTAAATTTAATATGTTATATTTGTTTAAAACCTTGTAAATGGGACGTTACGAACAATAAATGTAAAATAATATTTTAAAATCGGATGCAATGTCATGTGTAAGTGAGATGTCCAGAAAGCAAAAAATTTTTTCTTTTAAACAAATTTTCGAGGATATTTAGATGTCGCACCTACAGGGGACTACAAAAGAAAAATCAACTATAATGTGGGGAAAGAACAAAAGCCTATTGGAGCTTTATTTTAATGTTTTCAACTATATTTGAATAGATATTGGAAAGAGATGACGATTGTTCTTTTGTATTTAAATTTTTGGTGATTCTATTTATAGCTAAATTCTCCAAGACTAACCTTTTATTGTAGTTATTTTGATTAAATAAAAAAACCGGATTTTCAAGGTCTATGTTGTGATTGGTTTGGTGGACGTGTGCCGCAAGGGCACATTTTTGGGCTTTTTGAAATCGCTTTTGTGTTGGACAGCGCGCTCGCGCCATCTTTGAGTTGTTTGACCAATGTAATAACTTTGACAGTCAATACATTTAACTGCGTAAACTACATCATGGTGTTGGTAAAGTGGAAGTTTAGTTTTAAGTTTAGTGAAAAAATTGTGGGTAGGTATGGCAGTTGTGAACGCAATATTACTGTTAGTATCCTTAAATAACATTTTAATTTTATCGGTCAGTTTGGGGATATAAATCAGTGATTTGTATATGGGGCCCTGTGTATTGTTGGCAGTGGAATTATTGAGGGGTAGATTAATATTGTAGGGATGTTGGCTTGAGAAAAGGATTCTTTTGGTCAGATGTTGTGGGAAATCATTTTTACGTAGGATATCAAGAAGTATTTTTAAATCCTCATTTATAAATTGAGGGTGTGTTATTTTTAGTATTCTATTTTTCATGGCTAATATGAGATTAATTTTATATTTAAGGGGACAGTGTGAGTTAAAATTTAGTAATCTGTTTGAATTTGATGGTTTTCTGTACCATCTCAGCTTAATGGTGTTATCAACCTTGACCAGTAACGTATCAAGAAAAGGTAGGGATTGATTTTGTTCTACTTCATAAGTGAATTGTAACTTGTTATTAACATTATTGAAAAGGTCTAAAACGTTTTGAATACGTTCTGGAGGAAGAGTACAAACGAGATCGTCTACGTATTGGTACATAAATCCAAAGGGAAAATGGGCCTGTTCGTTGACCTCTTTAAGTATGTAGTTCATGACTATATCAGCGATGATGGGTGATAGTGGGCTGCCCATCGGAGTACCATGTATTTGCTGGTAGATTTCACCTTCATAGATGAAATAGACAGAGTTAAATACCCATTTCAGAAGAGCGATGAACGTAGGTTTCGGTATGGGAGTGATAGGTTCAATTAGGAACCAATTTTCTTCTATTATATTGATCACTAATTCAGTAGGTATGTTGGTAAATAAACTGACTACATCAAAGGATACTAGAACATGTTTTTCAGGTATAGTGAGATTATTAGTGGCTGTAGCGAAAGCAAAGGAATCTTGTATTCTGAACTGGTTATAGTGGCTGAAGGCTGATTTTAAAATATTTGCCATAAACTTCGCAAGATTTCTACTGTGCCAATCAACATTACTGATGATGGGTCTAAGGGGAACACCCTCTTTATGTATCTTAGGGATACCATAAATCCGAGGTATAGCAGAGTTGTGTTTTGTTAAGGTTTTGTAAGTATCATCATTAATGTAATATTTAACTTTGAGATCTTTAATTATTTGATTTGTTTTCCTTTCATAGGAGTATGTAGGGTCAGTGTTAATGAGTCTGTAAATTTCACCATCCGTGAGTAGTTCTTTCATTTTGTGATGATATTCGATTCTGCTCATGCAAACGGTCACATTACTTTTATCTGAGATAGTGAAAATTAAATCCTCATTTTGTTTGATGAATTTGGAAATGTTTATTTGATCTTCAAAGTTTTGTTGATTGATTTCTGATTTTAGAAAATGATTGGTATGGTAAGCAATTTCTGTTCTGTATTTATCTCTGTCAATAGGATCTATTGCTTTCAGAATGTCTTCACAATCTGCCAGAAGACGATGAAGAGGTATATTTTTGGTGTTAACTGGGAGAGAGAATTTAGGACCTTTGGAGAGGATATTTATGACTTCAGGAGGAATATTAGTGTCAGTTAGATTCTTGAAAAAACATTTATCATTATTATCTTGTGTGGTATCGTTTGAATTATTATTAGTGAATGTGTGGTTGTGTGTGTAATTATTGTTTGTTGTGTGTGTATGTGTGTGTTTTGTACAAGAGTGAATGTTAGTTTTATTGGAATTAATTTTAAGTTTTGAGAATTTGTTTTGATGTATTATTTTTAGTTTGTGATAAATTTTGTTATATTCTGACTTCTGTAAGCGATTGAAATTTTTGTACATACCTAATGGTATAATGGCCTTAACGTGCGACATCAAATAATTCCTCCTACTAATGAGATGTTGTATGTGGGCGTAAGTATTTCTAATTTCCCATCTGAGAATACGGTTTTTGAAATTATGGGTTAATCTGTAAGAATCATTAATTGATTTGGCATTGCATCCGACTGTACAGTATTGAAGTGACTTTAAACTATTGCTGATATGTGCAGGACAAATTGAATGTAAACGGCATTTCTTGAGGAAAATCAATCTGTTCCTGAATGATCCAAGTTTCTTGTTGGTGTTACTCCAATCTTTCATGGCTCTGGTGGTGTTGGCCCCAAATTTGTTTGTAATGTCAGTGTAGAAACCCATTTTAAATTGTTGAATTGAAGTGAAAAAATCAGTTGCTGACGCTGATTTGTCGTATATTGATGTAATGAAATTACTGTGATTAACACAGAATTCGGGTTTAGTTTTTTAATAAAACAAGTATTTTAGCCTTGTGACGTTTCGGAGACTAATTTTCTCCTTCCTCAGACCTATTTATTAACAAACACTAATAAATTTTAACAAGTTTTAAATTAGACTGTGAAAAACTTACATTGGGCTTTACTTTAAATTTGTGTAGACATTGAAACTTGCTTCAGGCATTAATGCACAGTGTAGTAATTATATACACCTATTATTAACTGATTTTGAGAATTGGTATGTACTTTGTCACTAAATTTAATATGTTATATTTGTTTAAAACCTTGTAAATGGGACGTTACGAACAATAAATGTAAAATAATATTTTAAAATCGGATGCAATGTCATGTGTAAGTGAGATGTCCAGAAAGCAAAAAATTTTTTCTTTTAAACAAATTTTCGAGGATATTTAGATGTCGCACCTACAGGGGACTACAAAAGAAAAATCAACTATAATGTGGGGAAAGAACAAAAGCCTATTGGAGCTTTATTTTAATGTTTTCAACTATATTTGAATAGATATTGGAAAGAGATGACGATTGTTCTTTTGTATTTAAATTTTTGGTGATTCTATTTATAGCTAAATTCTCCAAGACTAAATAGGCTATAAATAGAATCACCAAAAATTTAAATACAAAAGAACAATCGTCATCTCTTTCCAATATCTATTCAAATATAGTTGAAAACATTAAAATAAAGCTCCAATAGGCTTTTGTTCTTTCCCCACATTATAGTTGATTTTTCTTTTGTAGTCCCCTGTAGGTGCGACATCTAAATATCCTCGAAAATTTGTTTAAAAGAAAAAATTTTTTGCTTTCTGGACATCTCACTTACACATGACATTGCATCCGATTTTAAAATATTATTTTACATTTATTGTTCGTAACGTCCCATTTACAAGGTTTTAAACAAATATAACATATTAAATTTAGTGACAAAGTACATACCAATTCTCAAAATCAGTTAATAATAGGTGTATATAATTACTACACTGTGCATTAATGCCTGAAGCAAGTTTCAATGTCTACACAAATTTAAAGTAAAGCCCAATGTAAGTTTTTCACAGTCTAATTTAAAACTTGTTAAAATTTATTAGTGTTTGTTAATAAATAGGTCTGAGGAAGGAGAAAATTAGTCTCCGAAACGTCACAAGGCTAAAATACTTGTTTTATTAAAAAACTAAACCCGAATTCTGTGTTAATCACAGTAATTTCATTACATCAATATACGACAAATCAGCGTCAGCAACTGATTTTTTCACTTCAATTCAACAATTTAAAATGGGTTTCTACACTGACATTACAAACAAATTTGGGGCCAACACCACCAGAGCCATGAAAGATTGGAGTAACACCAACAAGAAACTTGGATCATTCAGGAACAGATTGATTTTCCTCAAGAAATGCCGTTTACATTCAATTTGTCCTGCACATATCAGCAATAGTTTAAAGTCACTTCAATACTGTACAGTCGGATGCAATGCCAAATCAATTAATGATTCTTACAGATTAACCCATAATTTCAAAAACCGTATTCTCAGATGGGAAATTAGAAATACTTACGCCCACATACAACATCTCATTAGTAGGAGGAATTATTTGATGTCGCACGTTAAGGCCATTATACCATTAGGTATGTACAAAAATTTCAATCGCTTACAGAAGTCAGAATATAACAAAATTTATCACAAACTAAAAATAATACATCAAAACAAATTCTCAAAACTTAAAATTAATTCCAATAAAACTAACATTCACTCTTGTACAAAACACACACATACACACACAACAAACAATAATTACACACACAACCACACATTCACTAATAATAATTCAAACGATACCACACAAGATAATAATGATAAATGTTTTTTCAAGAATCTAACTGACACTAATATTCCTCCTGAAGTCATAAATATCCTCTCCAAAGGTCCTAAATTCTCTCTCCCAGTTAACACCAAAAATATACCTCTTCATCGTCTTCTGGCAGATTGTGAAGACATTCTGAAAGCAATAGATCCTATTGACAGAGATAAATACAGAACAGAAATTGCTTACCATACCAATCATTTTCTAAAATCAGAAATCAATCAACAAAACTTTGAAGATCAAATAAACATTTCCAAATTCATCAAACAAAATGAGGATTTAATTTTCACTATCTCAGATAAAAGTAATGTGACCGTTTGCATGAGCAGAATCGAATATCATCACAAAATGAAAGAACTACTCACGGATGGTGAAATTTACAGACTCATTAACACTGACCCTACATACTCCTATGAAAGGAAAACAAATCAAATAATTAAAGATCTCAAAGTTAAATATTACATTAATGATGATACTTACAAAACCTTAACAAAACACAACTCTGCTATACCTCGGATTTATGGTATCCCTAAGATACATAAAGAGGGTGTTCCCCTTAGACCCATCATCAGTAATGTTGATTGGCACAGTAGAAATCTTGCGAAGTTTATGGCAAATATTTTAAAATCAGCCTTCAGCCACTATAACCAGTTCAGAATACAAGATTCCTTTGCTTTCGCTACAGCCACTAATAATCTCACTATACCTGAAAAACATGTTCTAGTATCCTTTGATGTAGTCAGTTTATTTACCAACATACCTACTGAATTAGTGATCAATATAATAGAAGAAAATTGGTTCCTAATTGAACCTATCACTCCCATACCGAAACCTACGTTCATCGCTCTTCTGAAATGGGTATTTAACTCTGTCTATTTCATCTATGAAGGTGAAATCTACCAGCAAATACATGGTACTCCGATGGGCAGCCCACTATCACCCATCATCGCTGATATAGTCATGAACTACATACTTAAAGAGGTCAACGAACAGGCCCATTTTCCCTTTGGATTTATGTACCAATACGTAGACGATCTCGTTTGTACTCTTCCTCCAGAACGTATTCAAAACGTTTTAGACCTTTTCAATAATGTTAATAACAAGTTACAATTCACTTATGAAGTAGAACAAAATCAATCCCTACCTTTTCTTGATACGTTACTGGTCAAGGTTGATAACACCATTAAGCTGAGATGGTACAGAAAACCATCAAATTCAAACAGATTACTAAATTTTAACTCACACTGTCCCCTTAAATATAAAATTAATCTCATATTAGCCATGAAAAATAGAATACTAAAAATAACACACCCTCAATTTATAAATGAGGATTTAAAAATACTTCTTGATATCCTACGTAAAAATGATTTCCCACAACATCTGACCAAAAGAATCCTTTTCTCAAGCCAACATCCCTACAATATTAATCTACCCCTCAATAATTCCACTGCCAACAATACACAGGGCCCCATATACAAATCACTGATTTATATCCCCAAACTGACCGATAAAATTAAAATGTTATTTAAGGATACTAACATTAATATTGCGTTCACAACTGCCATACCTACCCACAATTTTTTCACTAAACTTAAAACTAAACTTCCACTTTACCAACACCATGATGTAGTTTACGCAGTTAAATGTATTGACTGTCAAAGTTATTACATTGGTCAAACAACTCAAAGATGGCGCGAGCGCGCTGTCCAACACAAAAGCGATTTCAAAAAGCCCAAAAAATGTGCCCTTGCGGCACACGTCCACCAAACCAATCACAACATAGACCTTGAAAATCCGGTTTTTTTATTTAATCAAAATAACTACAATAAAAGGTTAGTCTTGGAGAATTTAGCTATAAATAGAATCACCAAAAATTTAAATACAAAAGAACAATCGTCATCTCTTTCCAATATCTATTCAAATATAGTTGAAAACATTAAAATAAAGCTCCAATAGGCTTTTGTTCTTTCCCCACATTATAGTTGATTTTTCTTTTGTAGTCCCCTGTAGGTGCGACATCTAAATATCCTCGAAAATTTGTTTAAAAGAAAAAATTTTTTGCTTTCTGGACATCTCACTTACACATGACATTGCATCCGATTTTAAAATATTATTTTACATTTATTGTTCGTAACGTCCCATTTACAAGGTTTTAAACAAATATAACATATTAAATTTAGTGACAAAGTACATACCAATTCTCAAAATCAGTTAATAATAGGTGTATATAATTACTACACTGTGCATTAATGCCTGAAGCAAGTTTCAATGTCTACACAAATTTAAAGTAAAGCCCAATGTAAGTTTTTCACAGTCTAATTTAAAACTTGTTAAAATTTATTAGTGTTTGTTAATAAATAGGTCTGAGGAAGGAGAAAATTAGTCTCCGAAACGTCACAAGGCTAAAATACTTGTTTTATTAAAAAACTAAACCCGAATTCTGTGTTAATCACAGTAATTTCATTACATCTATATATATATATATATATATAAACATATACATATATACAGGATGCCCGCATTTCGTAGAGACAACATGGATAACTTTTTTATTTGAAGACAAAGAGAGAAAGTTAAATTAACAAAAAGGTGTACATTCAAAAGCTCACTAAGAATCCATTTTCAAATTTTACTTGTCGTGCTTCATTTGTTTAATATTGACGAAAAACTGAAATCTCCTAATTTCTTTTATTTGCCGTAACTTTTTGTTACTTGAGATATTAAGATGCGGTTTGAAGCAATTCAAATTGTAATCTAAATACTTTTATTGGCGCTTAATAAAACAAATTTCTTTTGCGCAAATTTTTAGTAATCTCACCTAACCTCAAAATTTTAAATTGGAACCGTACCATTTTTGTGGCTCTTTTAAAAGGAGAGTTTTTTCTGAATACAATCATGTGTCACATGATATGAAAATTTTGTCAAAATTTGGAAAATTAAGCTTATTCTAATTATGGGCAGACCTCACAACTTTTTGTTTATCGCGTTGTCTGTGAAAATAACGGTTGTCATGGTACTAACCTGTCAGAAGTGTCAATGTTATTACATCAATTTATAATGGATAATTTTGAAAGATACGATGTATTTTGTACGTATTATATGAAAAGTCTGAAAAGCGTAAAACTAACATTTAATATCACAAATTTCATATGTGCTTATTATTAGTAACCTAATCGCACCTCAACATTTTTCATTTGAACTATATGCAATTTTTATTGCCCTTTTAAGAAAACATTCTTTTTAACCAATTGTTAGGTGATATGGTAACTCGATTTGAACTAATTCGCATGGTAATTTAAATACTCAATAAAACAAAAATACAACTGTGCTCCTAAATAACGAACAACAATATTAAATTGCTCAAATAAATCACCATCGTTTACAATGCAAAGTTGACACCGTCTCTGATTACTATTTATTACTTTGTGGATAATATTGGGATTAATGGTGTTAGATGCCTCAAGCATTGCTGCTTGCAATTCTTTAACATATATTATGTAGAACCATAGATTTTATGTTTAACAGTACCCCACAAAACATATTAGAAGAAGTCAAATCAGGTCGTCTTGCAAGCCAGCAGATACCGGGTTTGTTACTTTAGTGACAGATACTGTCCTAACGACACCGTGAAAGTTACTGCAGTGATAAGTCCGATGTTATGATTTCCTGTGAGTACATGCATGATGGTGTGTTTTTCTCATAGATATTATGATAAATAAAAAGTTTAGATTGCTTCTTAAAAGAATAGGCTTAATTTCTCAATTTTTTAAGAAGTTTCCATATTATGCGATACACAATCGCACTCAGAAAAAAAAAACATAGTTCAATGAAAAATTTGGAGGTAAGATTAGGTTAGTAAATTTATTAGCATTTGAATTACTATGCAAATTAATTCAAACCGTGTTACCATATCACCTAACAATTGGTTAAAACGAATGTTTTCTTAAAAGCGCAACAAAAATTGCATAGTTAAAATGCAAAATTTTGAGGTGAGATTAGCTTACTAATAATAAGGACACATGAAATTTGAGTTATTAAATGTTCTTTTTACTCTCTTCAAACTCTTGATATACGTACAAAATACATGGTATTTTTCAAAATTATCCGTTATAAATTGAAATAATAACGTGACACTTCTGACAGGTTCGTACCGTGACAACCGTGTTGTTTTCACAGATAACGCGATAAACAAAAAGTTGTGATGTCTACCCGTAATCAGAATAAGCTTTATTTTCCAAATTTTTGCAAAATTTCCATATCATGCGATACATGATTGTATTCAGAAAAAAATCTCCTTTTAAAAGAGCCATAAAAATTGCACGATTCCAATTTAAAATTTTGAGGTAAGGTGAGATTACTAAAAATTTGCGCAAAAGAAATTTGTTTTGTTAAGCTTTAATAAAAGTATTTAGATTACAATTTGAATTGCTTCAAACCGCATCTTAATATCTCAAGTAACAAAAAAGTTACGGCAAATAAAAGAAATTCGGAGATTTCAGTTTTTCTTCAATATTAAACAAATGAAGCACGACAAATAAGTAGGTAAACTATGGGCGTACGAGCGCAGTTACTCGACGTGGACACGCTGTATAAGCCAGGCACTATATACGACCCCCCGATGACTCATCACTCGCCCGTGGACACGCTGTATAATGCACGCACTAGAGGTGTGTCCATTGTCCGCGAGATGGCACTGCTAACCTCCTTTAGATAACAGATGGCGCTGCTGGCCTCCTTTAGATAACAGATGGTGCTGGTGGCCTCCTTTAGTTACTAGATGGCGCTAGAGGCCCCTTTCGGCCCCCGAGGAGAAGGCCCTCTTACGGCCCCGAGGAGAGCGCCCCCTGGGGAGAAGGCCCCCTTTCGGCCCCCGAGGAGAGCGCCCCTGGGGAGAAGGCCCCCCCGAAGGGAAGGCCTCCTTACGCCCCCGAGGAGAAGGCCCCCTTACTCCCCCGAGGAGAGCGCCCCCTGATGACGTAATCGACAGAGCAGGTGTCCGGGGAATCGCAGCGTTCTTAAAAATCTCACAGACATCCGCTAGGATGAAATCACCAAATCAGCATTCTTAGACTTTATGCAACTCGAATCTGTTTTCGCGAGGGGCTCGGATAGTCCTCCCCGGCAACGAATAGGGTTAAGGTGGGCCGCTAGGGGGTATGATCCGAAATTAACGTCATTTTGGCTGTAATTCGTACGGATACGGAGTTAGGGCGCGCGACCTTACCAACTGTTCGTTTTAATAAGTCAATGTAAGTGTGTAAATATATTATTTTTTTCTGAGAATGTGTGAATATTAGCTGTTGGTTAATACATATCAGTTTGTCTGTGCTGTCGAAAATAAACGCGAATCCTTTGAATTAATTACTCGTTTCCTCAATATCGTAGAAAAAGAGTATGGAACGTCAAGAAGATGAAACAATGTATTGTTGTGATAATTGTTAGTTTTAATGAATGTACGGTAGATATTGTAATCTTGTATTATATTTAACTCCCACATTCATCTTATGCGATAACTATATATGTATCTATTTGTATACATATATATCTTTGCGTCGTCACTGCGCTATCTGCAAATGTTCGAAAATGCTGAGGCACCGGTATGCTGCTATATTTAGATTTGTACTACCTAACAATAGAGTATTACTCCAATATTATAACGTATAATTAGACAAATATGTCTTGACACAACACGGCCTCCTCTAATATATTTATACTCGTATGTACACTTCGTAATAATCGTAAATGAAGATATAATTATAACATCGTACAATATAAGAGAGCGCTGTTGATTGTTCATTATCTGAATTGCAAAATAAGTAATGAATTAGTATTTGATAAGTAAACCTGACAATGCATGTTATTCAATATAGGAAAGATATTTGTTGATAAGATAGACATTAATATTGCTGATTCAAGTTATTTGCACCAACTAATCTCGTCTAGTCTGCTACAATGTGTTTTCTTGTGTGTGTGTGTATCTTCAAGTTCACGCATTAATACATATCAGTATGTACTACATCTCTTATCAACACGTTATTTGTACTAAGTAGTAGTCTTACAGTATATGTATAAACGAAGAACTAACATACCTTATACGATGTGTTGCAGCTGACGATTCATTGTTTTGAAATATAATTATTTCTAAATTATAATTTAGTTTATGATTTTCGTGGGGGGTAGTTGTGGTGGGGGGACGTTAAGCGGGAACGCTGTAATGCCCCCAAGGTAAGGTGTCGGTGAAACCTCTCACTCAAAACCGTTTATCGTCAAACGGACTTCGGGAAATTTTGTCTTGTACCGTGGTACACCCAATGGTAGAAGGGTTCACGATTATATATATATATATACCGTGGTATGTGGTTGGTGTTTCAAAGATCTTATTCCCTTCTGCTCATGTACCATCTCTTTCTCCAGCATTAAGCAGTTCACATAATCTTCAAAAGTGATTTTCTTTTGCACAACGTAACTTTTCACCCCTTTAGCCTTTTTGATGATCTCCTCTTCAAACTTGCATGCGTACATTTTCGAACGGACCCCTGCGAATTCTAGCAACAACCTCCTCACCCCTTCGTCTTTCATCAGCCCTGGATATTTTTTATTTACCCGAGGCATATTGTACGGGTTGTTTTCCGGATAGTCCGATGTGTCGAAACGATGAATGTTTTGTTTCATGTCTTCGTACACATCTTCCGTTGTTATTTCGTATATGAGCGAGTCCGTATCGGTATAACATAATTTACACGTATTATCGTAAAAGTTCTTCATATGACTATAATGAAAATCGTATAATATTGTTTTCGAAATGTCCAATACGCCCATTCCGACATAAAGCGGTTTATCGAATTCTATATCATTTTTAAATAATTCTATAGCTACCAAGTTCTCGTTAAAAATTGTACTACACTTAAAATTAGGTTTACTTATTAATGCTTCTGCACTATACCGTCCATCCCACTTATTCACTACTCTAATATCTCGTCTCAGTCGCACATTTTCCATACACTTTCCGAATACAGCGTTCGAAAATAATTTAAATATTTTTTTCATAGTCATTTTTAGCATTTTGCCTAAGTCTCGTGTTTAGATCTATGTATGGTTTTATCCACGCACTTTGTTTAAATTGTAACACCCGGTGAATCTTTTTAAGGACCAGTCCTTCGTTTAAATATTGTTTTAAGTTCCTGTAATGCACAACATATTTTTCTTTATTGTACAGAGTAGCCAACATCTTCTCTTGTTTCGATGCGGGAGGCTTCATTTTTGTCGGTGGTCATTGTGCCTGTCGTGGATGCGCTGTGGATACTCCAAATCGACTTCCAAAATGTATCCTATGGGGCTGTCGTCCGACACATTGTAATTTACATTAGTGACGTCTTCTACCCACTGTAGATCTCCATATGGTAGATATTGACACATGGCCCAGGCGTACATGGAATTGATGTCGTAATACATGAGATATTTGCTTGGCTGGTCGGGGTTATAATCGGACATGTATTTATTGTTAGCTTTGGCATATCTGCTAGAGCATTGCTTCATCCCACCTCTGATTCCGCTTTCCAAGAACATTAACATGTCAACGTCTTGTATAGTGTCCAGCTCAACCCCAGTGTATTTTAACATCACATCCCACGCCAATCCTGGTGTTGTGTAGTAATGGGCGGGATCCAGGCCGTAGTTTTCGATGCAGCTCTTGCGAAAATTTTCAAAAACGTCCGCCAAGAGCAATACATCCGTCTTCATGTAAAGGTCGCTATATTCCCCTATAGTTTGGCAATTAAATATCTGCCAGACCGTTTGCGCGTGCGCATACTCTTCCGGACTGATTGGGCTGTCGGTTAGATCATTGTGGAAGTCTTCGACTGGTGGTAGATGACGTTCTTCTAACCTTTTGCATGAGGACATGTAACTATAGGGGAACACGCCTTTTCGCTTCAACAAGGTAGTATCCATGTTGAATTGGCTCTCTAAGATGGGGTATGTGTCTAAATATGAGGCGAACTTTTCCAGGGACGAGGCCATAAAGCGGAAGGAATCGATAAATTTGAATTTAATTTCAGACTCGTCAGTGGACAGCATCATGGCAATATACTGCTCCGTGTTGTTTGGTATCACATTTAATTTGCCCGTTGCCGCCAAATCTTCCACTAGCAGGTGGCCGTCGTACCCGGAGAGGTTGTGGAACACCACGGGCATAGTTTTGGTGTCTCTGTATTCCAGGTTACATTGGACGTGTGCAGCTCCTCTGCATATAAAATATAAATTACTTATCTATTTTTTAATAAAGTACAAAAACTTACCTGTATTTCCCAGTTAGATGAGAATGGTCTCGGACTCTTTCTACACCTAGGGGCTTCTCGCAAATGTGGCAAATGGGGGCACTAGCAAATTGTCTATATTGTTCAGGAGTTAATTTGTCCATGGGGATGGGGCACCAGTACGCGGTTTCGGCATTTTCCGCAATGTCCTGTAACTCGCGCACTAGCCACTTTGCAGGTTCCACGCCTCTATAACTACGGTAGTAACTAAGACTATCGTCATATGTACACTTAAAATAATAACCTACACTATAAGGGATGTGGTGATGTGTCTTTTTAGGATCGATTGTGGGTTGCACCAAACACTCAAAATCAGCGTAAACTATAAACGGGGCTTTTGACTTGTTCTTAAAGTTTTTAAATTTAATTGTCTTTTCTTCGGGTAATGTCACTTTATATTCGTTGACACTGGCGCACTTTTGTTCGTGAATACGCAGTTTTTCTTCCGTGTAGAAGTAGTGCAAACAACGATTGCAGAAGAATTTTTTGGCGTGGTGGGTATTCAGTTGTTTAGATACGAGACGTGATAGGTCTTTAATCCACACATAGTGGCACTTTTCACGATTTTGAATAAATTTACGTGTCTGTCTTTTTTGTCTTTGGTGAGGCGATTTGGAACACACTTTAGTTTCTTATTTAATCTATATACATTTACACTTATATTATTTAGTTTTTCAAACTTTTTAATGTCTTCGCGGCTGATTGGAAACGTAATGTCTGTTACATTTAACACAGTGGAGTACTGGGGATATTTAGAAACTCGCTGAGAATCATGATCTACAGGGTATAGCGCTGAAACCACAGCCCAAGCAAAGCAAGCATCGTCGTTATTCTGCACGTTCACGCAGGCTTGCTTTCGCATTATGGCTGGTGGAAGAGGCAGATATGAGTCGGCGCGCAGCGGATTATAATGGTTGATGTTGACGTTTAAATCAACCACCGCAGCTAACGCCCAGCCACTATCTTGCTCCTATAAAACGATATAATTTTAATTTCTAAAATTGTAGGAAAAAAACATTTACTTACTTGAAATTCCTCCAACTCACGCAAAACCTCCGCTGTAACGAAGTTGTCGTACCATTGGGCCAGGTTGGTATCCACACTTATAACTCTATTTCTAGTAGCCATGTGCTTCAACTCTTCCCGTTCCTGAACGGTAAAGTTAATATAGTAAATATTGTATTTACTTTTAGAAACGGTACCTTCTTCAATTCATTCGTCACACGGCGTACGAACATACTTCTGGCGTCATCGAGGAAAGTTCTCGGATCCACATGCCGTAAGTTGACGATACAACCCGTTCGGATTCTACTGGCGAAGGCCGATTGCACCTCGTGCCAGCGAGTCCTTTCGCTCTGGATCCTGCCACCTCCGCGAATTTCCAACGCCTTGAAGAAGGTACGGTAGCCTAACATCCGACAAATAGCCGCCTGGAGGTTACTCCGCTCCCCCACGTTAGCTGCTATCTTCAGGGCACGATTTAAGAGCCTGAGGTTAGCGGTGCACATACTGATGAACGGTGCAACATCATCGCCTCTACGAAGAGACGCTTTTATGCGCTCCATCGCCACGATCATTTGTTTTGCAATTTCAGATGCCATTTTTCATCTAACCTAAAAATTAAATTGTATCACATTCACTTATATTAAAATTACACTTATATACGAAATTATATTAAAATTGTAAAATGTAACAAATTATATTCAAATTATATTAAAATTGTAATAAATAGAAACTTACCTGGAATCTACGATGAGGATGTACTTGCAGAATAACAAACTGTAAACTGATAAACGTCCATCCGATCGTCCCCTTTTATATTGATGAAAATGCTGATTCATAAAGTTTGACTATTTACACAGGTGCTTAAATTCTAAGAATGCTGAGCCGGATGTTTACACAGGTGCATAAAGTCTAAGAACGCCTATTTTGCGATTTCAACATGCAGAATGCTGCCCGGATGTTTACACAGGTGCATGAAGTCTAAGAATGCTTATTTAGCGTTTTCATCCCAGCGGATGTCTGTGAGATTTCTAAGAATGCTGATCTTGCGAATGCATTATTCCCTGATGTTTACACAGGTGCATGAAGTCTAAGAATGCTGAGCTTGTGAGTGCTTTATTCCCAGATGTTTACACAAATGAAGCCTAAGAATGCTGATTTGGCGATTTCATCCTAGCGGATGTCTGTGAGATTTCTAAGAACGCTGAGCTTGCGCGATTTACCTAGTTATAAATTTGGCGGGAATGTCTATCTTATCAACAAATATCTTTCCTATATTGAATAACATGCATTGTCAGGTTTACTTATCAAATACTAGTTCATTACTTATTTTGCAATTCAGATAATGAACAATCAACAGCGCTCTCTTATATTGTACGATGTTATAATTATATCTTCATTTACGATTATTACGAAGTGTACATACGAGTATAAATATATTAGAGGAGGCCGTGTTGTGTCAAGACATATTTGTCTAATTATACGTTATAATATTGGAGTAATACTCTATTGTTAGGTAGTACAAATCTAAATATAGCAGCATACCGGTGCCTCAGCATTTTCGAACATTTGCAGATAGCGCAGTGACGACGCAAAGATACATATGTATACAAATAGATACATATTGTAATGGTTTAGGGCTTTAATATTAATTTATTTTTTTAAAATGTCAAATGTGTCATGTCAATTTATAATTTTAAACGGTGATAAGAAAAAGGTAACGCAAGGTTGTCAAGGAAAAGGTTCAAGAGTCACCACATGGATGGACGAACAGATTTTTGAATAAAATTTTGAAAAGAAGGTTTTTTTTTGTGTTTAAATAAAAATAAAAATAAAGTTATCCAAGAAGATATAAAGTGTTTAAGATTTCGTATATACATACAAGTGTTACAAACGTACAAACGTTAGAAGGAGATTAGATTGAGTTGCCGGAATAAAAAATATTTGGATTGTCATTTGACTGTCAATAAATATAGAAGAAGATTAGCAGAGTGAGATATAGTACAACCGAGGTAGGGATGTTACTGGATTAAATAGTGTGAATTGGATAGAATGCGAACCGTCAAACGAGAAGAAAGGATCCTGAGATTAAGAAAATTGTAATAAACTGTTAGATTCATCAAGAGACTCAACCTGTTCAGAATCTATAGCAATATATAGTTATCGCATAAGATGAATGTGGGAGTTAAATATAATACAAGATTACAATATCTACCGTACATTCAATAAAACTAACAATTATCACAACAATACATTGTTTCATCTTCTTGACGTTCCATACTCTTTTTCTACGATATTGAGGAAACGAGTAATTAATTCAAAGGATTCGCGTTTATTTTCGATAGCACAGACAAACTGATATGTATTAACCAACAGCTAATATTCACACATTCTCAGAAAAAAATAATATATTTACACACTTACATTGACTTATTAAAACGAACAGTTGGTCAAGGTCGCGCGCCCTAACTCCGTATCCGTACGAATTACAGCCAAAATGACGTTAATTTCGGATCATACCCCATAGCGGCCCACCTTAACCCTATTCGTTGCCGGGGAGGACTATCCGAGTCCCTCGCGCAAACAGATTCGAGTTGCATAAAGTCTAAGAATGCTGATTTGGTGATTTCATCTTAGCGGATGTCTGTGAGATTTTTAAGAACGCTGCGATTCCCCGGACACCTGCTCTGTCGATTACGTCATCAGGGGGCGCTCTCCTCGGAGGAGTAAGGGGGCCTTCCCTTCGGGGGGGCCTTCTCCTCGGGGGCGTAAGAGGGCCTTCCCTTCGGGGGGGCCTTCTCCCCAGGGGCGCTCTCCTCGGGGCCGTAAGGGGGCCTTCTCCCCAGGGGGCGCTCTCCTCGGGGCCGTAAGGGGGCCTTCTCCCCAGGGGGCGCTCTCCTCGGGGCCGTAAGGAGGCCTTCTCCCCAGGGGGCGCTCTCCTCGGGGCCGTAAGGGGGCCTTCTCCTCGGGGGCCGAAAGGGGCCTCTAGCGCCATCTAGTAACTAAAGGAGGCCACCAGCACCATCTGTTATCTAAAGGAGGCCAGCAGCGCCATCTGTTATCTAAAGGAGGTCAGCAGCGCCATCTCGCGGACAATGGACACACCTCTAGTGCGTGCATTATACAGCGTGTCCACGGGCGAGTGATGAGTCATCGGGGGGTCGTATATAGTGCCTGGTTTATACAGCGTGTCCACGTCGAGTGACTGCGCTCGTACGCCCATAGTTTACCTACTCAAGTAAAATTTGAAAATGGATTCTTAGTGAGCTTTTGAATGTACACGTTTTTGCTAATTTAACCGTCTCTCTATGTCTTCAAATCAAAAAGTTACCCACGTTGTCCCTACGAAATTCGGGCACCCTGTATATATAATGAAAATTGAAATCAAGTTTCGTTAGGTTTACTAAAGAAACGACGTTGAATATAGTTTATGTAAGAATGAGTCAGTTCAAGACATTCTTTCAAAGTATGTACGTAAAACAAGGGATTTTTATACATATACTGCATCAATTATCGCAATCTTGTACATACTCGTAAAGGACGCTTGAAAGTACTGGATAGTGTTCTTCAATCACGATGGGATTAAATTTTCCAGTAAGTTGATACATAATTACACCTATAGCAAATGCTTATCGAATTGTATGTAAGATAGTTAAAACGTATACACAATTTTTCTTTAGTATAAAAGTCTTTCCAATCTTTAAATGTCACTATATATAGAAATAAATCAATATTGTCTTTATCAAATTCGAAATTAAAATTTATCCAATCAATATTGTTGAACGCTGTGTCAGGATCGGATTCGTCCAATGAATGTTTTGAAATTTTACTCCAAAATAGTACACCTCTTTTTGCTATAATTTGCCAAAGTAGAGTCCTCGGAATTTCTTCTAATAACTTCAGAGAGCAGAAGATCTGAGAACATTGGCAACTTTATCAATAGCAATTACTTCGTTGATTCTTATTTTTTCAAATTTGTTTTTCATTGTTCTTTCTCCCACTTTGCGACCGGAAACAAAACATTTTCCTAAATCGTCGGCAGTGGATGTCAATGTGGCAACATCTAAAGGGTCTAGTGCGTGAGAACTTGTTATCTGATAGCTCAGCAGTCTGGAAACATTTCATTAATTGAATCTGAATGCTACCGTTATGGGCAGCTCGACATTCGAAAAACATCTGAAAGGTTTTAGTAAGGTTACTAAGCGTACCTACAATGCTGGTTTGGGGCTTAATAGAGAGAAATACAAGTTCGGCAAAGGTAAGCATAAATATTTAAGTCATGTGGTAGGTCCCAAATCAGAGGAATATTTCAGTGGCATAGCAAATTATATAGGTATCGTCGCTTCATTAATAATTTCTTCAGAATCATATATCCCTTAAGCAATCTGTTACAGAAGAATCGCCGTTTTAAATAAAACGTTGAACGAAATGAGAGTTGGAGTGCTCTTATAGAATATTTAGTTGTAGTTCTAAATTTTGTCCTGTTGTGAGTCTGATCGAGAATTTGATCCATCGTGATAGCTCCAATTTTAATATAGCGGCCGTATTGACTGAGAATTTCGAAAACGGTGAGAAAATGGTAACTTATATCACAAAATTCTTTAGTTGGGTTAGGTTCAACAATATGATCGAACATGGAAAATTTAATACACATTCCAGCAGCGTACACATACAATTTTTTATTTAATTTAAATTATAAAATAAATCCACATTGGACGGTTAAGTGAGCTCATCGATGGTTGCATAGTTTTACACGACACAACTGCATACTAATTTCCAATTCAAAGATTTTTTATTCCCACTGGTAACTGCCGATCGCAAACACGATAACGCTGAAAATATCTCCGGTTATCTATGTGGCATCAAAATTCTAGCTATAAATATGGCTTTGCCATTAAATCCAGGAAGGACAAATATCAAATTATATCCAGTGTTTTCTCGCGTGCGGTACCCCTATTGGAAGCGATGTAAACGGCGAAAACCACTAGCGATACCTGGAGCTATCAAGGTATTCGTAATTCTACGTGGAGAAAATCTATTACACGGTGAACTAAACAAAATATTGGAAGAGGCTGCAAATTAAAATAGAAAATACAACTTTTTTGAAAAGAAGTACTGGCTGTACTCGTTAAGTTCACTAGGTTGGGAATGTGGGTATGACAGCCAAAGATTCCAACAATAGATCCCAACCTAGAAAATACAACATCGTGGATCCGTCAAATATCAACTTTTAACCAATCAACTAGATTAGATTTTTGTTATACGGCAAACGAAATCATCTAGATTGAATAGATTCGACAAAAAAATACTTAAATTTATTATACACGAAGGCTCTTTCGCTTCCACTTTCATGTCTTACTATCAGACATTAGGGGTGATTCCCAGATTTTATCTCATTATCCGGTGTAATATTGCCGTTGGCTCCGTTACTGGGCTTGACCCAGAATCTAACTCTAACAGGTTTCGAAATGTTCTATGCTAGAACAAAGCTGAGGTTAACATGCATTTAGGGAACTTGGTACACAATCAATACACTAACGTCAGTTCATAGTAAACTTGTCTGGACAGGCGATGTTCAGTACTCTAGCACTATGACGGCCCTCTGTAAATCAAAGAAAGATCTTTCCTCCTCTAATTTGGTCTATGTGTTGGAGAATCCAGTATTATATTTTCTATGTCTCGTATAAGTTTAAAAACTAGAACTAACTTACTAGAAATATTTTTGTAAATAATTAGAAATAAGTTTTATTTGTTAAAATTACAATAAAATTCATATAAAAATACAAATATTTCTCTCGAGTAACTACACATGTAATAATAATAAATATTACAAATATACAACAAAAAAGTTAAACACGATCACAAAACTTTTTACACATAATTATCTATTTAATTTATGAAAAAATCAAAACTATCCAACTTATTTTGGGACGTTACTTATTTGCCGCAGATAGGATACTGCCAAAATCTGTGCTAAGGGATTCATCCATAGTTCTACTACGATCTGATACTATTTGGCCTGAACTTTTTGATGTTCCGGGTGCTGTAAATACATCTTCACCGCTGTCTTCTTCTTCTTCTTCTTCTTCTAAAAAAAGAAACCAGC
This sequence comes from Holotrichia oblita, assembly GCA_023690525.1. NCBI lineage: Eukaryota > Metazoa > Arthropoda > Insecta > Coleoptera > Scarabaeidae > Holotrichia > Holotrichia oblita. Next base: position 44,362,223 of record CM043020.1, read on the forward strand.
ATTTGTAAAGGAATACTTAAACTGTTTAGAATTTTTTAAACGTGCGCGGTTCCTACAAACGATTTAACAATCTATAAAAGTTACATAGCTGCGGTATATACTGGAGTCAATATTTATTGAACATTTATTGTATATACTAATTATAATTCGGTGTCTTCTACGAACATAAACAAAGATTTGCAATACCTCCGCAATATTTTATTAAAAAAGCAATTTTCCCATATTTGACTAACAGGGTAATTTTCTCCACTTCTACCTCTTTTTCCGCGGTTGCACAATCTCGTGGAAACCCCATATCCAGAAACAATTCAACTAATCCACAAGGTAGTTACAAACGTTAAAGCCACTTTGCTTCGCGTCGTGGCTTTAAACTCGTTACTCGTGCTTTAAAAGCTTGATTATGCATTAGTGTCATAATGTACTATTTTTTATTGGTAAACCATTTTGCTTGTTTAAAACACGCAAACGCGTGCGTAAATCGATCATTAAAACACGCACCTGTTTTAAAGTCACTATATAGCACAGATTAAATTCATACAGATACGAAACTCTCTCTCTATGCGCCTGCGTCAGGTTGCCATTTTGTAAATGGTGTTATCAAACTTCGAAACACGTGCGTTTGTTTTTGTGTTAGTATCCTTATTATATTTTTAAGAATTCGGTGAAATATCCTTTTAAAAACATTTACTTTTGTGTAGTGTCAGATAGTAGCAGTGTAGTATAATTACAAGTAATAGACATTTTAATTATTGTGTATAATAACGTGGCAGTTTTAGGAAGTGTTAAACAGAAAGAAGGCGCAGGTTGGGCGAGAAAGCGTACAGAAGAGCTAGTTAATAATGTAAGATAAATTATAAATAATGCACCAAGAACTTCCGTACGAGCATTATCACAACAAGTGGGTGTATCAATTGGCACATGTCATACAATTTTGAAAAAGGACTTACATTTATTTCCATATCGCATGACCTGTTATCAAGAAATCAAGGAAATCGACTATCCCAGAAGAATAACGTTTAGTCAGTGGTTCTTAAATAAGTTTGATAATGACCTTCTTGACAAAACTTTTTTTCTGATGAGTCATGATTTTATCTGAATGGATATGTTAACTCACAAAATATGAGGATGTGGACTAATGAGAAACCACATAATTTTTTTGTTGAAACCACACTTCATCTGCAGAAAATTGGTGTATGGTGTGCGATTAGTCGAAGGAGAATTATTGGCCCTATTTTTTTTTAACGGAACCTTAACAGGAGAAAGGTATCGACACGAAATTATTATGCCATTTATCGAACAGCTTGATGATGAAGAAATAACACAGGGTTACTTTCAACAAGACGGAGCTAGAGCACACACAGCAGGTGAAACAATTAATATGCTGCAGCAATTTTTTCAAAATTGGTTGATAAGTTTAAACACTGAACATGAATTTCCACCAAGATCTTGTGACATTACCCCGTGTGATTTCTTTTTATGGCCATTCTTAAAGAACTCAATTTATCGAGTACAGATACCTGATCTTGCAGACATTCAAATCAGAATTGCTGAAAGAATTAATGGAATTGACAATGCGATACAACAAAAGGTTTTTTCCTCCATTAGAAGAAGATGTGAGAAATGTTTCGAACAAGGTGGTGGACACTTTGAACAAGTTTTATAAAGAGGGTACCAAGTTTATTGTAAAATTAGTTCAGCATATTTCGATTTCACTTATACTGAAGTTTTTCAGGTTGACAATGTGGCACGTTTTATCCCATTGACGATGAAAGCAGAAATTTACATTTTTAATGTTTTTTCAATATTCAGATTCATTCAGTAAATAATAAAGTAATAATTTTCTCTCAATTGTATTTTACAAAGTAATAGCAAGTAATAGGTAATTCTCTTTTAATTGTATATTACAAACAACAATTTCTGCATTAAGAAGTACCTAGTATAAAACATTATTTTCTCTTCAAATTTAGCGGGTTCGCAACACCTTTTTCAAAATGGAGAATTGCCGTGACAATGGGCTCAAGGTCACGAAATTTGGTCCCAAGAGATCAAAGGTGCCGACTGAGAGTTTCGTATTTGTATTAATTTCATCTGTGTCACTAGGGGCAACGTCCTTATTCTTTATTAAGGCCGTTATACATAGCATAACGAACGTTGACATACGAAATTTCGTTTAGAGCAACGAACATCGTTAGTTTTTGTATTCCGTAGGATAAATTTGTAACGAAAGTCGTAATTATCCGTTCGTTACTTAACGAAAGCTGCCGGGTTATCGTTATAATTATTTTGTAATTTTTTGTGGAGTATATAGTAATGTTAAATGAATTTATACATGAATTCTAATCTTAGTTTATTATTTATTTCCTTAATATCATGTTCAGATTTATTATTATTACTGATTGTTATAAAGAAGGTTACATCACTGTAGTGTATTTTGACTTGTTAAATACACATTTGTATCTGTCAAATTAACAACAATATATTATTATTACTCGTGTCTCAGCTTATTAGAAAATAATAATGGCACAAGATAATGATCTGTTGCTAGTGTTTACTGTTGAGGAACATGAGAGGAGATATGAAGTCAATATTTATGTTATGAACAATTTTTATATGAATTTATTTATGTCGGAGGACAACCTATTATATCACAAGCAGTTGAGAGATTACAGCGATTCTTTCAATATCCCGGTGAAAACTTTAGGGCAGTATATAGATTTTTGCCTGAAACTGCCAGAGAACTTCTCTTGTAGTTTTCACCACAAAAATTTCAAAAGTGTATCCATTTTTAAGTGCCTTACATTTCTTCGCTCATGAAAGTTATCAAAAATCTGTAAGCAAAGACTACCACTGTTTCATTAGATAGTCAATAATAATTTTTACAAACTTATATTCAATTTCCAAGCAATAGCTATCAATTGAAATCTTAAAAAACCCATAAATAATATTGGAACACAAATAACGAACATAACCTGTCGCATAAATACCTCTGATAAATACAAATAAAAACACCGGCAGTTGTGGTATATAACGCTTTGCCCACTATGCCATGACATTAGTAACAAATGGTTACAGATGTACTGTCGCATCGTCTTTCGTTAATCATAACGAAAGAGTTATGGAATTGGAAAATAACGAACTTCGTTAGAAAATCTATACCTTAACGAAATTCGTTGAATAACGTTCGGTATTTATTGAAGTTTACACAATAAGGGCGTAAGTAGTATCAAAACGGCGCAGGTCGGCCATATTGGTACACCACTTTACGTCAAATACGGAGATTCTAGTGTATATCTCTTGTATGGTTGTATTATTTGATTATTTCAGTTCTTACAGTTATATGATATGGCACACTACTACAAGACATAATGGTTTCTCATGCTCTACCTAGTTGCAAGAGTAAAACCAGTGTTAACAAGAAGAATTCATCAAAAATAACATTTCATAGGTCAGTGTTTGACATAAAAACAATGTGCAGGGCCGTAATTGGAAAATTTCAATTGGTGCGCCTGTATGTAGGTACATAAATAAACTATTACATATTGAGAGTTTATATTGTCAAAATATGACATTTATGGGCCTTGGGCCTAAGAGGCGTGGGATGACGTAATTAATTTTAAATAAAACCATCTGTTAAGTGGAGGCTTAAGATTATACTTACAATTTTCAGTAGTCCGGATCTGGTGAGGCAGCCATATTGGTACACCACTTAAGCCCCGCCCAGTGCGCCGTTTTGGACATACAGGAAATATTATGCTCCTTAGTATACTAGCTCGTGACTAGCTCAATGATAAATGTCAACTAATTGATCTGACAAAAGAACCTTTTACAAATAAAAAGTTATTCATAAATGTGTCAAAAACTGTAATGAGATGTTTTATAATAATTTTATCAAAAAAACTTATTTTAAATGAATCTGAAATGTGCAATTGATATTATTTGAAAGATTATATCCTCGGTTTTTAAAATCAGATACATACACCAATAATTTAATGACTGTTGTGACAGACTGTCTACAAATCAACAAATTAGATTTAATTTACTCATTTCCATGGCAACCAATGGTCTACTAATGTCACATCTGAACACAAAAATTTTACATGATTAATTCGTATTTCTATTTTTAGTATTGTAACCAATGAAACATGTTTTTAACATATACCAATAAAAAAAATAGTATAAAGTATTCGTGGATAACTGGTCATTAAAACACTTGCTATCGCGCGTGTTTTAATGACCCTATTATCCACTCATACTTTAATTGTACCATTTATCAGTTGCCAAGTGACATTTAATGACGTATATCTAGAGCCCGGTTCAAATTTTGCGTTTTACGCAAATATGCATCAGGTAAATAACAATATTTGCGCGCTTTAAAATTTGAAATATTGGCGCAATTTCAAAAAGTTGTTGATTTCATTTCTTATTAAAATCTATCAGTTATACGTTAAAAAATTTTAAGAAATTTACAATAAAAATACAACATTCCATTTAAATAAATGTAAATTGATTTCGGTATGACGTTATGATGAATGGTATAAAATCCACATTTTTATTAGAATGTGCTTTCCCTACTCTATAACTTTAGCTAGTCCGATTTTAAATTTCTTATTTTGTTTGGCCATAATTTCAATGCATCATTTTACCACCAATCACGATGACGCGAGAGAAATTCTGAATATAAATGTGGGCATATCACTAGCAGAAATCATACAAGTAACTTTAATAAATTTGTCAATTTATTCAATGAAGCTAATTACTACAAAAGAATTTTCTTGGAAATATTAGCAATTAAAATACAACGAAAGAACAACTCTCAGAATTCTCAAATATATATCTAAGTAACTTAACAAAGTTTATTAAATTGATTTTTTTTTAATTGAAACCATCCACTAATAATTCGATATCTTAAAAAATAAAAGAGTATCGAATACATATAATTTTAAACTAAAAACGTACATGCAATGAAACATTATCTATAGTAGTCCAACATGAAAAATATGTTGATTCTGGCTAAACATTTGTAGGATCTATGTTTAATAGGTATGTTTAGTTATGTACGAGTTTCATTGGGTTGATAGTTATCATTATTTAGAATTGCAGTCTAATTGTGACTGCAAAATGAACTCATAGCACGGTATTGTGCGCTGATAGTGCAAATAAGGCTACCGGACAATTCTCAGGTCTAAAATACGATGGTTTACTGATGTTTCATACATCGATCCTGTAACTATACGAAAACATTTTTACACCGTAACAAACATCATATAACTAGAACAATCTCAAGGCTTACGTTATGTTGCAGGTGTTTAACCCACCAACATCAAATTGTTGACACTTCTCTCGTATGTAAGTGTTTAACAACAATAATACCAACAAGTATATTGCTTATTACTATTCTATTTGTATTGTACTGCACTATTTATTATACACTTTTCATGTCTCACGATATATGCGCTTTTGACATCGCAACACTTTCACTCGCCGCTCCTACATTTCGTCTAAATTTCCTCGCTTTAATAATAAACTGATACATACTGACCTATCTTAATATAAAATCAGTAAAGATAGCTGTATATGTGTTTTTACTCTAAATTGAGTTGACTAAAGAATTGCAATTACGAAGTAATTTGTCAAGCATTTAAATCCTAACATCCAAAAAAAAAAGCCTCTTACAAACACATTAGAAAAGCGATGCTAATAATACTAACTCAAAATCGTTCCCCCCAAAAACAGATCCACTGCATGTGAAAATGTACATACTAATATTTGTTAACTACATATGTATATCTTTTAATGTACTTTCAACTCCGATATAGATACACGTTATAACAACTTGTTTCTCAAACCGATTGCATAGAAAACTATAATAATAAAAAAATATAAAACTCAGCTCCATTAAACGTGACATATATAAATTTATAATCTATTATTATAATTACAAATATATTAAAATGTAATATTTTTTAGAATATCGGTATTTATCAAATTTATGTATATAATAAACATTAAAATGACTGTCTCTCCTACAAGAGTTTGGAAAGTATAGAAGTCTCTAATATTTTTGTCGTCGAATTTCATCTAAAAATATTTAAAATTATAGTTTTTTGGATTTGAATAATAACAAACACCTGCAATTTGAAACACCACATGAGAATGTAGTTGTCATTTACATACTGAAAAGTGTTAGGTATATACATATAAATATGGAAAATTTCAAATGTTATCAATTATTTTCGGTTTATGAATAATTAGAGGTCATATTTATAGTCCGTGCTTGAGGTTGTGTCGTTGCTTGAGCACGCGATTTTGACAGATTTGTAATGACATTTACGTCAAAATCGCGTGCTCAAAAGTATAAATATGACCCTATATGTTGCTAATTATACCGCTACAGATCAGTTCAATAAATAGTCGCTGACACTATGGAAATAAAACTAGATAAACAGTATATTAATTTAGAAATACATATGTCAAAATGTAAATTAGAACTAGATTTATAGTACATGCTAACGATTGTGCTGATGCTTGAGTATGCGATTTTCACACACGAGCTTAGATTATAATATACCTAATCGTGTCAAAATCGTGTGCTCAAGCGTCGGCACAATTATAAATCTGGGCCTTAATCTATTAGTATACTGTATGTTGCTTGTCGTAAAGATTGTAAAATATGGAATAAAATTTATAAAATGAAAGATGTTTTTTTGTAAAAATGCTCGAACAAGTACAACGATGTTATGTAATGGGCGCGTAGTAGATGCCATTTTGCCCGAAAATATTTGTTAAATTAATTTTTTTAATTTGACAGAGGATTCAGGTATCTATTGAATAATTACAAAGGAGCAATATGTTACCTTAGAAAGTATTTGCAAAAAACGAAAAAAAAACATCTGATAGTTAATTGGCGGGTGTTGACTCAAAACTCATATTACAATTGAAAACGCAATCAATTCTAATAAGTTTTTTTTTTCCGTTTTTAGCAAAAACTTATAATCTCTATAATGTAGTATATTCCTTCCAGTTATACTAAAATCGCATATTTGATACTTCACTTTGGTAAAGAAAAATAATTGTGCATGGACCTATATGAAACACGTAACGGTGTCAACAATTTTCCGTACAAAAAGTGATTCTTTAAACTATTCCTTTATCTTTGTATGTAACTTGCGTGCCAAACTTAAAAATTAATTAAAAATTTACTTACTACAGAAACATTTAGGAAACTTGGAAATTAATTATTTTTCGCTTCTTCTCACTTATGGTTTTAACAAAATTTTATAATAAGAGATTTGGTATCGCTATGAATGTTACCGAAAAATTTAAAAAGGTGCAAATTAGTAATAATCAAACACAATCTGTGGACTTAAACCGTTTTATCGTTATTCAGATTAAACTCCAAATTTTTAATAGTGTAAAATGTGAAGAATGACTCTTAGCTAGTAACGTAGATAATTCAGATTTACGCAAACGCAGTAGAAACGTGGAAATATGTGTAATACGGCAACTACTCGCGAAAATACTCCACTATCTCAACTTTTAGTAATATAAATAATAGCTTTGTTTTTGCAGCCATTTCCAACGGTTGGAAGTATCAGGAGCATGCCCATGCCCCCGGTTTTATTGTAATGCGCATACTCCTGATACTTCCAACCGTTGGAAACGGCTGCAAAAACACAGCTATTATCTTTATCTCGCTAACATTTTTTTATTAGGATGTCACAACTAAATCAAAAGAAATTATTCTAGCTAAGTCGCATAACTCGATAAGTCACATTAATTTGCCATAAACTTGAAATAAATAAAAATACAGTAGGTACTATTAGTGAAGTATTTTGCAATTCTTGCAATATTTTTTCCTTGTTGATGTAAACAAAAATCACTAAATTCTGTCAATTATGCTTTTCTCAAGATGTGATAATCTTATTCTAGTTAATATTTCTTGTTTTGAAAATCTTATTTTTTCTTTGTATTTTACATTACACAACATAAATTACGTTTTTCATTTTTATACGAATATTTTCTCTGGCATGTCGTTATAACGTGCTTCATATTGTAACTAAGGAAAAATAAACTCTTCCAAACATTTTTACTACAATTTGCGATCATTCATTTAAATAACTTATAATAAAAATATCAAATAGAAGAAAAATAATTTTGAAGCTTGCTTAAATACATTTTTTAACACGACTAAAAATAAAGCCGTGAAGTTTAAATATTTAAACGCCTTCCTTGTATAAATATTTACAGTTTTCAATACACACACTGTACGCTTTTACTCATTAGTTATACGAAAAAATTGTTTTAAAACAGTTATTTACGACAATGGCACGATTATTTTTCTAGTCTATTTGACAATTTTAACAAAATTATATGTCCAGACACGACTATTAATAATTGCTAAACTAGAACTAAATTTCTTTTAAATCAAATTTCAAATCCATCACATATGTAGTGATTGCATATACCTGCGTTAAAGTTTGCCGACCAAATCGGAATCAATAATTTGCTAATATTTAAGTTTAAATCTTATTACTCTTAAAAAATTGAAATAATTTTGTGTAGTTGTTACTTGATGTGGTGAATTTACTACACAACCGGTAGCTTAATACTGTTGTATAATACAGAACTTTTCTTTACTTCAACCTATATAATTCCTTGCTCGAGAAGGTCTTTTTATTCAAAGCATTAAAGATTGGTTGGATGGGATATACGCAGAAAATTCGACTCTTACTCTATACAGAAGGACTCATCAAAATTATTTAGAATAGCTCGGAAATCCTTGGAAAATAACAGAAAAATAGAAAGTACGGTGGAAATGGTGAACGACAACAACATTGTCCTTGTTGAAGAACACGCGTTTCAAGATTTTACCAAGGTTTTACAGATAAAATGGAAGAATATTGTTTAGTACCAAATTTTTACTAAAACTGTAATAAGTGCGTAAATGTCATGGAGGACTATATTGAAAAGTGAAACATAATTGTGGATCGACGCTGTTTCTTTCATAATCAGATACCCTCCTAGATAAAACTACGCAACTGCAATTAAACATTTGTCAAGATATTTGATGACGTTACATTGCAAAACCACAAAAATACAAGAGCTGTCAAATTACTGACACTAGTGCCTCTGAGAAATAGAATTGATTCGCCATATATCCATAATCAACATAAATATAACACTTACCTAAAAGAAGACTTTGTAATCGATGTTCTCTTGTCCATTTTTTATAAAACAAGTATCCTCCGCCAACTAGTATCAAAATACACCCGATTAATAATATTACTCCCATGGCGCTAATCTGAAATACGATAAATCATTACACGAACACATTAATATCGTGATACTATAATACTTAAGCTACCGTGTTTCCATCTTGGTTTCTAGACCAGTCTTTCATTACAATCATCCTTATAGATCTTCCATTTAACCTGTTTGACGTAGTAACGCCTTTGGAAAAACATGTGTAAACACCTTCGTCATCTGGAGATATATTCTAAAATAAGACAAAAAAATTGGTTCTAAAATCATAACTTTCTGTTAATTAAAAAAATTATAGTGGTAATTTTAATCGTTTTTTTAGAACAGTCCAAATATAAATCGCGCTCTCTATCTTCGTAATATACAATCGTCAAAACTAAGGATGTTTACTAAAAGCTTCTAATGATCAGTAAATATGAATATTGATCAATTTTTTTGGAAACATTATGGTACAATAATGCTTAGCCGAAAAATAAAGACCGCAATCGACTTTATAAGCGATCGATCGATCCGAGTCTCTGTTATGAGGGCTCCCGGGTTTTGACCGCGTCATAGTAAAGTACATATATACAATACAAAATAAAATAAAAGAAAAATGAAAATTAAAAACAAAAATACAAAAATATATACACAACTTACTTAAACTCGACGTTTCGCCACTGATGTAAGTGGCTTGTTCAGGAGAAAAACTAGGTAAGGGGCGCCAGATAGTCACGATAACTCGACGTGTCAACCACCCTAGAGACGAAAACCTTCTGACAAGGAAAAGGTGGACGTGCGGGGGTATATATACAACTGTGCAAGGAAACGAAACAGTGAGCGCGAGGTAACAATGCGGAACAGTGAGAACGGGTTGAAAAAGGGAAAAGGACGCGTTTCCAAATACTGGAGAGTGGGTAAGCAATATCACGATTTAGATTTTGGGGATGTCTCTGGATCTCGACAACTTCCCTTACCTTCCGTGGAAAATAGCGATAAGACTTGCTTACAACAGATACCTGATCAAAACAGATTGTGTGGTGTGTATCAATAAATTGTTCGGCTAAGGTTGAGTGTGTTGAGGAACGTGATTTAACTTACCGTTGGTGTTCTTTGATTCTAGTTTGAATTGAGCGTCCAGTTTCGCTAATGAACACTGAACCACAGTCACAGGGAATTTAATAAATGCCTTTATGGGAGTGAGCATGGCGTGTGTCCTTGGGCGAAAGAAGAATTTGGAATATCTTATTTAAAGGTTTAAAGATGGGTTGGACGTTTTATTTGCGAAAAATTCTACCGATGTGATCTGTAACGCCATGGATATAGGGGAGAACGATAGTACTTAGGTAATTACTAGATTCTGATGCTACCTACCTTAGGGGATCGTGGATGAATGTACTTATTTATGACCCTTTGTATGTTGTTGGAGCTATAGCCATTCTGTAGAAGAGCAGTTTTTACATGTTTCAATTCTTTATCGATGTTGTCGGGCTGAGAAATTCAGATAGCGCGATGTGCTATATAGAGAGCCGATTACTGATTGCTTTTGTGCTAAGTGATGATGTGAGCTGGCATAAAGATATCGGTCGGCATGTATGGGTTTCCTGTACACGGAGTGACCTAAACGACCATTTGGTAGACGAGTAACCAATGCATCAAGAAAAGATAGGAAACCGTTTGTCTCAATCTCCATGGTGAACTTGATATCGGGGTATTGGTTATTGAGAAAATCCAAGAAAGTAGGTAGAGTGTTTTTACCATGCGGCCAGATAATGAAGATGTCATCCATGTATCAACCAAATTTTGGGTTTTAAATTCGCATGTTCCAGAGCAGTGGTCTCAAATGCCTCCATGAAGATATTAGCTACCACCGGAGAAACTGGGGATCCCATAGCGGCGCCGAAGGTTTCATGATAGTATTTTCCCTGGAAGGTAAAGTACGTTGAAGTACGGCATTTCTCGACTAACTTGGCTACGTCTGGGAGTCGGTTGTCCTGGCTGAATAATTGGTGGATTATAGCGACGGAATCGGTGACAGGCACTTTTGTGAAGAGTGAGGTAACATCAAAACCGACAAGAAAATCTTCGGATTCGGTAGAGATTTCAGAAATGAGTTTAATAAAGCGCGAAGTATTTAGAATGTGAGAAGGAGCATTGCCAGTGTATTTCTTAAGAGTATGAGCGAGGTATTATTGACTTTGACGCGGTCAAAACCCGAGCCCTCATAACAAGCATCTATCTGCTTAAATATGCAATAACTTTTTAGTATCTTATTTAATATTAATTATTGGAAAAATTACCGGCACTGAAATGCATATTTCTAGTAGTAGGAATTTTCACCTAAACAGTGTGTAACAAATAGTCATATAATAAAAGAAAAATTGCAATGCTTTCGTATAACAGCCATTGACACTGCTCGTTATGCGGGGCATTTCAGTATTTCACCGGTAACCTACCGGATTTCTCGTGGCTTTCCAGCAATAATTTTCTTCGATTTTTTATTCAATTTTTTTCTTCTTTTCTTTATCATTTCATTCGTATGTTTTCTAAATGAAAAGAAAACGTACAGATTCTGCTCACGAAAAACAAGAAATAGTTCGTAATATTTTATTTTATGGCCCGGCAACCGTAGGTATTATTTTAATTTGGCTCATAGCCGAAAAAAGTTGGCTACGACGGTTATAAAGTTTTACTATAGTTTTACGTTATAGTCCGACTGAACTATTAATACAATAGAAACATAAATTTGTACATCAATCACGTTAAGCCATAAAAAACACACTTTTATCGTTAAATAACAGTCAACAATCACGCTGATGTTTATTTTCCAACTATCATTACATTTTTAGAAAGTTTAGTCAGCACAAGCAATTCTGAGTTTTACCCATTAAATTATTAAGTGAACATAGGTGCATATTACTTGTAGGATGGTTGAATGAGTTGTTTTCCATTGCTTAAAAAAATAATTTCTCATATATCTAGATAGGTTGCTTTGTTGATAGTTTACAGCGTCTAGGACATTAGGGCGCCGCCGAAAGGGCGCGGCCGTTAGGGCGCGAGGACAGAAGGGCGCGAGACAAATGGGCGCGGGGACATAAGGGCGCCGGGACATAAGGGCGCAAGGACATAAGGGCGCGGAAAAGAGTATACAACTCAGACAAAGCAGACAAAAAAGTACATTCAAATTGAGCATATGCATTTACTTGAAATATAATATATAATCTTAATTAGAGTAAACAATTTTTAATTCAAAGTAAGAAGTCTTAAGTAAAACATATCCGAATTCTTCATTTTAAAATACAGTATGTGTGAAATAATATTAATGAAAACCACAATATATTTGAATTAAGAATATACTAGTTGGGATTAAGAAAACAGCAATAATGTAGTTTACTTGAATTGATGGATAGCATCATATGAAATATATGGTTATTCTTTATAAATACATCCATTTGTTTAACTTAAACATATGAATACTCAGTTTAATAAAATTTGCTTCATTTCAAGCTTATATTAATATTATTTCAAACATACTGTATTCTAAAATCAAGAATTGAGATATGTTTTACTTAAGACTTCTTACTTTGAATTAAAAATTGTTTACTCTAATTAAGATTATATAGGAGTACTATATTTCGAGTAAATGTATATGTTCAATTTGAATGTACTTTTTTGTCTGTTTTGTTTGTGTTGTTGTGTTGTGTTTTTCTGCGCCCTTATGTCCCAGCGCCCATACGTCTCAGCGCCCATATGTCCAGCGCCCTTATGTCCCCGCGCCCTAACGGCCGCGCCCATTCGGTCGCGCCCTTTCGGCGGCGCCCTAATGTCCCGACCCGTAGTTTACATGCTATGATATTACGAATATAATGTATAATCTATTGCAATAAACCTTTATAGTTGTTAAACTAGTGTATGTAATAGGTTATATATATGTACTATCGCGAGCATTTTAAACGACTCAAACTTCAAGCGTTATGGCCGTATACAGCTACTCGAAACATTTGAGAAGTAGCACTGGGCGACTGTAATTAGGGGTCGATAACAAGCAGGTAGAAAGATTCGCAATAAATTATATATCCTATGATGATTGTAATACATCCTACATATGATTCGTATTTATTGACGAAATTCGCTCTGTTTGATATTATGTCTAGAAAATTCATACGCAGTGCAAGTTTAAAATATATTTTTATATATAATATTACTATTGTGTTTATAGGAAATCTGATGAAGGAAAAACAATGTTTGCAAAACATTAAGAAATGATAAAAATTAAATATCAATTTAAAGAAATATTTATTTTTGAATATATATTAATTTTTTAATAGGGCGAAATATATCTAAGGTAATTATCAGTTGATTTAGGAACATTGTATTGGACGAGACAATTGAAAACGGGTATTGGACGAGACAATTGAAAACGTATTGCACGGCACCTGACTGGTCTTTATAAATTAAACATTTTCCAGATAGTTAACGGTTGACAACTAGTTCTACATTAAGAAATTATATTGAATTTACTTCAGTAGTGCAAATTGTTCTAAGAAATAACTATTATTGGCTTTAAAGTCTTATCAAATTAATATAACTGTCGTATTTATACAAACGTTTAAAGTTCTTAAGAATCCGGTAAAACAAACACCGGCAAATATTATCATTATATATTATATAACCATAATGTGCATCTATAAACAACTATATTTCTTCATCAAATTTTGTTTTGTTAATGTCAGTAAATTATAAGTACTATTTCAATTTATTAAAACCGACATATTAAATAAAATTTCACAAAAGGCTAAGAAATAATAGATATTTTAGTATTAGAAGTATACCTTGTTTAATTTGAGACTTCTAGTAAAAAGACGTTAATCACATAATATTATTTCTATACGTTATCTATTATCGGCTGTTTTAATTAAAACATTGACCACATACTAATAAAATAATATTAAATTCTTTCCATAATTACGTGTCCTAATCTGTAAGTTTATAATTTTTGCAATAATTGTTGTTAGATCAATATTTTTCCTGAGAAAAATGATGACATTTTCTCTTATTCAATTAACTTGAGTACCGTCTACCTTCTCGCTCAGTATTCATCATATTCATGTCAAATATATTCATAATTCTTTTCGCTTAGATTTCTTTTAAATAGTGTCTACCCTCCGGCCTGCGGCTATACGGCTTATTACAGTTGCCCAGTTGTATTTACCAGAATATTGCTCCAACTACGGAAAGCCTACAATAAGGTATGTTCGCAGAGTGAATTTCTTGCGATTTCAGTTTAATTGGAATTTGTCGAATGCGCATGCGCTGCCAGAAAATCGAAATTGTCAACTAATACGTATTTTTGTTGTGCGAACGGGTTTCCCGTACTTGTAGCATATTTCACTTATATTTGTAATAGCACACTTCACTTATATTTATAGCAGCATACTTCACTTCTATATTTGTATTATTTATTTTTTATTTTATCCTATTTTGCTATTTTTAGTAGAGCAGGTAGACCTAAACTTTTCTGTGCGCAGACGCTAATTCTAAATTGGAGATATTTCTACAGACTCTTTCGACTGTCCAAATACAATTTCCAGCTACGATTTCGACACTCTGCGAACAAAAACCTGCTAATTTCGAACTCATCAAATTTCGTATTTCTTTACTGCGAACGCTTACATCTTATTACGCGTGCGTCGTACAATTTCTGATTAATTTAGTTTACTCTGCGAACATAACTATAGATAGGTTTTATGACAGTTTGAGTCGTTTAAAATTCTCGCGATAGTACATATGTATATGTAACAACAAACATACATTTGTATTAATTCTGACCACTTCATTATGCACCCACTCCATTTATTGTACGAGTGTCTGGCAATATTTTGTAGTATAAGTCAAATGTGTTTTTAAATTTAATCTACAATGTAGATATTTTGTAAAACAACTAGTCCCTACACTGAATATAGAATAACTGATCCTTGCCGAAACGCAGCTAATTAAAAATCACTCTATTTATCAAATAAATTATGAATATTACTCATATTATAAATTATTAGCTACTTAATAATATATCTAGCCTACCTACAGTCATTCATTCATAGTAACTGTGACTGTACTTATATGTATGCAATCTCACAACCAATGATAGCTAATCGACAATAATTGTATTAAGGAAACGGACAATATTCATAAAAAAAACATCAAATGTAAAAATGCTATTAAATTAACTTTCTAGATATATTTTAAGTTTACTCCCACATTCAGTCTAATAATAAGTAACTAAACTGTACCAATAAAAATAAAAACAAATAAGGTGATTTACTATTTTCTTGTAACCGAAAACAAGATGAAAATAACAAACCAACTTGAAGATTATTTTGTTAAGATACGTTATACAACTTTGTCGTAGTTTAATATTTATTATATCTAGTTACATAACCGGTATTTTTATACTGGCTCTCTCAACTAAATCAACGTAGATAATATATTGAAGTTGTACTTACATCAAGTGCAGAAAAATTATTTTTAGAAACTTAAACCTTGCGTTTTCTTACAACGGTCCACGGAATAGGTAAATTCTTACTTCTATACATTCTACGCGTTTTGAAAAACAAAGTAATTATCTATTATTAAGTAATCAGAAAAATCTTTCGTTTGTAATTTTAAAAACACTCATATTTTATATCTTTCTTTAAAAGCATCTGCACAGACAATCTAAATCGGTTTTTGTAATAATAACTTCATACAGCTTTTTATATGTAAAATGTGAACATGGAAAATTCGGTATACTTACCAGCAGCGTACGCATGCAATTTTGCATTTAATTTAAATTATATCAAAAAAATCTAAATGAGATGGTTAAGCGAGCCTACCGACTACGGCATATTTATACCCGACACGACTGCATGCTACTTTGTAATTCAAGGTTTCTATCATACGTACGGCTAGCTGTCCGATCGCAAACCCGATAACGTTTGAAATATCTCCCGCTGTGTATATACATATATGGTACAAATATGCCATGTTTAATAATACGTGAGAATCAGGTGTATTATCGCTCTCCATTTATTTGATAAACGTGCCTTATCGGAAATTGAATTATGAACTTCTGAATTATAAATGCAATGCTCATCTCACTCGTTACTACATCTTATGATACACATTCCTCAGTTGGAACAGTTACGTACACGTGATTACAGTTTATTATTCTATGATTGTGTTTTAGGGTCGATGGCAGTTAAATACTTACTTGTGTGCTATTATGCATTTTTAAACGCTATAATTTACCACTAAATTCAATACTGTGTTCTAAATTTATTTTTGCAAGCACTTAACTGGGATGTATTCCCTTAAATTTGATCAACAAGTAAAACTGGCACTCCCACTAAATAAAGTGGGATTTCAGAAAGAATTAGAAGTTATTAAGAGAATAGCGGTCTATAATGGTTTCTCTTCTGCAGATGTTGAATGCACGCTTAAAACAGTCCAATATAAGAATCACGTCAGAAATTCCACTACTTTAGTCCCATCAAATAACCGGGAAAGGAAATTTACTAAGTTACCGTTCCACCCCATAACCACAGGATTGAACCGCGTTTTTCAACAATTCAATTTAAAGATTTGTTATAAGACCAATTATACGTTAAAAAAATCTTTCAGGCAACCCGAAAGACAAACCTGAGATGAGATAGAAGTCTGGAATTTATAAAATTGCATGTAAAGACTGTGATCAAATTTATATCGGGCAAACAAAAAGGTCAATAGACTAGATACAATAGAACATCTAGCTCACTTTCGATATAGAAGAAAGGAATCATCCGCAGTAGCGCAACATTTAATTGAAAAGGGGCATCATATTGAAATATACAGTCTCACACTATTAAAAGCCGTTGATAAGCTACGAGAATTGGACGCATTAGGAATTACTATTTATATTTATAAACATGGACAGGTCATGAACAGAGAACCATCGATTCTTGGAAAATCGGTCTTGTTCGATAATTTAAGAAAGGACGGTCCCTTTTCAACACGTGTTACTAATTAGTTCCCGATAGCAAAAATAGTTTGAATTAAGCTGGACTAAAAGTTGCCATGACAATGGTGACAGCTTACTTCCAGCTGTCGCCGAAAGCTGCAAGCTTGTATCCAACTTGAATTAAGCATCCTACTTTACACGTGACAAGCTTAAAGTATACTTGTTTTGCAACCTCATGGTAAACTTGCGCCGAACGTTTTACGCATTACCGACTCGAACTTTAAGCTTATATTATACTTGAGACATCTTTGCTGCGTAAGCGATTGCAGTATGCTAGAATTTCAAGCGTAGAGTAAGCTTGGTTTAAATTAACCACGTTAAGCTGGATAAACAAGTGAAAATCGAAACAAAATGCAGCTTGCTGTAAGCTTACGTGCTATCTGGGTTCGGTTTAGGTAAATGAATCGCATGCTATGCTTGTTTATATTAGAAGAGGGGGATGTTTATAGGGATAGTTTTAATTTTATTTATTCAGTCGGTATTCGGTTGATGATGAGAACTTACGCGTTCTCGAAACACGTGTCCCGATTAATCAATCAAAGTTGTAGCGTTTGATGATACCGATGTCTGTTAAAAAAAATCTTTTGTTAAAGACGTTTTGTTATAAAGTTCATATTTACGGAAATAAACCGCCTATTCCATACTTTTGACTAACCCTGTATAGTAAACCTTGGTAATTTTTCATATACAATTACATGCGCGATGAAAAGCCTCGTAAAAATATACTAACGTGAATAATTTCGCTAACAAGACCAGATGACACTATCTCTAAGAACGAGTGTTCAAAACTGTTAAATTTCGGGAACAGTTCTGTGAATAATCCTATGTACGTTTTTGTCAAAATGTAATAAAAATATATACTATAGCATCTTTAAAAAGACGCAATTTATGTCGAAACGTTGATGTAATTTTTTTTATTAAGTTGCTACACAAAGAAAAATCAATAACGTAGTACCTACATACCATCTGCTAAGAAACTATATAACAAATCATTACTGCATGGAAGACTTCTATTGGTGTATCTATTTCTGATGAAAAATAAGTTACCGAAAGCTAAAAAATGAGTGTTTAACTTCTCTAAAAATAATAATAGGCCGCTACGACAAAGAAATCTGCCACGTAGTATTTGTAAATACTACGGCCAAGAAAAGGAATTATTTCTAATGTTAGTATTGTTACCAATGTATCCTGTATAGATTATTGCTGTTATACTAAATTACAAATGTAATCAACGGACAAACATTTCCAATACGTCTCCACGACATTAGTTGACGCATAGTAGTTAGATAACCGTTTAGTTACGTTTTCATTTGCTCTATCAACGTGAGATTATTGGAAGATGATGTACATATGTATACATATGTATACTGCACACATGTATTATTGAAATAATATCGAAATAATACATCTTTTAATTTTTTGTCGACTTTATTGCTTTATATTATTTATTTCATTTAAATGAACTGCTTATTATTTATAGTGACTAACTGTCTAAATTTATTATACATCATAGAATTCTAGGGAAGTAACTTTAATGGATAAAAATATATTCAGATAAATCTATTATTTATATTCCTAAAATTTATGTGCGTCATGTCTGGAGACTATACAAGTCCGGGCAGCCTTTTAAGTACATGGGACCACACAATACAGATGGAAGGTCAATTCGAGATATATTAAAGAATGTTTGTAGTTTATATATATATCGGACAAACTGCTGGTTGACTAGGCCTATAATATACTTTAGACTATATAATATGCTTTAAAATATGTTAAATAATATTTGATATAATTACTAAAATAAAAACAAAACATGCACATTTTGGACGAGTCTGGAAAGCGAAAATTGGACAATTGGGAAAAAGTGCTTTTTATGTCAAAATTTCATCCAAAGAGTTGCCGAATAACCAGTGCATATTTTATTATTAGTAATATGGTAGAGCTAGGAACTACTCGAGAAATGTATAAACACTAATTTATACAAAACAATACGTAAGAAAGAACAGTTTCAATTCATTCGTCCTTCGATCATCGTATACTCTATTACTTGTCCTGGCTATGAAATATGGTTTCAAACGTTTTTTTTTACATTAGATTTTCATCAGCTCTTCATTAGTAGGTTACACTAGCCTTGCGCTGTAATGATAGAAGGATATACACTGTCGGCCCCGAGAGAGCTTGAATCCTACTAGTAATGTAAAATATCGACATAGTTGCCACAGCGTTATACTATATACATATGAACAGCTAGAGTACGACGTACGAGACAAGGAGCCAGTGTCTACTGGTGTCGTGTCGCTTTGATGTTTGACGGAGGTTGCATGTTGTCCAAGAAAAAGCATGGCGCATAAATTGCGTGAAAAATGCCACACATTAAGTGAAGGAATTACTATTGTGTATTGCGCAATGTCTTAATAACCTATTAAGATTGATATTCGCAAGTAAACGAAACGCAATTTTCCCACTTGCATTTGTCGTGCGTGATCCATGATACGGATATGGCATCGCTGCTCGATGAAATGCTTATTACTTATAGACGCCTTTGAAGTTTCAAACGGGCCAGCAGTGTATACATTTTTGCTATTTCTCGTTGACTACGCCGGAATTATTGTTCTGGTTTGTTCATATAATATAATTACATAACCATAATAAACCAGATACTTAACCAGAATAAATAAGTGTACATTTGAAGTTTTCGATGTCATAATTTCATTTTTCATTGAATTTCTAACAGTAAAAACACTTATGTAATTATAATTTAAAGACAAGAAATGAATAGTAGTTATATTGACCAGTCATATAGAAATACTAAGCTGTTAATGAAAAATCATTTTCTGAAAATATCCAAAAGAATGTGGAAAACAGTATATACAGAAATTAAACAAAATTAAAGTGAGAAGTGCAGAGACAACAATAATGACACTATGCAAATAATTTGAACAACATACAGTGCGCTCCACAACCAATAACAAAAGAAAAGTAAAACAAAGTAAAGAGACAAAGGCATAAAAAGCAGTGAACTCGATGTTTCAAGTCACTGGTAATAGTTCAAATTTAGTGATAGATATAAGGTTTGTTCCTACATGCGTGCAAATCGATCGGTGATTAACCGGAGCAAGCGCAGTAGAAAATAAGCGTTCCAACAAGGACAAATCGAAAATCCGTGACTATAGTACGTAGTTCCAACATAACAAAATGCGATTTGTGGATTGTCGGAGGACAGTCATAGCAGTTTGAGGATTTTCAACAAACCAAAAGCTGTGACTTTTAGAGCATGCGTACTTCAATACAAGTCTGTCTAGCTTATCAATTTTTCTATACACGCCATCTGGTGTCAAGTAAAAAAAGTTATTTCGTTCCAACAAGTTATTAATGCAATTTGATCTGAAACTGGTTGTTGATAGAACATACGCAGTGTGATTATCACATACTAATCCGAAATCGATCATAGATTTTAAGTAGGAACAAACCTATAGCATCTACGATTATTTCTATTAATATATTCTATTCTAATAAATATATTCTATTGTTACTACAAACATCTGACAATGAGTATTTCTATAAACCGTTTCTACAATATTATTGAATCATTGAAATTAAAAACATCTGCATAGACAATAGAAATCGGTTTATGTAATTATACGTATATAATTTTAGCATATCTAATTTATTTTTTTATGAAATTTCATATCCAATTACTTTATAGTTAAATGTAAATTTTGTAGATCAGAATTTGTACTTGATGAAAAAAGTCTTATTTTACAAGGAATCCGATTTCTATCCTTTAGAGAAACTCTTGTGGATGCAAAATTTGTAACATGTGATCTTTGCATACGACAATATTTATGGTAAATTATATATGAAATATGAAATCACCAGCGTAATGTTACTTTACGCTCCAGTATACGAAGATATAACTTACTTTTTCATTATCAATTAGTTAGTTCGGAAATATTATATTCAAAAAATGAGTATTTTTTGATAGACATGATGTTTAAATTATTTAATATTCATCATAATAGTCATTATTATTCGCCCACCAGTCTCTAATTTAATTTTAATATTACGCTAATTAATCTTTGTCATAATTCTTAAATGCAATCACACCAGCAAAAAATGGTAATTTCAAATATACCATGATTTCAGCGTTTTAACGCAAAATCTTTATTTACTAATTATAACATTTCAGCTGTAAAATTCGCATTGATATATGTAAGTATGTCCGACTGCGCACTGATAATTAACATGAGAAACGGGTTTCTGTCGTTCCAGATGTTCCAGAAACAATATATTAATCAAAATCAAATTAGGCATGTACTACGATAAAAAACTAAAAAAAAAAAACAAAACCCATGGAATTATAAAACTATATTTAAACAAAATCAAAATAAATAAAAAATTGACTGTGTATTGATTATTAACATGAAAAGCTTGTTTTTTGTCGTTGTATATGAAACAATATGTACATTAATCAAAATCTCACCCATGTACGCACTGTTAGAAAAAAAATTAAAACTAACAAAAAAAGCGTAAAATTATAACATATTTCTGAACAGAATTCAAATAAGTAAAAATGTGTAGTACATCTAGAGTATTACACTTGAACCAATAAATCAGCAATCATTCTGAGTTAAGAATAGTCTACTCACGGGATTCTAAAATTAATAGTAAATTGAAATTTAAAAATAAAAATGTAATTGTAGTATAAACAGAGTTAGGTGGATAAGTTATAAAAAAATACTTATTAATATCACAGTATTCTTGAAGGCAGCGGTATACGCATATATCGCATATACATATACAATTACTATATTGAATATCTTACCCTCACATATAACGTTCCGTTTAACACATTATATTCATACTTATTCTCATCGTACTCGTTTCCCGGGCCCAAAATATCTCTAGAGGCCAGTTCCCAGAAAGCAAATGAATGGTTTCCGTCTTTGCTTTCGCAAGATATTTGTACCGTATGTCCTTCAGGCACCTCTACTATTTTCTCCAAAGGTACAGCATCACTATTGACCGTGAGGACGGTTAGGAAAATCACACTCCAATACATTTGAGACTTATTGGTACAATACCAATCTTTCACTGATATAAAAGAGACGCGCAATCTAGGTACTTTATGCGGCTATGACTTTGGTATTAATGGGCGTCCGAGAAACTATGTCAGCGTAAAGACGTCTTAGATTATTTTTAGACAACGACTCTGACGAATACTTCACGTGGTAAATTCCGAACGTTGCACTTGAATTGCTTCAAAATAAAATAAGTAAAAAGATCAGATTTAGTTTTGATAGATTTATAAATCACGAAACAGAACCACACTTACGTATATTAAATAGGTGTAAGTTATTTACACGAACATTTTCGCAATATTTCGCAGCTCGTTTATAAATTGATAAAATTTCCACCCAAATGGATTCACGACCGTTAGTTTTATTGTTTTTATTTCAATGTTCGAGAAAAATGACTAATCGTAGTCGCTCCTATAGATAACCGACATTGTAGGTATAGTTAAAAACAACGTTGTTATCTCACGCAAAAAATGCGAAAATATTTACGCTTTCCTCTAATGATACCTACCGAATATGTGATTGATCTTAAAGTAAATGTATAACAATGCAAATTACGGATACCTATATATTCTGGCTAAAATATTTAATCTTGAAATTTAAATCTTGGAATTTAGAGTATAATCTAGGGATTCATACCGAAATTGGCGACTTGAAAATTGGACATGTATGTATATCATGAAAATATCGTAGAACAAAATTATTCATCAAGCACATCGAAATTAAATTTAATTAAGTTTCTATAGAAATTGGCTAACCCATGAAAAAGTCCTTTCGAACTCGACAGTTGTAGTTCGAATCGCTAATACAAAACCGAGAGCTAATTGTAAATTCTCTTATGCCTTCATTTTCAAATAACTCAATTTCTTTAATTAAAGTAGACATGATAACACTTTCTTCTTATTCTCAGTTGTGGTACAGTCGTTGATACGCCTGATATAATCCCGTAGATTTTTGCAGAGCTTCTATTATTACTCTTAAGCTATAAAATATTGCAGTTTTTAGCTTTGTTATTAGATTTAGTTTAAGATACTCATGCGGTTATCTTCATCATTTTCCTAGATAGCACCGGACGTCCTGTGGATGTCCAAAAGTGGTCCGAACGTCCACGGATGTAAAACGGACATCCACTGGACGTCCGTTACCGTAAAAGGAGGTGACTTTGTGACAAATTCGACACTTGATAATTTTTTCAGTTCTAGTTTTATAGCTGAAAGATCGAGTAAATAATATGAAGTAGTCACATCACTTAGCTACTAAACAATGACGATGTGAAACAAAAAGCAATAGTAGTTTAGCCAGAATTTTAATGTAACTTGTCACACATTCACCCCAACGTTCGGGGCGACTTTGTGACAGCATTGGGCTTTCACTAGAACACAATGTCACCTTTCTGTGAGGAGATTTTGGGACCTTATAACCACGTAAATGTATGCCAGGCTCCAAATTTGTGACAAAATAACCTCCTAACTGAATCATCAATATGTCACAGAGTCAACCCAAATAATAAAAATTTTCGTTTTGGCACAATTTATTTATAGAAAATGTAAGAAAACAACGTAAATTAAGTTTTAAATACAACGTAAATTAAGTTTTAAATACAAAGTATTGCGATGTATTCCATACTTAAGCAAAATCGAAATTATGAAGCACATAGGACAGATATCTTCATTATTTCTAAGTATCTTCCTTTTCTGGGGCTTCTCGGAGGGTTACTTGTTTTTTATAATTTTACTTAAAGCTTTTACTAATGATTGAGATGTATAGTTTTTGTAGGGACGGCTCCCCGGTAGCCCCTTATACTTCCGTAGCATTTCTAAAATAGGTATGCACCGAATAATTACATTAAAAAATATTACCCCTATTAGTACCAAAAAGTGTCACAATCTCACCTCGATATTTGATGACATTAATAGAGCATAAATACTTTATTTTTAAGAAGAACACAGAGCTGATGGCGTGTAAACAAAATACGAGATAAGAACTGCGGAGCTTGTGTGATCATTTGAATTATCCATTGACAAAAAATTAAACGAGGTAGAAAATCTCGAGGTAAGAGCGCTTGGACACGTGGGATATGGTAGGGATTCAGCATTTGTTCTTTTGAAATTCTAAATATTGTGCAATGGCTCACATTTAACTCTCGGGCAATTTGTCTCGTACTTGTTCCGGAAGATTCTTCAATTAAATTAAGAACAACGTCCTCTAGTGCTACAGTTCGTACTCACACTTCGCAATCGACGGTTGTTCTTGAAAAATTTCCTTCTTCTCGTAAGCGTTGATGAATACGGGCGAATACGCTATGATGGGTAATGTTCGTTCTGGATATAACTCAGCGTAAAGCCTCCGAGTTCTTAACCCATTTCCATTAGCACGACCATATAAAAAATGCATATCTGCCATTTCGGCATTTGTGTAATTTGCCATTTTATTTACTTAATTAATTTTAGTTCTTCAGAGATTAAAGAATAACACAGAGAAAATCAGGATAAAATTATTTGTCATATGACTTCATTTGACGGCAACTTACTTGATTTTTTTTAAATAAATAATAACCTCTTTGTGAATTTATGGGAAAAGAGTCTGAGCAGTATTTTATTTTTTTGTGATCAAACTAACAATTTTATGATAAAAAGTCAAGACATAAAAAAAGTTGCAAATTGAGTCTTTTTAAATCAATTTTTTAAATAGGAAAATATAGGCGCATTAAAAAGTTCTGATGCAAAATATTGTAGAGGTTGTTTTCAGCCCCTTGTGATTACATTTTAGGGTAACAAAAATACTCAAAAACTGCCATTTTATTAGCATCAGTTATCTACTAAATTTCATTCTTCTAAATTTTTCCAAAATGGATATATTAAATAAAAACAATTTTTTACCTAATTTTAAAGGGCTGTAACTTGGAGGGAAAAGAGTGTCGAACAAAAGTTATATGAGAGACCCCCTTAATTTTTGCTAAAGAATCTCCTTTGAAATCTTTCGTATCAATTCAGAAACACCCTGTATATATGGCTTTACATTCCGTGCGGAATCCTAGCCACTCCAGAGAGCCCTTCAGACGGTTGTTCAGAGGTGATGGAGGTCCGTCGCTCCTCCATCCCTTGCCATCTTATAGGTTCCAATTTTTCCGTGCTTCTTCCCAGATTCTTCTCCATTGTCTCCTATTCCTCATTTGTATCCTCCATCCTGAGATTCCCCTGCTTCTGATGTCCTGTATAACCTGGGCCTCCCACCTTGATTTTGGCTTACCCCTCGGTCTGTTGGCAGGTGGCTTCCAGCTGGCAATTTTCCTCAGTATTGAGTCCTCCTTTTCTCTGTTAATATGACCGTACCATCTTAGTCGTTGTGACTTTAGTACTCAGTTGCCTGCGTTCTCCTTCCTTAACTTTTTTTGGGCCATGTATTTTCCTTACTATTTTTCTTTTAAAAGATCTCAGTTGGTTCTTTTCTCTAGTTGTTAGGCTCATTGTTTCAGCCACCGGTCGTATTACACTTGTATATATAATACCTTCAGTTTGGTTTTCGTGCTGATCTTTTTGTTTGACATTAGTTTTTTATATTTATAGAAGGCCTTATATCCTAGCTGGATCCTATGCGCAATTTCCCATCTTCTTTGATTTTTGCGGTGTATTATTGTTCCCAAGTATTTGAAAGTTTCAACATTTTCTAGCGTATATTGCCCAATTGGTAAGGTAGAGTCTTTTATTTCTTCTTTCCTTGTCACCTCCATATATTTTGATTTTTCCTGATTAATCTCCAGCTCTCTTATCCTAGCTTCTGTAGATATGTCTTCCAGTGCTGCCTTTAATGCTTCCTTGTCTCTAGTAACAATCGCCAAGTCATCCGCAAAGGCCACTACTTGCACCAACCTATTTATTATTGTGACTCCTAACCTACATACTCGACAGCTATATTAAACAAGAACGTGGACAGACCGTCTCCCTGCCTTACACCTTTGTGGGTCTTTACCTGGCTGGTGTTCCCTTCAGATGTTTTTACTACTGCTGTGGAGCCCTCCAAAATTCTTTGATTGATCGAATTATATTTTCCGGTATTCCTATTTCCTTTGCGTCTTTCTGGATGGTCTCTCTTCTTAAACTATCGAAGGCTTGCTTGAAGTCTACAAAAATTATATACAACAGGATATCTTCCTCATAGCTTTTCTCGATAATTTGGTTAAGAACATGTATTGCGTTCACGGTCGACCTGCCCCGTCTAACTGCGTTTTGGTAGTCACCAATTGCTCTTTATGTGTATATATTTAGTCGCTTTAGTAATACTGTTGTAAAGATCTTGTATGTTGTACTTAGTAGGGTAATTTGGGATCTCCTTTCTTTGGAATTGGTACTATTATTCCTTGCTTCCATTCTTCTGGCATCACTTCTGCTTTCCGTATCTGTAGTATTAGGTTATATACCCTTGGCATCAAGTTCTTCATTCATTTCGTCCATCATTTTCTCTATCTCCTCTTCCTCTTTCTTTTTATTATCTTATCACCCTCTGCACTGGCGTTAATGCATACTGCAATGTATCTGTAGAAGTATTCCACTGTAATCCAAGAGTGTTAACACCCTCACCTTTGTCCAAGTCTAATACCGTAGAACCACTGCAAGAAATTGGTATGTGTTGTAATAACTCTGGTTTGTTTGATGCCCATTTTCTCGGCACATTATATTTATATTTGGTTGCATTAATTAACGAGAGCCAAAAGGACATATTTATCGGAGCGATTCCTGACCTAGGGAGACAGTGAATAATCAGTTCAATAGTTTATCACTACCGCGTAAAACACGATACATGTCGAAACTACGTCCAAGAATATCTAATTTCTCGTATATATTTCATATGCGCCTATTTGCGCTTTCGACTGTATGCTCCATCCACTGACCCCTTATAATAGTGACGATTCCACGAACTACGGTTCGTGTGCTGAACGCAAAGAATCCAACGAGTACACACTCGTATGCGCATCGCGATCAGCGCAGGCAAGTCCGTGGGCGGCTATACCGCTAACAAACCGCGCACAGTCAAATAGCACGTCATCTGTATAATACGGGATGGTGCGTGCTTGTTGTCGTCGCCCCGACGCAGTTTTGAGAATAGCTCCCAAGCAGTTGCATTTACGGTAGCTCCGAGGTAGTTGCGTTTTTAGAATTATATCCTATCGGTGGCTCTTGTTTCTATTAATTCGTTATCATGATTTTACTTATTTATATTATAATTATATTACATTAAGCGTGAGATTTAGACATATTAATTTAACAAAATACTGAATATATAGCAAATATATGTAAAATAAAAAGAATGTTTATTTTAAATGTCTTTGAGTTCTTAACAATAGTAAAAAGTGAGTAAATCTATGAATGTATTACCTGAAATTTACACTATTAAAATAAAAACCAAAACTCGAAAAATTAAAAAAGACAATTAAAGAAATTGTTCGAAATGTTCACTGTTCAAAAAGTAATCCAACAAGTTTTATTATCATTACGTTCTTATGTATAATATCGCTATGTATTTTGCATTAGTTCTTTTATTGTAGCAGGCATGGTTCTACAAAAGGTGAAACATCTTTGCATTATTATTTGTTATGAAATCGTATTGAACGCGAATATTTTCGTGGGCGATTCAGATTATTATTATTATTATTATCGGGTCGGGCTGGTGGCTTAGTGGCTTGCACACTTGCCTCGCAGTCCGGCAGTACCGGGTTCGAACCCCGGTGCTTCCTTTCTGAGTTTGGTTTTCTGTAGTTTTCCAAATTCCACGGCAAATGCGGAAAGGTAACATCTTAAGTCGGTCTACAGCCGCAGGCGTAATAATAACTCATGGCCAGCCGATGCCCCCTGTAATTGGCGCAAGCTGTTGGGGGATGCTAAGGCATGGATTATTATTATTATTATTATTATTATATTATTATTATTATTATTATTATTATTATTATTATTATTATTATTATTATATTATTAATTATTATTATTATTATAAACACGTTGTTCCCTACCCATCCGGAGAGAACTGCGGAAATGGAGGACGAGCTCTTGAACGACATCCCGCTTTTTAGCAGAGATGAACTGTCAAGAGCGGCGAACTCCCTACAAAACCGGAAGGCACCTGGACCCGACGGAATTCCGACGGAAGCTCTCAAGATAGTGGCGCGCGTCTGCCCAGATCTGCTTCTGAACATGTACAACCGCTGTTTAACAGAAGGAGCGTTCTGCAAGAGATGGAAGGTACAGCGACTAGTGCTGATAAGCAAAGGCAAGGGCGACCCAACCACTGCATCGGCATACAGACCGCTATGTATGCTGGACACGGCTGGAAAGCTACTGGAAAGATTGCTCAAGACACGACTGGAGAGCAGCATAGACGACGCGGGAGGCCTGTCCGAGAGACAGCATGGCTTCAGGAAAGGACACTCCACCGTCGGCGCCGTAGGGCAGGTAGTGGAAACCTTCGAAGCCGCTCAACGGGGAAATCATTACTCGAGACCCCTGGTGATGCTCGTCACATTGGACGTAAGAAACGCCTTCAACTCGGCGAGATGGGACGTCATGTTGGACGCCCTGCAGAACACGTTCGACACGCCATCCTATTTACTTAGGATGATACGCAGCTACCTTAGCGACAGGAAGCTGATCTACGACACAGCAGGCGGGCCGTGCACGAAGAAGATAACAGCGGGAGCGGCGCAGGGTTCCATACTCGGCCCCGACTTATGGAATGTGTCCTACGACGGGATCCTCCGAATGGAGCTGCCGCAAGATGCGTATCTGATAGGATACGCAGACGACGTAGCGGCAGTCATTCTAGCGCGTGACGAGGCGGATGCCCAGAGAAGGCTCAACCAGGTAATGAGAAGAGTCACCACATGGATGAACGAACACGGCCTGACCCTGGCAACGGAGAAGACCGAGGTCGTTCTACTGACCAGGAGACGAATCCCTAGGGAGATCGAGATGACGGTGGATACGGAAGTCATAACCACTACAACTTCCGTGAAGTACCTCGGACTGCGGCTCGACAGCAAGATGACCTTCTGGCAACAGATCCAGTCATCGAGCGATAAGGCCGCTAAGGTAACGACGATGTTGAGCCGACTAATGGCCAACGTAGGAGGACCGACGGCGAGTAAACGCCGGCTGCTAATGACAGTCACCCATTCCATACTGTTGTATGGAAGTGAGATCTGGGCTGACGCCTTACAGCAGGACAAGTACAGAAAGCGGATGGCTTCAGTACAGCGACGGGGAGCACTCAGGATCGCCAGCGCATACCGTACGGTTTCCGAACCGGCGGTGCTCGTGATCGCAGGAGTAACTCCGATAGACCTACTAGCTCTAGAAAAGAAGAGAGTCTACGAGACACGACGAGACGTCGGCTCACGACAAGCAAGAGCGGACGCTAAAGCGCTCACACGACAACGTTGGCAAGAGCGCTGGCAGAACGACACGAGAGGACGGTGGACGGCCAGACTCATCCGCAACATCACGGAGTGGATGAACCGAGACCACGGCGAGGTAAATTACTACCTCACCCAGTTTTTCAGCGGACACGGGTATTTCAACGCATACCTGGCTCGAATGGGTAAAGCAGAGAACGCGACATGTCAGTATCACGACTCTGCGGAAGATGATGCTCACCACACCTTCTTCGAATGCGAGAGCTGGAGTGACTACAGAGCCGCGCTACAACACGAAGTAGGACCTCTAACGCCGGATAACGTCGTGCAAACGATGCTGACCGGACACGACCACTGGCAGAAGATCGCCACGTTCGTCGAGAAGGTGCTGAAGGAGAAGAAGAGAGAGACCCAAGCAATGGAGGCAGCCGACCGAGGCTAACTACGAGGTGCCATCCTGAAGTAATGCGACCAGCGGTTCCGGGATGGATTCTACACCTGACAAAGTGAGGTTTTTTAGTGGGTGCGAGCCCCACACATCGGGGACGGGTCTCGTCCCTGATGGTGCGTTAAGGCATTTTTCCTCACTTAAAAAAAAAAATTATTATTATAAACATAGGGAAGCCAGGGGAGAAACGGGTAATTGGTCTGTGGTGGTTAAAAGAAAAAGGAGTCTCCTTTTTTCATAAACTCAATATTTCGCTCTTTATTCAGAACTTCTTCAGGAGTATAAAAGTGGAGATGATATAAGTTGCAAACTTGATACGAACGTAATTCAACATGGTCAACTACATTAAAATTATTTTGACAAGTTTTAAAAATTGAAGTAACTAATTTAAATTAAAAACATTTTACAGTAAAATTAATTCAGAAGGGAAAACTAACGTACACAAGACAAACAGGATCTGATTATAAACATAATTATTGAGAGTTTCACCTTTACCGCTCCGTGTAACACCAATTACATATTAATAGCTTTGTTCAAGGAGCAATCAGAATAGTAGGGAACTGTAAGGCGCATACGCAGTTCGTCTTAGGCGTTCAAGCAGTGCATTTGGGAATTTCAAATTCATTTCCAATTCTGAGTTTGGCGTTCAAGGAGCATGTATCTTGTAGAACTAGTTTGAAACTACATATCAGAAGAATTGGAAGATTTTTGTGTGATTTAAAATCAGCGCATGTGTAATATGCTGTTTAAAATACAACGAAGTTAGTCTTAACCTGTTAATTTTCTATCTATAACCAGAAAATTTGTGTGTTGGTAAGATACCAGAATATTATCTTTACAAATTATATAAGTATAAATAATATATACATCTGTTACTTAAAAATGGAGAAAGAAAGTAAATCGAGTGATGATTTTGGACTATTCGAATCTGATTTTGAATTTGATGAATCGAGTGATGACGAGTTATTGGATAGCGCAGCAGCATTTTACAAGAGACCAAGAAACAATAATTACTTTGAGAAAATCGTTAGGGAAGATCTGATACGGAAACATACGATAAAATAATCATAGATTCTGAAAGCACGTTCGAGGAGGACAAATTACCGATTGGTCAGAAATGCAATTCTCGGCAGAGCATGCGTAGTGCACAATTTCAGATTACTCAGAATTTGATAACAAATTCGCTCAATGAACAAAGCTATTATTAGACCTCGATATGGGAAACAGTTTGCCATTTTCTGAATGCCCACGGGAAAATGGAAAATGTTGTTGCCAATGTTTTATTCACGGCTGAATCGTCATTTTGTTTCTACTCCCATACTTTAATTGTATTATTAGATATGCTGAACCTGTACTTTAATGATGTCCATTACGATACAGATTTTTATTATGATACAAGTTTAATCCAATAGAAATACAGATTTTTCATTACGATATAGGAATGCGACATTCCAATATTGAATATGGCCACGACTACATATCTGACACATATACAAATTAATCAAACTTGACAGTTCTGTGTATCTATTTGAACACAGTAAAAATTAAAGAAATACGTATGATATTATGAAGTCGTAGAAAAAATAGTCTATGCAATTCGCATTTAATGGCTATTAAGACACTCGTATTCATTACAATACTCGTGTCTTAATAGCTATATCATTAAATGCTCGCTGCATAATATACTATTAAGATACGAAGGCCCAACCAACGTACCTAATTATTACAGTTGCGCAGATGAAAACGACGGGTGTGTGAACATGGGATCTAGAATATATACGATATGGACAACATACTTTTGGGATACATTTGTTCAAACACAATTTAACTAAAGATATGAATTTGCATTTTTGACAAAATGAGTTATATATGCTGCTAATGAAAAGTCCCGCACATGTTAATGATAGACACTGATTTCAGCATGATGATGCTTCTTTGCATTTTACATTATTGGCAATCTTGTTCATGAAGTCCCCCCTGTGAACCCACAACGACGGACGTTACTAATACCGAAATAAAGAAATTGATTCCTCTGACTAGCAACAATGTCGGTCGCAATCGCTCTAACGTAATAAAGAAAAACATGTACTTACTTTACAGACTTTATGATTTTTCCTTTATACGTTCTCAGGTGCGTGCGGTAAATGGAGGATTTATAATATTTTAACAATAATTAATAACACAAAATATGCCAACTTCTCTGTTACTGATGAATAAATGAAAAGGTCTGAAATGAACAAATAACAAATATATTAAGTAAAATGCATGAATAATGTTTATACAATATTAGAACATATTGAACGAAATTTTATTATTAATTGCACCTTTAGTCAAATTAACAACTACGCGACCTACTGACTAAAAACTAACAACGGAGCTAAATAGATATGAATTTAAGCAAACAACAACAGCAAAAATTTACATGAAAGCAACCGTTAATAATTTTATATGTTTACGAGCTCGTATTATAAAATATAATAGTTTATAATGGCCAAATACGTTGGCGATATCTTCTCTCTTCGCATACGCTCGCTGACGCTGTTCGTTCCGCCAAAAATGTCCGCTTCTCTCTTCACTTTGTCTCGGGGCTTCGGGCGTGTCCTTTCTTGTTTGTTCTTTTACCAGTATTTTTATTTATTGGCGACGTGCTGGCCTATCCCAGTAATTACGGCCGTTACCTTTATACTGATTATTTAAACAAATCGGTATAATAAAACAGGAACACTAACTGGCCCTAAATTGATAAAGATATTTTTAATAAATGTTGAGCGAACTAAACACTCTGACGGTCGAACGAGAAGTAGTCTATGCGGAGGAAGCGACTCGAGTTCCTACACCGGTACAGTTCTCACCATAAATCACCTGATTTCTCGTTGTCGGTTAAAACTATTACAATTTTAAACTATTAAGAATATATGATAAAGAGATAATTTTATACAGTTACAAATGGGTGTATTGCATTAATTAAAATAAAATAACATTCCTAATATACATATACAATAAGTACCTGTTTTCCTTATCACATTAATATTTAATAAAATAAAATAAAGAGAATTATCGCGTCCCGTTACAAGTTTTAAACTTAGGTATAGGGCATGCTATAGGAAAGTTGTAGAATATTTACTTCTGCGTTTTACTAATCAATAATATACAGAGTGTTGCACTTGAATTAATTTTTCATATTTTTGGCTGGTTTGTGAACGCCTCTAAAACGCCTAACGGCACGGGAATTGGAATTTGGGGAGATGGTGCGTGCTTGGTGCGGTGAATCTTTTAGCCTAGGGAGCTCTGCGTCCATCTTCCAAGCCGAAGTAATCGCAATCCAGACCTGCGCTGAAGGCATATTAAATTGTCCGCAGGTTGATGGAGCCGTGGAAATTCTCTCTGACAGTCAGGCTGCCCTTAGAGCACTACAGGCTGTCAGGTTTGATTCCGAGGTAGTGCTACAGTGCCATAGAACTCTCGTTAAACTGGCGGAACGTCACAACTACGTTGAAATGGGTGCCAGGTCACTCTGGAATCAGAGCCTTTGTCAGATCCGAACTCGCTGCGAGGCATTGCTCCCATTGGAATACACTTGCTGGCATGAGATACTGTAAAACTCTCGGAATCCGCCCGTATGAGAAAAACTGCGCAAGGCAGTTTATATAAGCAGGGTCAGGCTGAGGTTACTCACAGCAATCTTAACCAGTCACTGCGCACTAAATAAGCACCTGCATCGCATGGGCATAGTAAACTCTCCCCTGTGTAGGAACTGTGGGAATGCGGAAGAAACTCCAATCCATCTTCTTGCCGAGTGCTTGACAGTGGACAGGAAGAGACGGAGTTACTTCGGGGTCGAGCACCTGGGCGATCTAAGAAAACTAACCCTCGACCAGGTTGTGGACTTCTTTGTCCGAGTGCAACCTGGCTAAGAGGAGTAAAACAGCACGAGGGCACAACAGGCCTTTCTTATTATGAGCTTGGGGTACGGTCCTTCCACCCATGCAGTCCAAAAAAAAAACATTTGATTAAAAAATAATTTTTCTGTAAATTAACGTAACCAAAAAATTTGCGATATTGACGAAAATTTGCTTTAAAAAACTTAGCA
The DNA here is from genome assembly GCA_023690525.1 of Holotrichia oblita. Classification (NCBI taxonomy): domain Eukaryota; kingdom Metazoa; phylum Arthropoda; class Insecta; order Coleoptera; family Scarabaeidae; genus Holotrichia; species Holotrichia oblita. The sequence goes on from CM043020.1 coordinate 44,396,513, forward strand.
AATACATATCTCAGACTGTCAGTTTTTTCATATGAATACCACGCATCATCTACTTTTCCTTTTTCATTTAGATTCAAAATAAATGATAAAAAGTATAGGTTTGTATTAAAAAAAAATAAGTTGTTTTCTGTGTAGAGGAAATGGAACATCCTGTATATTCTGCATTAGTTTAGGTTTGTAGATCTTGAGAAAACTAGGCACATGAAATGAAACAAGATTCAATTAACTCTCTTATCAACCAAGACATTGGACTTCCGCGCATTAGGTGAGCATCCTGTACAGTCACTGACAGAAGTAAGGTCTCCCTCTACAAAGCAAAGAATTTCAAACCTACAATCCTTCAAGGTCGCCCGGTCTCGGCTTAGGTAAACACAGCTGTAATAAGTAAAGACAGCTGCGATAGGTAAACACCGTAATTATTAGCAGATTTAACAACATCTTTTTCCTATTTCAAATCTATTCCATTTCAGTAGTGCTGTTTACATTTTCTTGTTAAAAATAATAATAATAATAATACAGCACTGCAGGCCTAGTGGCCCTTGGCTCCGTGACCTTTCACTCTTCTTTTTTACTTCTCTCTGTCCTTCGAATCGCTCTGCCAGTCGTTTAGTCCCACTGTCCTCAAATCCCCAATGGTGTCATCCAGCCATTGTCTTCGCGGTCTTCCTCTTTTCCTTTCACACATTTGTTCTACGTCAAAAATTATAATACACATAAATTGATAAAGTATACTCCATTGTAAATTAGAGAATCTTAAAAGGATATTTAAATGTAAATTACATTTATACATTTGTGACAATAATTGCTTATTGTATTTTTACAAGTTTAATAAATATTTGCATTTCTAATGCACGTGTGCTGAAATGTGATAATACATTAATGTATCTATAACAAATAATTTTTGCTTTACGACGAATATATATACAGGGTGGAGCACCACATTCGCCTCGGTTGATATACAAAAAACGGTAACACATATTTAAAATCTTTTTGTTGGAGCATGTGTAGGTGCATTGAGAGCACGTTCTAAAATTATTTTGAAACGTACAGGGTGTCCCAAAAGGAAATTACACATCAAAGTTATCAAAATTTAAATGGAACACCATGTATATTATTGCATATTTCGATGACGAAGACTAAATAAAGACAAGTTACTGTTATATTCCCTATACGTAGGTTCAACAGTTTCTGAGCTATTGAACAATTTTTGAAGCGGTTGATCAATATTTAGTGTTTAAAATTGTGTTATTTCATTAGCACAACCATTACATCTAATGTTAAAATAAAGATGTTTTCTAAAAATTATACAGGATGGTTAAAATCTTACCCCTAACTGTGGCTACCATTAATGCTCAATAACATTCTTATTTTAAATGGAACATGTATCTAACATCGTCATTCGATTTTGATTTTATTTCTCTTTTAAATGTTATTAAGGTGCCCTATACCTATCTCTTGTAGATTTTTTGTAAAAGTCTAATTTATTCTAGAAAAGAAGGCAGTGGTGCATTGGACGTTGCTTCATATTTATTGGAAACAAAACAAAAATTTTCATCATAAACTTAATACAAAAGACTAGTTCAAATTAAAAGTTTTGAGGTGAGATTAGGTTACTAATAACAAGCACTCATGTAATTTGTGTTATTACATGTTAGTTTTACGATTTTCAAACTTTTGACATACGTACAAAATACATCGTATTTTTCAAAATTATCCGTTATAAATTCAAGTAATAACATCGACACTTCTGAGAGGTTCGTATCATGACAACCGTGTTGTTTTCACAGATAACGCGATAAACAAAAAGTTGTCATGTCTGCCCGTAATCAGGATAAGCTTAATTTTCCAAATTTTGGCAAAATTTCCATATCATGCGATACATGATTGTATTCAGGAAAAAATCTCCTTTTAAAAGAGCAACAAAAATTGCACGATTCAAGTTTAAAATTTTGAGGTTAGATTAGATTAGATTAGATTTGTGGGCAGTGGCACTACTACCTTCAGTCACCGCGACCTGTATGGATCTATTGTAACACTGCCCTTCTGGTTGTTAAATTAATTGGAGGCTTTTGATAAACCTTAGAATTAGCCTGGGATTTCCGTCCAGGATGTCAGTAGGCGTTAGAAATGGCCTACTGAAGTGTTGTTGTCGTGTGACTAGCAGCAACACAGTTACACAAAATGTGTTTTGACGTCTCTAAATCTTCTTGGCGTAGACGGCAGATTTGATCTTCAGCTTTTCCGAGTTTATGTAAGTGATACTTCAGGGCCTCGTGACCTGTCAGAAAGCCTGCCAGCAGTGTAAGGTCCCCTTTGCTGAAACATAACAGCGACTGTGATGTCTTAGGCGATCCGGATAACAGTGCCTTCGCCTGCATTTGTCCTGGCGTATTCTGCCAGCGGGAGGCCTTTCTGTTGACCTCCCATTTGTTAACTACTTGTTTTAGGGGGCTCTTTTGCAGCCCACAACAGGGATAGGGTACATAATGAAAGGCATTTTCGCTGCCTCTTTGGCAAGCTTATCTGCCTTTTCGTTCCCTTCGATCCCTTGATGGCTTGGGACCCACTGAAGGGTTACGTGGTGATTGCGTCCCAATTGCCTTAAATTGCATATACATTCATGCAACAGACTGGACTCGTACGTGTAGGCACTCACAGCCTTCAACGCCGCTTGGCTGTCCGTTGATATACAAATTGTTGCGCCACGTATCCCTGACTCGAGGTTCTTTACGGCGCATAAGTTAATAGCAGAAATCTCTGCTTGAAATATGTTGGAGTGGAGTCCCATGGGCACTTTAAGGTAGTTGTTAGGCCCACTGACCCCAATGCCCGTCCCCACTCCTTCTATTCTAGAGCCGTCCGTGTACCATGCCAGGATTCCCTTTTCAGTTGAGGCTCACCGGAGGCCCACTTAGTACGGCTTTCGATGACCACTCTGTAGGGTTGGTCGAAGTTGTATTGCATAGGGATCTCGTCCTTTGCAATGTAAACTAGGTAGTTGATGTTGGGATCTTCAAGGATTTTAAGATGTCCTCTAATATCCCCAGGTTTTAATTCCTTTAGTCTGTCCAGAGAGAGGGTACTTAATATAGCCTGCTTTTGGATGTAAATGTGCAGCGGCGTGATTCTCAGCAGTACTTCAAGCGCTGCAGTGGGACAAGTCCGCATCACCCCTGTGACATTTAGGCAAGTGAGTCTTTGGATTTGTTGAAGCTGTTGTTGTACAGTCTTCTGTGTTGTTTTTGGCCACCATACCAAAGCGGCATAGGTGATCATGGGTCTTATAATTGCCGTATATGACCATAAGATCATTTGAGGCTTGAGACCCCAGGTCCGAGTAGCCTTCGGCAAATTAGCGATGCCTTTATGGCTTTTTTCCGTAAGTAGTCGATATGGGGGTTTCACGTCAATTTTCTGTCCAACATAACCCCCAAGTATTTAGCTTCATTGCTGAAGCTACTACTTTTTCCCTCTATGGAGGCAGGTTTAAGATAAACTTTTCTTCTCCTTGTAAAAGGGACGATAGTAATCTTTTGGGGATTTATACGCAGGTTATGATTTTTGCACCAACTATGCGTGTAGTCGAGAGCTCTTTGCATAACCTGTGATATGATTTGATCATACTTACCACGGATCATGATTATCAGGTCGTCAGCGTACCCTTGCACCTCATGTCCGTCTCTGGTAAGGTTACTAATAAGATCATCAAGAACAAGACACCAGAGCAAGACCCCTCCTTGGAGGCAGCCTCTGCTGGCACTGACTGTAGCGGTTTCTGATCCTACGGTAGCGCTTATTCGTCGACTCTGTAATATGGCTTTACTCCATTCAGTAGTCGACGGGTGAAACCCTTTGGCAGAAGCCGCCCTTTCTATGCTCTCGAAGGAGGTGTTATCAAAAGCTCTCTCTACATCAAGAAAAGCGCAACGGGCTATTTCTGTTGCCATTAGTGACATCTCCACTTTGCTTGTGATGTGGTGGAGGGCTGATATCGTTGATTGGTTAGGGTGAAGCGGGTATGTTACCAGTACTTCATTCCTAAGATATTGGTCTAACACCTTCTCCATTCCCTTGAGAAGGAATGATGAGAGACTAATGGATCTATACGCTTTAGGCTCAGCGGGTGATCGCCTCCCCCCTTTAGGTATAAACACCACATTTACGTCTCTCCACCGTTTTGGTATGTAGCCGAAGCTGTAGCTTGCTTTATATAAGCTCACTAGTATTGGAAGGAGGACGTTTATGCATTTCTTCAACAGCATATAAGCATTAAAGCCTATCTGGTTCTAATTGTTGTGAAGATTTTGCTTGCAAGACTTTGTACCGATAATTTCAAACAATTATAACTCGCTTATTTCAAATATAACACCCTGTATTTTATATCACATTTCAATTCCTATCTTCATTCTCATTTAATTGATACGAGCATTCCATATTCCTTGATCTAACCGGTTTTGAGATATTTTATTATTTTACTTGACAATAACGAAACTTAATATTTCAACATTAATAAAGCGTGTAGGTCGTGACTGTCAAAGATGTGACAACTTAATAGTAAATTTTCTATGTATGCATTAGATATGTTTTCACACTTTTCTTCAATGTTCATGTTTTATAGCAAGCAATGGCAAATTTAGCTGCCAGATGACGATTTTTGAAATCTTACCATTATTTATTACGGCGAGTGTAATATTAAGCGTATGTGTCGTATTTTTACAGAAAGGTACCCAGAAAAACCAAAGGTAAGTAATGATACCATAAGAAGTTTGCTTAGAACCTGCTCTCAATTTGGTAATTGAAGACAAAACTTAATAAAAACAAACCAATCTAATGAAATATTAGATGACATTATTTTTTTAAGCACATAATTAAATAAATCAAAACTGGTTAGATTTAGGTATAGGAAATGAAAATAAAAATATAAAATACAGAGTAATTAATGTATTTCAAATAAGCGAGCTATAATTATTTCAAATTTTTGGAATTCAGTGGTATGTAAAACGCCTAAACCTACTTCTAGTGATTCAAATTGTTTAATATTGCCTTTATTTCTGTCACCGCTATAGCGCATTAAAGAGAACAGAATAGAAGACATGTTACTAACAATTCGCAACAATATGCTTTTTAATATGATGAGTGTGCCGTGCATTTCTACGTAAATGTTCGCAATTTTCTGCCCTCTAATAGCTGGATGTAGCACGCCAGTCTATTTCCATGGCCACCTTGGACCCCAGATTTTTATTTGTGGGGCGAAAAAATAGGTAACTTTATTATGCTGTTCTTTTTTTGTTGTTGTTCTGCATTGTTTATTTGAATTATACCGTTGTGCTTTTCACTAATATGTTAAGCTTTCAATTCATTATTTTATAGTATGAGCATAAATATAACCTTCCATGCACTGTTCGCCCTCTAGCGGTAATGGACAAAATAATATTAAACAGTTTGAATCACGCTAGGTAGGCCACTGAAAATCCTTTCTAATAAGACCAAATTTACTAAATTTCGTTCACAGGAAGCAGAATAATCTAAATTTATAGACGAAATTTTTACCATCCACACGTTTCTGAAGATAGCTTCGGATTGGTAAAAGATAGCGATACACGGTTTTCGCTGCGATGATTTGTCAGTAATTTAGCCTACTTTTCTAATCTCGAGTCAAAAATGTATGTTTCCATTTACTTATATTTTCGAGAAAAATCAAAATTCGCGAAAAAATTAAAGAGCGCCCTCTAGCATGCACGTCACTTATTAGATTGGTTCCAATTTGTAAGCATTAGATTGGAGGAGTAAAGCTATTTTCAATTAGACTAAGTTTGCAAAATTCGGTTCAACAGAACCGAAGGTACAAGCGTTCCTTCAATACAAAGTTTTCCCTCCTCCCCTCCCCGTATTTGACAAAATACAAAAAAGTTGTCCGATGTAAAATACGCAAAATTTTCGGTAGATTCCGATTTTCATATTATGATAGACCTGAAGTTGATAAATTTTGCGTAAAATAAGAATTAAAATTGTTGGTGATCAGTTACGCCCTCTAGCGGTCATTCTACACTTTTCTAAATAATTTCCAGATGTTTCTCGGGGTCATTTTAGTCGGTAAATTTTTTTTCCAAAACTCTGTACTGTAAACCGTTCCTGAGATATGACCGAGCGATATTCTTAGTTGGCCCGGTACATACATTAGCATTACAACAATTACTATATAATATGGATTCATTGGGCATGATCAATAGTTTCAATCAATCTCATTAAGATCCAGTTTTATTATTATAATAAGAATACAAACGTTTGTAAAAAACGTCAACAAAACTTTCTTCACGTTTCAAATTCTCAAATATCAGTGCGTTACCATGACTGGCACCTCTGACTTGTGATCATTGACCTAGTATACTAAGAAGACGCTATGAAACATATTTCCTGTATGTTCAAAACGGCGGCGGCGCACTGGGCGGGCCTTAAATGGTGTACCAATATGGCTGCCTCACCAGGTCGAACTGAAATAATCAAATAATACAACCATACATAACGACGTAAAATTCGGGTCGGCGTTTACCCTATAGCGTCGACCCTTAAAACTCTGCGGCTGCACTACCCCATCCCTGGTTTCATAGTTCCAGGGTAACGGGCGTGGCGGGAGTAGACTTCGTATATAGGGGAGGATGCTTGGGCGTAGGCATGGGCATACGCTCCGGTGTTCGGCCGCTAACCGTCGGAATATACGGTGGGTAAGTGAGGCACCCTACGGCGCTTACCTAGAGAACTCTGCAGCTGCACTACCCCATCCTTGGTGGCCACACTCAGGGAAACGGGCGTGGCGGGAGAATTTGGCGAAGATAGTAGGGGAGGACAAAAGTCGGTTCGCCGAAGAGTAGTCCGCCCGCTGGTTGTCTGGTTGGGGAAACCTTCGGTTTCATCCTAAAACAACTCGGTGATTCTGGGACCCTACGGTTTCACTGTAGCTGCCGCAGATACTTGATCGCCGGAGGGGCGAAAGAGTTGGCGTGGTTGGCATATTGGGGTAGGGCTCCGGCCCGGCCGTCCCCGTAGTTCAGGCTTAATTCACGGGCGGGCTGGTTGTACCTCACGGCCAGATTCCGTTTCCCACGCTTGGCCGATAGTAGCCATCCGCAAGGAGACCTAGGCCCCGTGGGGTTAGATGTGAGGTAGGAGTTCGCCAAAGCGTCTCCAGCGGTGACCCGTCTAACGCTGACAAGGAAACTTGTCTAACATGGGTAGCACGGGGGAGAGGAGCCCTCCGGCTCGCCGGTCCTCTCCGAGAGGTGTCGGTCTCGTGCGGGCGGTGAGATAGTGGGTGACAGTTTCAAGGCACATAACTTGTTATGTGCGGTGTGGCACCCGAAAATTGCAGGATATGGGCTAGCGCCTAGGTGTCTGCGGCAGACCATCAAAAGCCATTTTCAATCAGAATAACGACGTAAAATGGTGTACCAATATGGCCGACCTGCGCCGTTTTAACCACGTGATAGCGTCTCCCTACTTATTCTACCTCAATGCTTGTGATACATTTAATTTTTGTGACTGTATCACTCACATTTCTGTCAACCAATCACACAGTTGGAATTCCTTAGCAACAGCCAATGACATTCATTTTCCAGCGAATAACTCACCTGTGAATTTTAGTAAGTGATAAAATCACTTGTGGTTTTATCAATACAAATGGAGTACTGTCAAGACGGCTCATTTTCACTCACAATGCTCGCAATTACTACACATATCCTTTGCGGGACGTGGGTAGGTGTTTTTAAATTGAACACATCACTTTTATAAAATATAGAAAACCTTAAACTTTATTTAAGTTAGCAATTGAGACCCTCCGTACATGTGTCCTTTACAGAGGTTACACTTACAACTAAATACAAAAAAATAGAAAAATACTATTACTATACGCTGCGGACATACGGACATTCGTCAGCGAAAATATGATCTAATACATCCGCAATTCATTTACCTACAAGGTGTAATAACCTGTGTGTCTTTGATATGTGATGACAACACTTATTTTACACGTGCAATGCATTTATGTAGACCAAGAAATGATACAATAAAGAAAAAAATAGTATTACTGTTTTAACAATTTTGTAACGGAAATGATTTATACGCATCATATTACACCTTCCCGGTTAATGAAAAAAAAATTTTGATTTGATTAAAATAAAAATTTTACAATTAATATTAAACTAATTCCTAATAACACTTATACATATGTTGTTATGCTATTCGGCTATAATTATGTGTGCACACTATATTAACATGTATACATATATTTGACAAATTTTTAATTAACTATAATATTTTTTAACTCTATTTTTGTGTACTAGCACAATTTTACCATTTATTTTTAATTTTATATTTGGCGCCTCATCTTTTATTACTTTATAGGGCCCTTCATATAAAGGATCTAGCTTAGTGCCAGTCTCTTTCCTTAATAATACTTTGTCGTTAAATTTATAATTAACACTACAACTTTTTTATCAATTACTTCTTTTCTTTTGATCTTTGATTCCATTAAGTTATTTTTTATATCTTTCCATGCAGTTTGTAATCGAAATTTTAATTCGTTAATATAACTCTCAAAATTATATATTGGATCAACGTTTTCTAATATATTACTAGGCAAGATACCTTTCTTTCCAAACACTAGTTCGTATGGAGTGTATTTTGTGATGGAATGTACCGTATTGTTGAACGTGAAACACCAAAAAAGGTACCCACGCTGCCCACGTATCGGGATATTTAGCTGTGTGAATACGTAGGAAAGACCCTAGATTTTTATGGGTGTTTTCTAAGGAACCTAAAGTCTGATGATGATAGGCGGTTGATGTAAGTTGATTAATTCCCAGAAGTTTAGCTGATTCTTTAAATACCTTTGCTAAAAATTCGGTGCCTTGATCCGTAACAATTTCCTTCGGAATACCAAACCTTAAAATAAAATTGTTGACAAAGGCTCTTGCTACGGTTTCAGCGTCCTTATTTTTAATAGGATAAGCTTCTACAAATTTTGTGAGATCGCATTGTAGCGTTAATATATACCTAAAATCTTCATCATCTTGATTCAGAGGTCCAACAAGATCTAAAAAAATTTTTTGAAATGCAGACGACGCAGTAGTAGTAACAGTCAACGGTTCGACAGGATGTCTTGAATGTTTATATCTTTGACAGTCGTCGCATTTTGTTACGAATTTAGAAACATCATCTTTTAAATTGTCCCAGACGTAATACCGTTTAATATTGTTATACATCCTATTAGTTCCTGCGTGTCCTCCGGTTGGAAGTAAATGGAAATCATTTAATATCAATTGACGAGTTTGCTTACAGTTTATTCTCTTTACTTTATTTATTACGCATATTTTAATCCAGAAGTCTTTAAGCATACTAGGCTTTTTAGACAAGCGCGCTATTAACATTTTGTTCTCTTCACCTTTCATTATGCATAATTGTGGAATTCCATATTCTTTGCATATATCCTGTAAGTATCTCAAATCTGCTTCTAGGGCATGATCTGATAGATTTCTTACCTTAATATAAATTATTTGCGATTTTACGTCATATACTATATTTCCCGTTTTTACTATATTTGCATTATTTCTTTTATTTAAATGATTTTCATTTAACTGCCTAAGTTCTACGGAATCTATAGGTCGTTTTAGTAGTTCTACAATTCTCGGTTGGCCAGTCCGATCGTTGTTTTCATTACTAAAGTTTTCCTGTGATTCAGAATGACTATTTAATTGTTGTTTTCCCATAGACCTAGTGATGGCAAAAATATTACTTGACATTTCTTTAAGATCATTGGAGTCTATTTTTACTCTAGATAATGCATCAGCTACTGCATTGTCGTTTCCTTTCACATAGTGAATAGTAAAATCATATTCTTCTAATATTAATCTAAATTTCGTTAATCGTGATGAAGGATTATTCATACCGAATAAATATATCAAAGGGCGATGGTCTGTATAGATCTCGAATTTACGTCCATATAAATATGGTCTGAAATGATTTACTGCCCACGTTATACTTAAAAGTTCTTTATGTGTTATGGGATATTTAATTTCTGCAGGATTAAGAGCTCTGCTCGCATATGCAATTGGTTTATTATTAGAATTTGAAAGTACCGCACCAATCGCGTAACCTGAAGCATCTGTTGTTAATTTAAAAGTGTTTGATGGTGAAAAATCCGGATATTCTAGAACAGGTGGATTTATTAGAGCTTCTTTAAGTTCATCGAAAGACTTTTGACAGTTTTCATCCCACTTAAAAACAACTGACTTCCTAGACAATTTGTTTAAAGGATAAGCAATTTTTGCGAAATTTGGAATAAATTTACGATAATAATTAATGAATGCAACAAATTTCTTACACTCGTTTGCATTTTTGGGAATTGGATAATTTAAAACAGCAGCAATTTTACTTTTATCGGGAAAAACACCAGATGAACTAATTTCGTGTCCTAGATAAAGTAAACGATCTTTAAGAAACTGGCATTTAGCTGGATTTAATTTTAAATTAACTTGCCGAAGTCGGTTCATTACTTTTACTAAATTTTTATTATGATTTTGTAGGTTATTGCCAAATACAATTAAATCGTCAAGGTAGACAAAACAGGATTCGTAGTTTAAGCCTGACATAGCTATCGTCATGACTCTTGAAAACGCACTCGGGCTTGTCTTCAGTCCCATTGGTAATCTGGTCATTTGATATTGTGATTTACCTGTAGTAAAAGCTGTATATTTTCTGCAAGAAGGATCTAACTCAACCTGATAGTATCCCTGGGAAAGATCTAAATGAGAAAAATAAAATGCCCCTGACAGCGAATCTAAAATCTCTGTAATATTTGGCAGAGGGAAACGATCATCTTCTAATTGTTTATTTACCAAACGATAGTCAATTACCACCCTTGACCGGGAGCTGCCGGAAGTGCCTTTTTTTGGTACAAGTAGTAGTGGTGAAGACCAATTTGACTTAGTTTCTTCTATAATGCCGTCTGCTAGCATTTTCGACACTTGTCTATCTATCTCGTTTTTTTGACTATGCGGTAGTCTATAAGGTTTTACGTATACTGGGCGTACATCTTTCTTTAATGTTATTGTTTCCTTAATGATGTTCGTTACGGTAACTGGGTCATTTTCTAATAAGAAAATATCAGCATACTTGGCACATATTCTGTGGATTGAATTTCTTTCTTCTTTATTTAAATTCCCGACATTTATTAAATCTAATACTTTATTTACCCTATCTAACGATAATTCATTTTTATCAAATTTATATGACTCAAAGTCAGTTAACTTTTGTGTAACAGGTCTAAAATTTTTAATTTTTATTTCTTCATCTTTTGTATTTAAAATTCGTACAGGGATAATGTGTGACACTGGGCGTGCAATAATACTTGCCGTGAAAACGCCTTCAGTTATTTCGCTTGATAGAACAACACAATCGCATTCATCATCTACCCAAAAATATTTAACAATTTCGCACCGGGGTGGAATAATTGTACATGCATTGAAATTAGATTCTAGTGGTAGTATAAGTTGTTGTTTATTAATCCGAAACGAAAGCGAAGAATTTCGAAAATCTATAATAGCATTATATTTTGAAAAGAAGTCAGAACCCAAAATTCCGTGTATTTCATGCCTTATATCATCCATAACTAAGAAATTGTGATTTATTTCAATATGCTCTACATTTAAAGTAATATTAATTTCCCCAATAGTTTTTGTGGAACCCGAAATACCGTTGAGTGTCATCTTTTTATTTTTATTAATACATTCGTTTCCTGTTAATGATTTTGAAAAAAGAATACTGACTGAAGCTCCTGTGTCTAAAAGAAATAGTAATTTAGTGTTTCCGTAATTGAACCGTATGCAATTCATACCATTCATACTTAAAGTAATAATTTTATTGGGTGTGCTCTGATTGTTCACGAAAAAACCGATTTTCTTCTCGCGGTTTTTCTTCGGTCGCGGCGTAAACTGCCTGGCCGCGCGTCGTCCCCGTCCTCGGTCATTTCCTCGAGTTCGACCCGATCTTACGTTAGTTCGTCCGCGATTAGAAATTGCATGATAATTTGTATTGCGGTTTGAGATATCTGAATTATTAGAAGGGTTTCTAAAATTATTTCGAGAACAATTATTACCTCGATAATTGCGAGATGATGATGAAAACATTCGATTTCTTGTTGTATGATGATTATTTGTAAAACCTCGGTTAACCTGTCCGCGTTTGTTATGGAAATAAAAAACATTCGATGAAGAAGGTTTATTCCGTTCTTCATCGAGGGCTACAGCTATAGCATCTTTCAAACTTCCTACATTTCTAGCTTTTAAAATTGTCCTCATCTCATGGTTTTTAACACCATTACAAAAGAGTTGATCGCTATTTTTTCATTTACTGGGCGTAAAGTTGTTAACAATGTTTGATCATTACCGGCCTGTGCCAGTGTCAGATCACTTAGTAATTGGTCTATTTCGTTTCCAAATTGACTTATTGATTTTTCATGCTGTCGTGCTTGGTGTAATTGATTGAAAAGAGTAGTAGCAGATTTTTTAGATATGAAATTATCTTGGATATCTTTAACTAAATCTTTAATCGAATCGTACTCCTTCTTTAATCTAATTTTCGCATTCTCAGAGAGGCGAGTTTTCAAAACATAGTTAACTAAATGTTTCTTATCATCATTTTTTAATAGGCTTTCATAAAAAAGTATCGAGTCTACTAGTTTTTTGTCGTGTCTTCATTTCCATCCATAGATGGCAATAAAGACCCCGCTGTTTTTAAACTAAAGGATTCCATGTTTGAATGCGATTCTAGCCTATCTTTTAGAATATTATTTGTGTCATTAATAAGACTTTCTATTTGCTTAACATAAATTTTAATTTCATTAGTTAAATGTAAATTACTTATATCTAAACTAGCTTGTGTTCTTAAACTATTTGATGCCGTTACAAACTGCTTTAATTCTATAAGTTTCTTTTGTGTTAATTCTAAATTTTTCCTACGCTCTTGGTTGTCTTTAGTAATATTGGTTCTAAATACCTTTATGTCCTCGTATAATGCCTTAAAATCTTCTAACACTCCCATTTACGTATAAGTCTTCTGTTGATTAACATTGTTACTAGCTTTGAAACTTAGGTAACTGCACTAAACACTGGTCTTCGCATTCATTCCGAGGGCTATAAGTTCATGACTCTTGCTTATTTCTCTTCTTATTTGCTTCTTTGTAGAATTTCTGCAGCGTCGCCATAAAAAGTATCCTACTGCTCCTAGACCCATGACGAAAAGTAAGAGACCGATAACCTCCCATATGGTCAATTTTATTTGGTGTAACCCTGTAGTTTCACCACTGTTTCCTGTTTGAGCTATTATTATCTCCTCCTCTTTCTTCGATTGATTTGTACCCATGGTTCTACTGTTTCTTGAAATTGCTTATTTTCTTATCTTTTACCCAAAAAGAAAAATTCGTTTTTTCGGCAGGATCGCCATGTGATATCCTTTGCGGGACGTGGGTAGGTGTTTTTAAATTGAACACATCACTTTTATAAAATATAGAAAACCTTAAACTTTATTTAAGTTAGCAATTGAGACCCTCCGTACATGTGTCCTTTACAGAGGTTACACTTACAACTAAATACAAAAAAATAGAAAAATACTATTACTATACGCTGCGGACATACGGACATTCGTCAGCGAAAATATGATCTAATACATCCGCAATTCATTTACCTACAAGGTGTAATAACCTGTGTGTCTTTGATATGTGATGACAACACTTATTTTACACGTGCAATGCATTTATGTAGACCAAGAAATGATACAATAAAGAAAAAAAAATAGTATTACTGTTTTAACAATTTTGTAACGGAAATGATTTATACGCATCATATTACAAAGCAAATCTTGTTTATTTTTTTTTTGTTTCCTCTTCTTCTGAGTTACCAGCCAAATACATGGCAAAATGAACACAACCTAATGGTAAGGATACACTACGACTCCGACACTCGACACAAATGTCGACAGTAGTGTCGATTGTAGCCACACGGTACGCAATTTTTTGTGTCGAAATTGGTGTATACATTTAGTGTCACAATTCAAGTGTCTTGGTCGTCTACACGAGCCATGACTTGCGACACTAACTACAAAGGTTTTATTTCCTCTGCAGACCACACGCGTGACGTCATCGGTCTAGTTAAAAATTTCGGACAGGTTCGAAATTCGTGACACTTGTGTCAGACACTCCAAACGTCCTGTCTTCACGGCAACGACACGGACACCGAGCGACACTACCGACCGACACTACCATAACGACTTCGACTCGTGTCAATTTGACAATTAAATCACTCCAGCCCTACGGGCTGCCGTGATTTAAATGCTTGTCAAATTGACACTCGTCTTCGTCGCTATGCAACAAGCATTCGTGAAATTATCGATAAATTCAAAGCTCTTATGGTATTACTACAGATTATTTTCACATACAAATATCAACCAATCAGATTCGCGTATTACTGAAGCAACTCGAAATTACAGCGATAATTTTTCGATAATTTTCATAGTAGAATAATTAGGCGTTGTTATGGAAATGCGGTTAATAAGGATAGACATTTCTAAAGTTCTGTCAAAAAACTGGTAATTTATACATGAATTAATAAATAAAGAGTTTAGATAAATTTCATTTTGTATTACGTAAAATAATCTAATCAAATACCATACGAGCTTTGAATTAAAATCGATAATTTCACGAATGCTTGTTGCATAGCGACGAAGACGAGTGTCAATTTGACAAGCATTTAAACCACGACAGCCCGTAGGGCTGGAGTGGTTTAATTGTCAAATTGACACGAGTCGAAATTTGACAATTAAATCACTCCAGCCCTACGGGCTGTCGTGATATAATACTAACGTACTATAGATACGGCAGAAGGTCCCGTGTACTGTCGTCAAAGTTTTGGTACTCACACATTTCACCAGGTATCGCTGGCATTGCTTTTTGACATTTGAAATATGAAAAGCGCGAAATTGAGTGTCATTATGACATTATATTGTCATTCTGATTTTGTATGTTGTGTCACAAGCGTCTTTAAAAACAGTATTAGTTAGTAGAATATGGTAATTTTTGTGATATTCTTGGAGAAGATATAAAATAAGTTGAAGGATTATGCATTCTACAAAAACTTTTTGAATAAAAAAGAGATAACAACAAGAACAAAAATGACGGTGTATCAAGCAGTATACTTACAAGTCTTAACCTATGACGCAGAAAATTGGATACTTGATGAAAGACAAACAAAACGACTGCAATCCAGTGACGCATTAGACAGATGCTGACAACAAAATCATTAAGAACTGAAGTAGAAGAAAAGAAACTGTAATGGTGGGGACACTTGATCAGAATGAACGAAACTAGACAGGTGAAGCGGGTATGGGAGGTAAGGAAAATCGGGAAAAATCGGAGAGGACGACCTAGAAAAACGTGGAACAGCAGTACGGATAAACTTCTGAAAAAAAGAGGAAAAACATGGAACGAGACGAAGGCCCTAGCCAGAAACGGGATAGAGTGGCGTGAATTTGTTGAATCTGTGGAACTAAATTAAGAGAACTTTACACCTCGACACCTTCGGGTATAAGAGGTCTTTGATTATGTATGTATGTATGAGGGATTATGTTGGACGTGGTTTAGTTTAAACCTTAAATAGTAGTGTTAAATACCGCTTAAGGATGAAACTATCGTTTCTATTAAATTGACAAGAGCTGACATACTAATTTTGACATAAACCAGTGACACTTTATTTTCATATCGCATTATCCCATACAAATTGAAGCAGTACAAGAAATGTTTAATGTCTTCAAGGCGATAACACCAGATACAATATACTTCGCCAAGGAGAGTACAGCATACAACATCCAATTAATAGGTAAATACAAGATGTGTTATTAAATTCTGTTATGGTTTAGACCTACATTCTAATAGTACCCCTTAGTGGCTTTCCGAGATTGTTAAAACTTGAATATCTTTTGAGATCATTTTTATAAATTACCTAACCTTCGGTTTCGATATTGCAGGTATACGTGATATATATCATCCAAATTGAAACTTCACGAGAAGCGTTAGGGAATGAAATTTTATTTCGTCGTGTTCCACGAAGATAATATTTTTGTAAAAATATTTTTAATGAAAATATAGGACAATATTCAGAAACTATATAAAACCGCTTTGTTTTTTAGTTTAAAAGTTAGAAATTCAATTTTCAATAATAAACAAACTTTTCGTGTCCCAGTATGGTCTGTTTTAAATTTAACACATTTCACTAGATGGCGCAGAAACACGCCAACAAAATTTTATTAGAAGTGTCCAATCTATAGAGAGTGAAATGTATATATTATCTATGATAATTGACGAGACATCTGACAGGTGCCATAGAAGCAATAATTTGTAACTGTTGCGAATTTCTTCAAGCGTCAAGGATGCAACAGCATCTCTAATGCGATTTTTTAATACTTCCACATTGTTAGGCAAGTTGTCCATGTAGACTAGTTGCTTTAACCGTCCCCACAAATAAAAATCTAAAATTGTTAAGTCAGGGCTTCTTGGAGGCCACAAAACAGGACCATTCCAGCCAATCCAATTATTTTCGAATTTTTGATTGAACCAGGCAGCTACGATGCGCGAACGCTGGGCCGGACAACCATCCTGTTGAAAATACATGCTCTGCCGATAAGCAAAGTGGGAATTCACTTAAACCATCCCAGAAAAAAATGCTCAACATTTCCGAATAATTGTGCTGATTTACATTAACATCAAAAAAATATGGCCCTATTATTCCATGATAAGAAACAGCACACCACACGTTTACCTTAACAAAGTATTGACGTTTTGTTGCAATTCTAAAGTGAGGATTAGTATCACTCCAATAATGAACATGTTATTGTGACAAAACGGTACCATTGCTAGAAAAAGTTGATTCATCGGAAAATACAATACTTTTGTGAAAATTTTGGTTCTCCATTATTTCATCTCCGCATGCAAAAATAAAGACGCTTCTCATCATCTCCCGGTTCTAACGTATGATTAAAAATCGGTTTATAGGGGTATAATTTACGTTCCTTGAAATCTCTTTGAATATGGGATTTGCTCATATTCAGTTGATGCGCCCGTCTCCGCAATGAAAGTTTAGGATTATCTTGCACCGACTTCAAAATTAAAACTGTAGTAGCATCATCTTCATCACGTACTATTTTCTTTTTCTTTAAATTCAGAACAGAACCAGTTTCCAAAAATTTTTTCAACTTCCTTATACCCATACGGGAAACAGTTACTTCGGGAAATTTTGTATTAAATTCTTCAGCAATACGACGATAGCTCTTTTCCCCAATACCGTAACATTGTATTAAATATATTTTTTGTGATAACGTTAACATTTTCACCAAAACTTGCAGAGTTACAGTTTGAAATTATTTTTAACAAATAAATTAGTGTTTGACATTTTCAAGTCAAATGCTTCTACCATTAAAATAGTTATTTAACCAACAAGTACATTAATGAAGGCGATTAATGATCGAGATATTTTAACGCGTGAGCGCAGCGAGTGCGTTAATGTTCGTGTGCTAATAATAGAGAGCAAGCCATGAAAAGTAACTTTTTCTCCACATAAAATATGCTATTTTTTCTTCAAACGTCGGAAAATTTATGCAAAAATATCTGTTTTTATTGAAGATAAGCGGGTTTGGTAGGATGTTTGGACGTTTAGACCGATGATTAAGTACGAGCTGTTTCTATTGTAACTCATCATAAAACTGTCAAGTGGACACTGTCAACATTGAAATTATGTGTTTGTACTGGTTTGTACGTTGCCATAATAACACTTTTCCCTCCGGCGGCGGAATAAGCGAGTACAAAATGGTATATTACATTACTATAGAGCGTCTCAACCTTAGTATTCAGTATGGTCTCTTATGGGATATATACCTCTCATATTATCTTAAACGATTTGTAATAAACTGTCTCTTTTTATATCAAGGCGAAGTTGTCAGTTCGGTTTATTATCGAGCGTGTTCAAGGTTGGTATTTGTCAAAAAAACGGACGCCAATGAATAAATAAACATGAAAAATGACATATTATGTTCACTAATTTTTGTATACTGCTTCGCACGCATAAATGGAAATAAGTACTCACTTATCGACTTGGGAAAGTAGTTTTTTTCAGACAATCTTTCTCGATTGCCCGATAGTTTCATTTTAGAGTAACCTAACCTACACGTATTTAAAATGTTATTTAAAATGAGTTACCAATCTAACTTGTCATTGTCGAACTGGCATCTATGTAGTGTATTTGCATAAGGCACATACTGAATACTAAGGTTGAGACGGTCTATAATACATATAGGAAATGTCATCACTGACAAGCATTATGAGCTGCCTAATAACAATGCATAATAAAGCAAAAAACAGGAATTAATAATACATATACAGGGTGTTAGAAGTTACCTTTTCGCAATTTTTAGGAAATGTGTATCAAATAGTTTCAAACATAATGGCAAAATATTATCTTAACAAAAGTATCCTAGATTTTGTAGAAAAAAATATCAAATATCGCAGTCAATGTGTGTAGCACGGTCTGTATTCCTCCTATTTGTTTATAAACTCCTCAGTCCAACCTCCAACTGCTATACGATTTGCAGAAATGCATTTTTTGCAGTTTTCAACATTGCAGCTGTTTTGTGGTAGACGTAAGTAGGTCAAGTTCACTGTATCGCATTGAGATATCGGCAAATATGATTCGACAACATCACCTACACAATGTGCGTGAATCACTAATTCGCCGCGCTCGCTTATGTGTGCAGAGTGCAGAGGGGTGGAGTAAACGTTGAGTAGTTCCTCTAATACTAGCAGTTTTAAAAACATCAGATTTTTTAAGGTAAATTGAAAACATTGTTGTAATTAATTTTAAATAGCATAATATACATTATTTTGAATAATATTCGATGTTGCTAAATTATCGAAAGAGTAACTTCTAACACCCTGTATATGATCAAACTTTACAACATTCCATAAATTGTGACCATATGTAAGTAGTTTTCAGATCGCATTGTATTAAGAGGTTTATTATTTTAACTGTCTTATCAATATTTTCTAACATACATAGTTTCGCCGTCTCGCGACATTTTCAATCAATTTATGACAGGTAGGAAATGTAACTGACAAGCAATTTGCACTGAACCATCAACGATTAAAACCGGTTGCTATGGTAAATCCATGGTGTGGCAACTAGCTAAATAGGCTTTGAACGAGAACAACAGCGCCATCTCCCAGTCATACCGGTACTAAACGAATGTTATCTCTCTCACTCAGTGCGTAAATTTACCTTTTTTTGATGATTTTTTCGCTGTCACCATGGTCACTATTATTTTCTCTATTGTCTTCTGTCATTTTTGTATTGCATATTATTTTAACATTATACACAAAAAATGCGTTTTTAGGTAAAAGCGAACCGAGAAATTTAACTATCTTATAAAAAGAAGTGTTCTGATATCCTGGTTATACAGATATCGCTTCGCCTATGTAAGTATGTATGTAGGTACTTTGAAAATATTACTTTAGGTATATTTTAATGAATAAAGTGTACCTATATATGAATAATAGACGGCGATTTCCAGTGAAGAAAGAAAAGATATTGAAGGTATGATTGTAACGAATTAATAACCAGACATGTTTAATTGTGATAATCAAAAACTAATATTCCATACTTTTTCTCCACCTTTTAAAGAGGAATGTTTAAATGGTTCCCAATTGGTTTTAAGGTCTATACCATCTGCGAATTTGCTTGGTATTCTTATAGTTTAATCAGTTATATGAATTGCTTTAAGCAGTTTAAATATTGTATTTATTATAATGACATAACATGAAATAAGACTTATTTTTGTTTTAACTAAAGTAATAATAGGTAGCATTCAGAACTTCTATGCTTATATATTGACATTATCCATACTAAACTGCCATTTCATCAAATCATCGTATGCCAAACATTCTAATGTGATACTTATTTGTCTCAAATCGCAATGTCAGTTAAATTTCAATTTTTGTCTGACGCAATCATTAGATAAAATACAGAAACAAAATTTTAAATAACCCGCGCGCTAAATTGTGCCTTAAGTAGTACCGGTATGACTGCAAGAGGCGCTGCAATAGTCGTTCATCCCCACTGCCGTACTTGCCATTCTATCTAGTTATTCTATGGGTAAATCAGCAAAGGTGATTATCGCTTATTAATAAAAAAGCACGGTACTTGATTATCACTTATTAGTTAGAGCCCGTGGGGCTGGAGTGGTTTAATTGTCAAATTGACACGAGTCTAAGTCGTTATGCAGGAAGTATGAGTGAAATTATCGATTTTAATTCAAAGCTCGTATGGTATTTGATTAGATTATTTTACGTAATACAAAATGAAATCTAAACTCTTTATTTATTAATTCATGTATAAATTACCAGTTTTTTGACAGAACTTTAGAAATGTCTATCTTTATTAACCGCATTTCCATAACAACGCCTAATTATTCTACTACGAAAATTATCGAAAAATTATCGCTGTAATTTCGAGTTGCTTCAGTAATACGCGAATCTGATTGGTTTATATTTGTATGTGTAAAATAATCTGTAGTAATACCATAAGAGCTTTGAATTTATCAATAATTTCACGAATGCTTGTTGCATAGCGACGAAGACGAGTGTCAATTTGACAAGCATTTAAATCACGACAGCCCGTAGGGCTGGAGTGGTTTAATTGTCAAATTGACACGAGTCGAAGCCGTTATGCAGGAAGTATGAGTGAAATTATCGATTTTAATTCAAAGCTCGTATGGTATTTGATTAGATTATTTTACGTAATACAAAATGAAATTTATCTAAACTCTTTATTTATTAATTCATGTTCCACTCGTCCTTCGGACTCGTGGAATTAATATTTGGCAACATATCTCGTGTCAAGCCGGCGATTATCGATAATCACAAAACCACTCGTTGTATTATATATGATAATTTTTCGATAATTTTCATAGTAGAATAATTAGGCGTTGTTATGGAAATGCGGTTAATAAGGATAGGCATTTCTAAAGTTCTGTCAAAAAACTGGTAATTTATACATGAATTAATAAATAAAGAGTTTAGATAAATTTCATTTTGTATTACGTAAAATAATCTAATCAAATACCATACGAGCTTTGAATTAAAATCGATAATTTCACTCATACTTCCTGCATAACGGCTTCGACTCGTGTCAATTTGACAATTAAACCACTCCAGCCCTATTCAACAAAGGTGATTATCGCTTATTAATGAAAAAGCACGGTGCTTGATTATCACTTATTAGTCCAGTAGAGGTATAGGGAATTAATACATTATGAGTTGTATAATCGCTGTAATTTCGAGTTGCTTCAGTAATACGCGAATCTGATTGGTTTATATTTGTATGTGTAAAATAATCGCTGTAATTTCGAGTTGCTTCAGTAATACGCGAATCTGATTGGTTTATATTTGTATGTGTAAAATAATCGCTGTAATTTCGAGTTGCTTCAGTAATACGCGAATCTGATTGGTTTATATTTGTATGTGTAAAATAATCGCAATAATAATGTGTTCATTATACCTGATCATAATGTTGGTATCTCGAACGCATTTGCGTGCGAAATCAGGCCATTAAAACACCGGGGTGTTTTAAAGTCGCCTAGGCAAGAATAAGTTTACATATGACAGTAAACAGACATTTATTGTTTCTTTTCCAAATAAACATTAATGGTACAATTATTATTGTTGAAAATTCTAACTCCAGAATATTCAAAATTGTTGTCCTTGGCTAATAGCGAATAAGTGGCGCATTCGATCTTCCGGTTTTCTGTGATAACAGGGCTGTCAATATCTGATGATGTTGATGCAACACCCGTTCCACTAACAGCACCAGCAATACGTTTGGAAACACATAATTTGTTTGCGGATGATTCTTCGACTAAACCACTTGCCACAGTCGACGATTTCCACCCAACTTAACGTTTGAGCTCATCCACACTCATCCCACTATTCGCCATGATCGTAGCAGATGACCGTCTAAAAGCGTGACCCGTATATTTGACAGCATCTGAAAGATCCAAAAATCGCACCACAATATCAGGACATTTACCAAAAGTATTAATCCCGACCGCTTGTTTAATACATTTTCCATTATTATATTTCAAAAACACTCTGTCTGTGGATATATTATCCGGACGTAGTGAAATATATTGATCAAACAACTTCGCATAAAATATATCGAAATCAACAACAGCAAATTTTCGACCTTTTTCTATTTTAGAAGGTCGAATATTAATAATGAAAACGGAGCCCTCTCTCTTTATGTCCGACATACGTAAATCGCACATTTCATGTCTCCTGCATGATCCAAATATCGCATAAATAACGACAACCTGAAAAATGCAATATTACTCTCAATATTTGTCACAACTGTCAACTTAAGACAGCTCTTACTTTCAAAAACAGAAAAGTATGATCAGAGGCTTGAACAAAACATTTTCGTATGTCCTCTTCTCGAAATACCAAAGATTTCTTAGGGCCGTAACCTTTGTTTGTTCCTTTCATAAACGCATGTAGCTTATAAAATGACACTATGTTCACTACTTTTTTAATTCTTAGCATTGTTTGTAATTTTGAATATATGTACCACAGTGTTGACGATTTTTATAGATATCGGACTATTATGAAACACCAGAGATGAAATTAAAATAATTACCCTTTTTAATAATGTTACCTACCACATCGTTCTTTGTCATCCAAGCCAATAATTTCTCATAATCTTTATAATATGCAATTTTTTATTTTTGTGGAATTAATTTCAATTCGGCTTGCTCAGCTAATCGTTTAGCTTCCGAAGAAATCTCTCCACTCTAAATTCAAAAAATTTGACATAAATGTCTAGCAACCTACATAGCACCAATCAATAATAATTGCTAACCGTTTCTACGTATGTTAATTATTCAAAATTTAGAACCACGCGCTACTTTGTAAAATGAACCAATTCTTCTATTCTTTTTGATATTTTTGCATTGTAGTGCAGGTATAATAAAAAATAGCGTATAATATGCGTATATAAGTGCCTTTTGCTATTTTTTATTATACCTGCACTACAATGCCATTTAAAAGCACGACGCGAAGCGGAGTGCTTTTAAACATGTCGCGCGTGCTTTAAAGGCTCACTTAAGAGGCAAGTTCAGTGCGAAGTAGTAAAATTCGCTGCCAATAGGGAACGGTAGTGTAGTTTACGAAAACGAAGAACTGTACGCTTGGTAAAACACCTTACTTACAGCTTTGGCCATATGTTGGTAGATAGCGAAAATATAAATCACAAATTCATGGCATCTGGCAGTATTACTTCCGCATTACGATATTTCTTCGACTAATCACTCACATTTCTGTCAACCAATCACACAGTTGGAATCCCTTAGCAACAGCCAATGACATTCATATTATAGCGAAAAAATCACGTGTGGATTTTAATAAGTGATAAAATCATTCGTGGTTTTATCAAAGCTAATGGAGTACTACCTTATTTCCTTAGTTACCAGCCAAATACATGGCAAAATGAACACAACCGAAGACAGTAAATTACGAAATTCGTGATATAGTCTTTTTAAATACAACGCGTGACCAAGATTTTTCACTGATAAAATTGATTTGGATAATTTGTTCGTGCTTGTTGATCTTATTATTATCTCAACAAGCACTTACAAATTATCCAAATCAATTTTATCGGAAAATCTTCGTCACTTGTTATATTACTTATGAAAAACAAGTGCGATTAATACAAGATACAACTTATTACTTTTGTCTAGCTAGATATCAGATCCGGCGATGTACCGATTTCATTTATAAAATGTTCTTTGCTTATCCGCGGTAACCATGGTGACTGTTATGCACCTAGATTATTTGAAGTTACGATGTTGGTAGCAGTCTGGACGCGGACGATGTGAATCAGATGTGACATGGGGAATTTTCGTAGTTCAGGATAAGTAACTAAATATTTGAAAAAATGGGCGTGATTTAGTTCCCGCCGCGCATGTCCATTAGCGATTTTGTTCTAACTGCAACCGGTCCATTATTTGTTGCAATATCTGTATCGCATTCTGTCTTCGACGTACGATGTCGTCATAGTGCCATCTATGTAAGAAGAAGCGAAACTACTAGCAAACATAGAGGTTGTCGTCACTGCTTTAACTCCATAAGAAGTAATGGAACAACTTTCCAGATTTAATTCTGAAGTTTCTGTTCATAAAAAAATAATGAAAAAAATTGAGTATTATCTACATTATAATCTTAATATCTCATACATTTTTGAATAAAATCGTTTGAACCGTTAGCTAAATAAATGGAATTTTGGATAAGAAAATGCAATTACAGCTAAACGGCTCTAACAATTTTGTTCAAAATTGGAGAATACTTTTACTAGAAAATCTAAAACTTACACAATTTTTTTCATTTTTTTTCTATGATTTTTAAGGAAAACAGGACTGAACTTGACTCTTAACATATACAACTATGTATTCAGAGATAATAGAGATGGGCCACTCCTGTATAAATATTCCCGAACTCTTTCATCAAATGAAGTTAGGTACATACTACTAGCGCTACTTCGGTGACTGGTGTATTAACTATTATCAACTACCGCCACATTCAAATTTTTAGTATAGTTTCGGATTTTTGTTTTCAAGGCAATGAGTCGAAGTCTGTATCCACAGTACGCGATTTAACAGCTCTGTTAAACCTTATATACAGATATAATATAACATTTACGGAAAAGTTCAACAGAGCTGTTAAATCGCGTACTATGGATACAGACTTCGACTGAATATGTTCATGTATGCTTATTTTACTATCTGCTTTTATTTATTACTAGTCGATAGTAAAATAAGCATACGTAAACTTATTGGCTGCAGCGTACTGTACTTTCCAAAGAAAGCGTAAGGTTGAAACAAAAAGATTTTATCGAATATAAAAAATAATTTAATACAAACAAAAATATTATATTTAACAGAGATGAAATTCAAGTTTGTTTTCTACAATGGAGATGATAATCATTACAAATAGATACATACATATTATATCAGATAAACAAAAATTAATGAAAACTCGAAAAAAAAGATATACCTATAAAAAATAAGTAAATTTAACACAGATTAAGATTGTAACATTTTCATTTGTTCAATTTTTGGTTTTTTTCTTTTCTGTTTTTTAAATGTTCAAATGCTAATTTGCTGATTTTATTCCGATGCATTTGTTTGATCTGGTATTTACCTCGTAATATCTTCATATTGGTGCATACACTCCCTGTCGATCTAAGTTCATCAACTTTAGATTGCCAATTCTTGGAATCCATTCCTTATATGCCTTAAAATACGAGTTATTATTACTTTAGCAAAAGACGTAAATATATCAACTTACAATCATATCCTTACCGGGAAATCGATGCATTTTGTGAGTTTTGGCAACAGGCGACACAACAATAATACACGATCTTATTCTTAATATTGGCTGAATAATACACTCATCAAGCACTTTCTCACTAATTGCACCTAGAAACGTTTTTCAAAACTAAAACTATAATTCGAAAATAGAATAAACATTAAACATAACCACACTTCCATAAATACCAACTATACATCAACTAGAGCGCAAGCGTGTAAAATTGGATGGAGCTTTACGGGGGTAGCGGTGGAAGGGGAACGCGGATCATAGCGCCGAAGTTGACCGGTGTATGAACTACCACTTAGAAAGAGATGAACATATGAATACAAAAGGGGTAGCAAATAACTGTGCTTGACCTTGGCCTATAGACTGCTACCCGTATGTATGTATTATAGTATGCATGCATCATAAACCAATCAAAACACACCCATAAGCGTGCATAATCGGGCCTACCTATATCGCACGGCGCCGGCGTGCGTATAAAGGTTGCTTGGTAACAGCCAATCCCAAGCGTTTAATGGTATAACACATTATTATTTTATTGTAAACTATCAAATTAATCAACAATTATGGTCAATTTTATTTCAAAACATATAATATGAACGGAAAAATTATTTTAATAATAATTTTTTGTATTTCTGTCGACATTATTAATACAACAATGATGTTTAATAATTACGTGAAATGACATAATATAGAGTAGGGTTGCAAAAAATCCCCAAGGCCCCGTCGGGACATTTACAATTTTTCCGGTCATCATTATTATCATTTAAAATTTTTTTAATCAAAAAATCATCGTATTATGAGCCAGTGGCGGCTGGTACATAAGCACTGCAGAGCTCCCAAAAAATCTTTTAACTAAAATATTTCCTTCCTTTTATCAAATATAAAATTTAAAATATATGTTGTAAAGCATTCGCGTTGTCATAATGATAAAAAAAACTGCGAACACAAGCCACAGCTTGAAATAACAAACCAATTACCGGCTGAACCTGAGGCTAAACGTAAAGCTTAAGTAAAGTCCACTAGTGGAATAACGAACCTATTTCGCGCTATCGTTAATATTTTATTTTATTGTTAATATATTATTTTATACAACTTGGAGAAAAAGTAACTAATAGCGTTTTCCACTCGGACATTTAGAGCGCACTAAAAGTGCACTAACTCGGTGTTGGCTGTTCTACTGGACTTAGCACTCGCTGCAAGCAAAAATTATACGTGTTCCACTAGTAAATTTCGTTCTGCCTACGTAGAAGTGACGACATGTGAGCGTCACTATATTTGACCTTGAGTGCGAAAAACTGGACCTCTCAAAATTGACGGGGCCACTTTAGTGCAATCTGAAGTTATTACAAGTTATTCAGTTTTCTTGGAAAAATAAGGAAGCTTTCTTGTACATAAAAACGGTTTATAGTCTTGTTTATATTTTATTTAACGATAGATATGTAGAATAATTTGCACACCGTACACACAAAACGTTAGACGTTAGGCACACTCTCTATTTCGTAATCTTCGTTGTTACCAGTTGTTACATATACATACATATGAGCTAAATCTAAATACTGTTAGATGGCAGCACTTATCCAATAATGTATTATTAGATTACTATTATAGATATTCTTTAAATTCCAACACTAGCCCTTAAACTAATAATATATTACTACAGGACAAATTTACTTTATACAATACCTATACCCTGTGTACAAAACTTATGTTTCAAATTAGGTAAAGCTTTAGTAAACATATCTGCCAACATTTCTTTACTTGACAAATATTTAAGTTCAATATCATTATCATTCACAGTCTTTCTAATGTAATGGTATTTTGTATCAATGTGTTTAGTTCTATTGTGAAAGATAGGGTTATATACCAACTTTTGTGCACTTTGGTTATCATTGAATAGTTCAATGGGACCATCAAATCCTATTAGTTCTTTTAATAGACCCTTTAAATAAATAGCTTCTTCCGCAGCTTGTGTAATAGATACATATTATGCCTCTGTACTGCTAAGAGATACACATGACTGTTTTTTAGCTTCCCAAGAAATAGGACCATTACAAAACTTAAAAATATGACCGCTATATGACTTCCTGTCAATTACATTGTTCGCCCAATCCGCATCAACAAAACCTTGTAAATTCATTCCATTTCATCGCCGCTTTTCCAATTTAGAGTTGCAATTGATTTATTTGTTGTTTGATCTTGCAATTTCTTCAGTGACAAATTATTTTCCAGAAAAATTACATCACGGGCTCTAACTATTTTATTAGTGTTTAAATCCATTAATCTGTAACCCTTGGTGTCTTCACAATATCCAACAAACATGTATGGTTCACTTTTAGGGTCCCATTTCTTACGTTTTTCTTTTGGTATATGTGCATATGCAATGCATCCAAATACACGTAGGTTACTGATGCTTATCTTCTTTCCACACCAAAGTTCCTCAGGGGTCTTATTTTCCTTTATCGCTTTATGTGGTGATCTGTTTTTTAGGTACGCTGAAGTATTGACAGCTTCTGCCCATATTTTCTCGTCACACTTACCATCCTTTATCATACACCTTGCCTTTTCAACCAACGTTCTGTTAGTTCTTTCAGCTAAGCCATTTTGCTGTGGGCTATATGGAACAGTTAGCTGGTGTCGAATGCCATTGATTTTTAAATATTCCTCAAAATCTGTATTCACATACTCTGTGCCATTGTCAGTTCGTAGTATTTTTATTTTCTTGGTCGTTTGCTTCTCAGCAAAAACTCTGAACTCCTTAAACTTTTCTAAAACTTGACTTTTAGACTTCAAAAAATATACAAAAACTTTTCTGGAGTAATCATCTACAAAAGTGAGTACATATCGGGCACCACCATAAGATTTTGAAGGCATTGGGCCACATACATTCGAATGAACCAATTCTAAAAGTTCTTTCGCTCGCTTTCCCCCCTTTCCAGAATAAGGTAATTTACTTTGCTTACCTTCTAAACACGCAATGCATGGATCTTTCATGTTATCCTTGAAATGTATGCCATCTACCATTCCTTTACGTAGCAGGTCCATCCCTATTCTGTTTAGGTGACCAAGTCTCCTATGCCAGGTCTCGCTGGTAGTTTCTGCTTGGGACATGCAACATTCTTCATTTTGTGTATCCAGAATATATAAGTTGTTTTCTTTTGTTGCTGTTGCTACAATCCTTTTTCCATCATAAATTTTGCATTTATTGGAATTGAAAACCAAAGTATGCCCTTTTTCTGTCATTTTACTTACTGATAATAAATTTAACTTTATTTTAGGAACTAGAACTATATCTTTAATTGTCTTGTTTCCAAATTCTGTTTTTACTATGATATCTCCTATACCTTCTGATGTTATCGTGTCATCATTTGCCACAGTTACTTTAAGGCCTTTATTTTCCTTAAAGTTAGTCAACCAGTTTCTTTTAGAAGTCATATGGGCTGTTGCCCCAGAATCAATGACAAATTTATCATCATGATCACTTGTAGCCATTAAACAGGCATACAAAGCATCATCTTTACCCTTAGAATATTTTGACTTTTCCTTATCCTTTTTGTTTGGACAAAATTTTTGAATATGACCATATTTCAAACAACCGAAACATTTTGGTCCTTTTTTATATTCAGTGTTTTGTTTATGTTTATGTTTAACAACTAACGCAGATGAATTAGAAGACTCATTTTTAATTTTCTCATCAAATCTATTCTCGACAATACATAGACGTTCTCTTAATGCTTTAAGTGTTCTTTCCTTTTTAGGTACACTTTCCCAAGCATTGACAAATTCAAAATATTGCGAGGGTAATGTATTTAAGATGCGATTTAAAAAAAAACTATCTGGTAATTTTACCTTGTCTTCCTTCCAAGTTTCGTCTTGCAGTTCTAGCCATATCTGCTCCAGTTTAGCAATGTGTTTTGCTACACCTTCAGTCTCATTCATAGCTTTAACACCGAAAAAATCATTAAACAACCTGTCCTGTCGTTGTTCCGTTCTTTGTTCAAAGATGCTATGTAAAGTATCCCACATTTCTTTTGCTTCTTTACACATATTAATAAGTTGCCTTACTTGTGGTGATAAACTGCCTACGATTATAGCTTGAGCATCATATTCCATCTTCCGTGCTACATTGATAGCTTTGTTATAGCCTGCAACTTCTTGTTCACTGGCTGTAGTTGCTGGAGCTTCAGGATATTTGATTGTTCCTTGAATTGCTGACATGCAACCTGCTGATTGAATCACAATTCTCACCTGGAATTTCCAATCTGTCCAGTTATTTGCACCTTCCAGTTTATCCACATGGAACTTGAGTCCTTCCATTTTGTGGTAACCAGTTTCATTAAAAAAAAACTGCCCGCGTGTCGAACTACTCTAACCTATAACACCGATTTTTACAACTTTTCAGAAACTCTAGTAAACTGGTCCCATAACCTCTTGGAAAAAATAAGGAAGCTTTCTTGTACATAAAAACGGTTTATAGTCTTGTTTATATTTTATTTAACGATAGATATGTAGAATAATTTGAACACCGTACACACAAAACGTTAGACGTTAGGCACCCTCTCTATTTCGTAATCTTCGTTGTTACATATACATACATATGAGCTAAATCTAAATACTGTTAGATGGCAGCACTTATCCAATAATGTATTATTAGATTACTATTATAGATATTCTTTAAATTCCAACAAGTTTATTGTACTTTCGATAAGCATACAATGGGCAAATGGGTATATAAATATATACAATCAATATTTCATCGGGTAATCGTTATGGTCGAAAATATTCTGCAATTTACTGTTAAATTTTGAAACACTACTTTATGTTATTCTGAAATACAGATAATGATACGAATTGTTCATAATCATCATCTATGAAATACGTTTTTGCGTACAAAATATCTTGTCCACTAAAAAACCATTTTCAGAAATGAATAATAATTAAACAATCATTGTACGTAATAGTTTCTGGTGTAATTCTTCATCTACTTTTTACTTCATACGTATTACTATTTACTTTTATAAAGATTTTCATTTTGAGCAGTTCATCCCGACAAAGCATTAAAGCACTAACACCAGTTTTATCGACATATCTACATATTACATGTATTGCACTAGCTCTGAGCGAGGGCAGAATCAGTGATTACGTCATATGACGCTACTCTAGGGCAGTGCCGGTGCAACACGAGTTCCCCCAGTGGAAAACGCTATAAGTAACCCATGCAAAAGGACCCTATAATACAGGTTTCATTAAAATTATCTCGAGTGCGCGGGTAGTTTAAATATAAATTTCTGTACTTCTGTAATGAATCTGTGGAATTCCGTATACCTGTAATTCTACATATCACTAAAAATTGACAATTCTCTTATGCGAAAACAGAGAACTCGATTTAGGCGATATGTAGAATTCAACAATACACGAAATTTCCATCACTGCATTAATTAAAAAGACTTTTAAGATCCGAACAGAACTGCTAAAAACTACAATGCAATAAAGAACTCCAAAGTATAAGCAGAATAATGGCGGTTGGTGCATGTCGATTGTCACGGACAAGCAGGCGAATTGTAACGAATGTGCAGTGAGAAAATGCGGGACATTTAAAAATTTAATTTTTAACAGCTCTTTCCATGCTATCTATTGAAAAAAAATTATCCC
Organism: Holotrichia oblita; assembly: GCA_023690525.1. Lineage (NCBI taxonomy): Eukaryota > Metazoa > Arthropoda > Insecta > Coleoptera > Scarabaeidae > Holotrichia > Holotrichia oblita. The sequence goes on from CM043020.1 coordinate 44,427,675, forward strand.
CGAAATAGACAATTTTAATGACCAAGTGATTACAACATTTGCGAACCGAAAACAACGTAGAATAAACTGAATTTATAAGAAATAATTTGTTAGATAAGTAGCGTCTAGAGACTCTTATTTTTTGCGAACTGAAAATAACGTCGAACAAACTTAACTTATAAGAAATAACTTTTTGTTAGCGAAGTAGTGCTTAGTGCGTGACGCGTGACTCTTACTTTTCTTGTATGGCAATTGACAATCGTTCCAGAAATCCAATATTTCAACACAGAAGGCGGAGAAAAGACGATAAAATCGATGGGAGATAACCCTCTACAAAGTACATTTTTTTTTCAAAAATTGCAGAACACCTTAAAATTTTTGCCACGAACCGCCACTGTTATGAGCACAAAATATGATTTTTCAACGTTTGAGTAGGGAGAATTTTTATAACCTGCGCGAATGTCTAATTTTGAAAGAATAATTTGTAAACAATCATACTACCAACTTTCTTAGAATTCAATGTTGCTTATAATATTCCCTTTACAATAATGCTAGATTTTCATTTTGAGCAGAATACGTTTCTTTAAATCGCCGTTTTCGAATAGTTGTAGAATGCAGTGCATATCTAATTCAGTATTTCCCAGTGGGACTATAAATTGGCTCAAATTTATGAAATAATACATACGAAAAAATATTCAATAAGAGACGGTTATTTAAATATTATATTTCAATGTATAGTCAAATAATTATTGTAACAGTGAACTAGTTTTTTCTTAAAAAAAAAATTTACAACGTGTTATTTTAACGTTATCATTTTTTCACAATTTATGTATTAACATCGAAATCCCCAATATACATATTTTCTATACATAATACATACTATGTTGTAATAAAACGTACCGATAAAACGTAACTCCTTTGGGTTTCAAACGCTTAAGATTTTTTGTAAGCCGTTTACAGCAAACGCCATGCTATTTTACAAAAAATAATGGGTTTTGTAATTTTAAAACAAATCTTCAATTTCAGAAACAAAACGCCAGATAAACTTGGAGATAATATAAACAGACGAAAATTAAAAATGCGAATAAGACGACCAATGTTAAAACATCTGATTGTAAGATCAACATTTAGCTGCGCAGTGGTTTATGAGCACATTCCCTTCTCTTTTAACTTTTTGTCTGATTATTGACTAGGACGAGTATTTCATCTGCGGATTTACAACATTGAATTTGAAATATGTTGGTAGTCTGAAGGTTACAAATGGCGACTCCCAGTGTGTACATCAAAATTTGGATGCGCAGTGGGTTATGAGCGTTCTCCCTACTCTATATCTCTGGATTTTTCAACGTTTGAGGTTATGTCGCTAATTCTTATTAGAGAAGAATTTCGAAAAACGGGCAAAGAGCTGTTGTAAAATATCTCTAGAGTATGTAAAAAACAAATTGGAAATCGGTGAAGAAATGTAGGTTGTAGCCGGTTTTGAACATTTTTTTTCAGTTTGGAACTACTGTGGGCGCCGCTCTCCACCCCTCCCTCACTCAACCCCATGCGGATTTCACATTATAGCCCAAGGTCAATATCTATTATAATTCCAGAGCCAATCGCGAGAGGCGCTATTATCCACTTTTAAAAATTCCCACCAATATTCATAACACGCGGGTTTCATTGGCGCATTTCTTGCGTGTTTGTGATGGTAGATATATCTCTGATGGTATTTTCGTGTGTTTGGTGTTATTAAAATAAAAATTTGGTACATACCTGTTTGTTTGTATGAAATTGTATTATATGTTTATTAGTAGTTTTATCGGTATTGTATATTATGTAATATATGTATAACCAATGGTACGCAAATGTTGTGCAATTGGTTGTAATAACCCGAGAGTTGCTTTATTCACCGGTGTACATCAGTGATGCCATCAGGAGCCCTATTCTCCAGCGTAAGAGAAATGATCGCTCTATTGAGAGAAGGGATAGATCACTTCTCTCAAGACGTTCTCTTGACCGCTTAAATCCCTATTCTCGAATTTGTAGTAGTAGATCGGTCGAAACGTAAACGTTGCCAGATTTTATAAGTAATACCTTAAATAGTGTGAAGTAAGTGGCAAGTACATTTACCAATGAGGATTTAATATCAAAACGTTTTATCTCTTTCTAACTTATTCGTAAAAAGGCAGGTCTCCTCGGTCAAGCATGATTCGCATTCAATTAGAATAAAATCGACGATTTTCTCTCCCCAAATAAATTTTTAGTATTTATTTGTAAAAATTGTATATTTAGAAAGAAAATAAAGTGCTATTATTATTATTAAGCAATTACAATCAATACCCAATAAAACAGTCGGTAATTAGCGGAGCGAGAATCGTGTTAAACGTAATCGATTCGTAGCAACATGTGCAAGCTAAGGAACGTATAAAGAAGACAATTTTTTGAGCGAAATCGCGTTTTCAAATTCTATCGATGATTAAGAAATATCAGGACACGATAAAATTGTCTCAACATCTATGCTGTAATACTTTATCAATTTATTACAGGCACTCTATTATCGAATTTATCGCCTGCAGTTAAACCAACAACCTACCTGTAACCAATTTAATCAAATACAAAATTCAAAGTACTTAATATCTCCCGATAAATTCCGTCAATTATTGGTTATGTTTATCATATTCAATTTGTCAGCACGCGCGTAGCGGCCTAAAAGCCAACAAAACTTACATTATGTGCGCATGCTTCTCCTAACATTTCAAGATTCTCCTACAAATTTCCGAGAGAGTAACGTTCTCACGATTCGTAAGAGAAGTGAAACTTTCAAGAATAGCAAATTCTAATGTCTGGAGCATGTCAGGAGAAACACGCCCACTATTCTCATGATACGACCACTCTCTAATTGGAGAATAGGGGTCCAGATGGTATCAAGCCGTTGCTTTATTCACCGGTTGTTTCCTGATGTTCCATCATAAATGGTTGCTTTCTCCACCGGTTAATCGATGGTGTTACACGTTACACCACATCCACCGAACTTCGAGTTCGATGTTAGCGATGGATTGAGAAGTGGGGAGAGTCAGCTGTTTTTGTTTAGATCGGCGTAACGGAAAAATTTAAGGTTATTAGACGAACGGTAGATATGGATTATGAATTCGAATATATAATGGGGTGCGCTTTTGCACGCGGACAACAGATGAACAAAGTGTGATATTAAGGAAAGGTATGTATGGTGTTTGAGATGTTTAAGATGAACTATCTGGGCTATCTAAAAACACAATTCAGCCAATAATATAAATATTTAACTACACATTTTAAACCTGTATCCGATGACGAAACTTGTAGTATTTTCATTAAGATAAAAGATTCCATAATCTAGACGAATACGTAAAGATAGCTTTTTTCGTAAAACGAAAGAAACGTAAATGTCATAGACTGTAAACATAACCTCTCAACATAAAAGTCAACACTGCCATAACACCAGAAACCGTTGCTTTAAGGGTCTATTTTCACTCCTAGCGAGCACATCCTATACTAACATCGGCTGTCAAACAAATAAATTTGATAACAGAGGGAGCTAATAGTACCAGTTGTCGATCATACTGCGAGATGAAAGACAGCAATATACAAAATGAGATAGCAAGATCGTGACATAGAGACATGTCGTGAAAGGGGTATAAGCACGTAGAAAGGAATATAAAGTAAATTCGAATAGCAGTAATTGCGGCGATGATGTGCCCCTCTTTTAGAAAGGTGCCAAACTTTTGGAAAGTCTACAGTTATCTGTTTTACTACCGAATACGTTTCTTGCAATACTCTTTTTTATTTAGCATTATATTTCTTTTTATAATGTATACCATGCTTATTCCCGTTCATATTTAGTGGACGAATAAGTTTATAACTCTTGCAGTACTTTACTTTAAAAAATAAAAAAAAAATCTTTTTTATTAAACACGTAATTTCTGTCACTTACTATTCGTCCACTAATTTATAATTAAATGTTAATATTCCAGTAATAATTTCTTGTTTATAATCATTCTTCACAAAAATTATTGCAAGTAAAAATAACGCAATTTCAAATTTCCCACCAACAACTGATAATAGCCCCTTAATCTTTGCAAATTACATGCATAAATCCATATAATTATGACGTCATCACATCAAGCGATGTGGTGTTGATGAACAAAGCAACTCCCGGAACTTCTAACCTCTTCTCTATATTTTACCACTGGAAAGTAGTTCCGGGGCCAATCGACTATAGCCTAGATACGGCAGAAGGTCTCGTGTACTGTCGTCAAAGTTTTGGTACTCACACATTTCACCAGGTGTCGCTGGCATTGCTTTTTGAAATTTGAAATATGAAAAGCGCGAAATTGCGTGTCATTATGACATTATATTGTCATTCTGATTTTGTATGTTGTGTCGCAAGCGTCTTTAAAAACAGTATTAGTAGAATATGGTAATTTTTGTGATATTCTTGGAGAAGATTTTTGAACTTTTTGAATAAAAAAGAGATAACAACAAGAACAAAAATGACGGTGTATCAAGCAGTATACTTACAAGTCTTAACCTATGGAGCAGAAAATTGGATACTTGATGAAAGACAAACAAAACGACTACAATCCAGTGACATTAGACAGATGCTGACAACAAAATCATAAGAACTGAAGTAGAAGAAAAGAAACTGAAATGGTGGGGACACTTGATCAGAATGAATGAAAGTAGACAGGTGAAGTGGGTATGGGAGGTAAGGAAAATCGGGAAAAATCGGAGAGGACGACCCAGAAAAACGTGGAACAGCAGTACGGATGAACTTCTGAAAAAAAGAGGAAAAACGTGGAACGAGGCGAAGGAATTTGTTGAATCTGTGGAACTAAATTAAGAGAACTTTACACCTCGACACCTTCGGGTATAAGAGGTCTTTGATTATGTATGTATGTATGAAGGATTATATTGGACGTGGTTTAGTTTAAACCTTAAACAGTAGTGTTAAATACCGCTTAAGGATGAAACTATCGTTTCTGTTAAATTGACAAGAGCTGACAAACTAGTTTTGACATAAAGCAGTGACACTTTATTTTCATATCGCATTATCCCATACAAATTGAAGCAGTACAAGAAATGTTTAATGTATTCAAGGCGATAACACCAGATACAATATACTTTGCCAAGGAGAGTGCAGTATACAACATCCAATTATAGGTAAATACAAGATGTGTTATTAAATTCTGTTATGGTTTAGACCTACATTCTAATAGTACCCTTTAGTGGCTTTCCGAGATTGTTAAAACTTGAATATCTTTTGAGATCATTTTTATAAATTACTTAACCTTCTGTTTCGATATTACAGGTGTACGTGACATATATGTATCATCCAAATTGAAACTTCACGAGAAGCGTTAGGGAATGAAATTTTATTTCGTCGTGTTCCACGAAGATAACATTTTTATAAAAATATTTTTAATGAAAATATAGAACAATATTCAGAAACTATATAAAAGCGCTTTGTTTTTTAGTTTAAAAGTTAGAAATTCAATTTTAAATAATAAACAAGCTTTTCGTGACCCAGTATGATCTGTTTTAAATTTAACACATTTCACTAGATGGCGCAGAAACACGCCAACAAAATTTTATTAGAAGTGTCCAAGTTATAGAGAATGGGGCATGCTTAACCCAAGTTTCCGATCGCTGCCAGTCGATCAGTAAAACATCACTAAAGTTAGTTGCCTAATTTTTAAAAACTTCTAGCGCTGTGCTCGATTATATTTGTCGGGACCATAGAATAACTTAGATTGGCAAGTGTTTGTCGACTGGACCATAGAATGGCAAGTAAACGGTAATTTGATAGATAACAGTGGACGGAATGGTTTATTATTCAATATTTCTCTGTTTATTTTGGAGACGTTGTTGTGTTCCAAAATGTGATGATAAATCTGCTCCGAGGTAAATGCTGCCACCAAAAATATCTATATATGGTTTAAAAGGTAACATTTTTAACATAATGAAAGGAACAGATATGTCTCTTGATGTATGTAACGAGTATAGAGAGCACATTCATGTTTTGCTCAGAATTATAATAAATATTGTGGTTTTTTAGTTATTTAAAAAAGATTAATAGCACATTGAGAGGTCGGGACACAAGAAATATTAATTTTGATTCGATTGTAAAATCCGCGGATGAACGACTATTGCAGCGCCTCTTGCAGTCATACCGGTACTACTTAAGGCACAATTTAGCGTGCGGGTTATTTAAAATTTTGTTTCTGTATTTTATCAAATGATTGCGTCAGTCAAAAATTGAAATTTAACTGACATTGCGATTTGAGACAAATAAGTATCACATTAGAATGTTTGACATACGATGATTTGATGAAATGGCAGTTTAGTATGGATAATGTCAATATATAAGCATAGAAGTTCTGAATGCTACCTATTATTACTTTAGTTAAAACAAAAATAAGTCTTATTTCATGTTATGTCATTATAATAAATACAATATTTAAACTGCTTATGGCCGTATTCACAAAAAATCATGTAACGAATGATTACGTAACAGTCCGTTTAATTTTAACGACTGTTAAACAAAATATCGTATTCATAGATTTTACAACAGAGTTTTAACGCCTCGTTATTTATTACGACCGTCTAGGGTATTCCAATGAGTTTTCTTTGGTGAAAATCAAACTTCACCGCAATGTGACACATTTCCGGTTAATTAAACTTTCAAATTGACGCAAAATTGACGTTTGTATTTAAAAGAATCAACTACATTTTTTCTTTGTTAATAATAATAATGCTTACTGGAAAGCAGCCAAAAGGAAGAAATTTCTCCGAAAGAGGAATTGCTTTATTATTAGACGTTATCGAAGGATATATCAAAATAATCGAAAACAAGAAAACTGCTTGCAAAGAAAAAACGTGTATTTGAGAAAAGATAACAATAGATTTTAATAGTTGTATTGGGAGGTCCGCAAAAAAAACGGTGCAATAATTAAGAAACTTTTATGTCAATTTTAAAAGAAGCACTAGAAAAGAACTGGCTGATGATGAAGTAAATAATAAAGTATATATATACATATGTATAATGTACATAAAGGCTTACTTTCATCGTTTTATCGGCAAATTTAATCTTACCTAAGAAAAACCTACAAAAAAATTTCAGGGGAAAATGGAGAACGCTATCCCCAACAAATAGCAATCTGCAAAATGTTTATTTTCAAACTGTATGCGTAATGAAGAATCATAAAATACAGTACTGTCGCGTACAGAGCCTGGCGATCGTGCTGCAATATGCATGAATTTTAAATGTGCGCCACATATACACTGTACATAAGAGAACCATCCTTTTCGATTTCTGTAGAGTTCAGCTTGTTCTCCAAGTGACTGCATTCTTATATGAGTACAGTCTATTGCTCCAATTACATACACATGGAAATTATCGGATGCTGTAAAACTTATTTTGAAATTTTCGTATATTATTCCTTGTTTTTGGCATTTGTATAAATTGTGGTCGCATTTCTGCAATTACTTGGGACACTTGGGCAACTATTCTACTTACAGTAGGTTGATTTACGTTTAGATGCATACAATCGCAATTTAAATTTGATTCATAACTGACACAGCTTTATTTCTGTTTGTACCTTTTTCCAGGTCGGGACCAATCATATTAACTAATTCTGTTATGTTAAAATAATATGTGATAATATGCAATGTTAATTTATTAAAACTATATCTCATTTTAAATTCGACGTCATCAAATAACTCAGACGGGTTCCGCCGATCTCTAATATGCTTCAATCTAGGCATTGCGTCTAGAATATCCTCAACAAATTCGATATCTGAATTTTTAGATGACATACCTCGAAGTGTCAAATTTCAAACTACATAGATATGATAATTGACGTTTTTAATTGACATTTTACTTTTTACGAATCGTTAAACATTTTAATCCCTCGAAAAGTTGGTGTTATAGTTACGATGGATTTAACGAATCTTTTTACGATGCAATTGTTTGTGAATACAAAATTAACGTATTTAATGCTCCGTTACGTATTACGCTCCGTTATTAGTTATTACTGGCTTTTGTGAATACGGGCATTAAAGCCATTCATATAACTGATTAAACTATAAGAATACCAAACAAATTCGCAGATGGTATAGACCTTAAAACCAATTGGGAACCATTTAAACATTCCTCTTTAAAACGTGGAGAAAAAGTATGGAATATTAGTTTTTGATTATCACAATTAAACCTGTCTGGTTATTAATTCGTTACAATCATACCTTCAATATCTTTTCTTTCTTCACTGGAAATCGCCGTCTATTATTCATATATAGGTACACTTTATTCATTAAAATATACCTAAAGTAATATTTTCAAATTACCTACATACATACTTACATAGGCGAAGCGATATCTGTATAACCAGGATATCAGAACACTTCTTTTTATAATAAGATTAAATTTCTCGGTTCGCTCTTACCTAAAAACGCATTTTTTGTGTATAATGTTAAAATAATATGTGATAATATGCAATACAAAAATGACAAGACAATAGAGAAAATAATAGTGACAGGATAGTGACCATGGTGACAGCGAAAATATCATCAAAAAAAGGTAAATTTACGCACTGAGTGAGAGAGATAACATTCGTTTAGTACCGGTATGACTGGGAGATGGCGTTGTTGTTCTCGTTCAAAGCCTATTTAGCTAGTCGCCACACCATGGTCGGGACATTTTATAGCTTATCGGGACACCACTGCACTGTTAATAACGGTGACATGTCCCGACGTATCGGGACGAATGGCAACCCTATATAATATAAACATGTCACTCGATAAAATGTATTGAACTTATTGATTTGATTTCTTCTAATTAAAATTATTGTTGCATTTATACTAAAAAAATATCGTATGACACAGTGCATAATTAACTTTTAAAGCACACTATATTAATTTCAGTTACGATCAAAATCACATATGTATGTATGTACATACATACGAATCATATTTCTTGAAATATACCACCAAAATGTAGCGGTCCTAGTACCATCTACTGGCAATAAGTGGATAGTGGCAAGTGGCTGTGACCACTGTAAACTATACCACCAATTACACAACTAACCACAACTAACATAACCAAAAGATTTGAATTGGGCTTTTGAATTTAAAACAATTTCTCTTTTTAAATTAACAATTGAGAATGAATTTGGTAAAGCATTGGGGTGAAATTGAACAAAAACTAGCAGATGTATATATTCCTGATGTAAGTCTTGACATTGAACGTTCAATGAATAAATTTTGTTTGGCAGAGTTCGATGTAGAGCATGATGTGGATCAAAAATCAGAACAACTTGTGTACGTAATTAATATTTTTAAATTCAATTATTTTATAATATAATAATAATAATTTATAATATATTTTACCAGGTTACAACCAATGGATCCATTAATGCTATATGCTATTTCTTTGCATAAATATGCAAACGATATTACAGAAATGATAAGAGTAGCAGAATTAGCCATAGAACTAGATTTAATACCTCCTAAGGATGTTATACCACCTTTACCAGAAATACCTCAGGTATCCTGTAGACATGTTGGAAATAATTTAAATTATATTCCAAAGCAATTTACGTTAGTATATACATATATTGTTGAGAATGTAGAAGTATGTACAAGGGCTTCCTATATGACAATTATTTTTTATATTTTAATGGTATAGTGTTATATGAAGTAATATCATGATTGCCACTGGCCAGGTAGTGCAGTAAGTAATATAATTGTTTTTACATAGATGTAGGCAGCATTGACATATTTACAATTACTGTCTGCAAGCAACCCTACTACTCAACAAAATTGATTTATTGTATTACATTGAAACTGACAATTTCAAAGGCAGTGCTAAATCAAGAAGTACGATACAAAAGTGCACTTTTCTTTTTTTGTATACAGAGTGTGGCACGAAGAGTTTTCATTAGAAGGTTTTAGGGATGCAGCTATAGGCGAAACGTAAAATTTTACCACATTACATTGTCGATAATGCTATACTTAATGTAGTAAAATTTTACATTTCTCCTATAGCTGCATCTCTAAAAACTTCTAAGTTAAACTCTTCATGCCACACCCATCAGTATATCAAGTCCTTTCAGTGTAAAATCATTTCAAGTAAAACATTTTTTTTTAATTGTTTTGCCTAATGTCTAATTACTGTATTTACGGCTCTGTCTGAACACATCAAGCTAAATATTGTATACAGTGTGCCCACCTAGTACGCGGAAGTCCAATATCTTGGTTGATAAGAGAGATAATCGAAACTTTTTTTTATTTCACGTGTCTAGTTTTCTCATGATCTACAAACCTAAAATAATGCCGATTATACAGGCTGTTCCATTTCCTCTGCACAGACAGCAACTTTGTTTTTTTTAAATACAAACCTATATTTTTTACAATATATTTTGACATGAAAAATAAAAGGGACTTTATGTATGGTATTCGTATGAAAAAACTGACAGTCTTTGAGATATTTGGCTTACTATGTTTTTCTAGTACATTTTTATCAATTACAATATCCCAAATCTTGTGGTTACGCTAATTAACAGAAAAGCTATTTTTAGACCAAATGGTAGGCAATAATGGTTCTTCAAAACACCATGTCAGAAGCTGACCTACAGTATAAGGGGTGTCCAGAAAATGTCAAATTTGACGAAGCAAGATACGAAAAATCTCCTTTAATTCAAATGGAAGACCCTGTACATTATTGATCAGTAAAACGCAGAATTAAATATTCTACAACTTTGCTATAGCATTCCCTATACCTAAGTTCAATATTTTAGGTAAAAGCGCAGTATTATAGTAAAAAGTGAGTAAATTTATGCATTACTTCAAATTTAATCTATTAAAAACAAAACAAAAACCTTCAAACATTAAAAAATTGTATTTTTAATTTGTTAAAATTGTTTAAAGTGTTCTCTGTGCAAAAAATAATCCAACTACTTTATAATAAGTTTTAGTATCATTAGGTCCTTATGTATAATATCTTTATCCATTTTGCAGTAGTTCTTTTATTGATGTAGGAATGTTTGAAATATCCGGCAATGTTGTCTCAGCATAACATAATCCTATTTTGGAATTTTCTTGTCACATTTCTTCACATTTGCTGTGTTGCGATAATCATCTACTTGTATATCTGGCATTTTAATGTTGCCTAACCTGAAATAATAATTATTGTGAAGAGTAAATATCAAATTCATGAACAAGATAGCCAATAATGTGAAATGCAAAGGAGCATCACCATGCTGAAACTAGTGTCGACTATTAATAACTGGGGGATTGTTTATTAGTAGTATATGTAACTAATTTTGCCAAAAAATTCAAATTTTTTAGTTAAAATGCGTTTATAGATAAAAGAACGATGTCCAAAATTCGTTCCTTCAACCAATCTCTTTATTTTTTTTTTTTGGTTTTTATTAAGTTTATAATAATTACTTGAGTGGCTTAAAGAAATATTCGCGTTCAATACGATTTCACAACAAATATTAGTAACGCAAAGATGTTTAAGTTTCTGTAGAACCAAGCCTACATCAATAAAAGAACTACTGCAAAATGGATAGATATTATACATAAGGACCTAATGATAATAAAACTTATTATAAACTGGTAGGATAATTTTTTGCACAGGGAACATTTTGAACAATTTTTTAATTTTTGAAGTTTTTTTTAATGGAGTAAATTTTAAGTAATGCATAAATTTACCCTCTTTTGACTATAATACTGCGCTTTTACCTAAAATGTTGAACTTAGGTTGTAGAATATTTAATTCTGCGTTTTACTGATCAATAATGTACAGGGTCTTCCATTTGAATTAAAGGAGATTTTTCGTATCTTGCTTCGTCAAATTTGACATTTTCTGGACACCCCTTACACTGTAGGTCAGTTTCTGACATGGTGTTTTGAAGAACCATTATTGCTTAACATTTGGTCTAAAAATAGCTTTTCTGTTAATTAGCGTAACCACAAAATTTGCGATATTGTAATTGATAAAAATTTACTAGAAAAACATAGTAAGACAAATATCTCAAAGACCGTCAGTTTTTTCATATGAATACCATACATAAAGTCCCTTTTATTTGTCATGTAGATTCAAAATACATTGTAAAAAATATAGGTTTGTATTTAAAAAAACAAAGTTGCTGTCTGTGCAGAGGAAATGGAACAGCCTGTATAATTGGCATTATTTTAGGTTTGTAGATCTTGATAAAACTAGACACGTGAAATAAAAAAGTTATTATCTCTCTTATCAACCAAAATATTGAACTTCCGCGTACTAGGTGGGCACCTAGAAGGGCAAGTATTATTTATTTGTAGTAGAACAAAGATGATTATGATAGCCAATTACAATTACTATGTGAGAGGTACGTGGTTCTTTTTCATGAGATTCTGAAGCTACTTTTTCCGTATATATATCGTTACAGTCCTTAATATTCTTATATACAGTGCGGTTTTTATAACACCGTACATAGCGCTATGTTCGATTTTATTTGTCCCATGTCAACGCATGGGCAGTTATGCAGCCAACATTACTCCTATATATCATTGGTTTCTACATAAACATCTTATCGATAACTGCTGATAACTGCCAAAGTCATGACAAGATAAAATAATGCATAAAATGTATTCTAAAGATAAAAAAATTGAAATTATAAATTGTTATCAAGCCGGAAACAGTATTAAAAATATACGAGATCAGTTTGCTGCAGAATATCCCGACAGACCAATACCAATACGTGAATACTCTTCATTAGATATAATGTTGTTTTTTATTCACTTTTTGATGAGATCTTTTAATTTTATTAATAGACAAATAGGTGATTTATTACGAGGTTATTAGGAAGTATCAACAAGGGGGTACTATGTATGTATACGTCCTCTTTTAGTCAAGTATTCAACAGGTAAAAACGCATGTTTGCAATAGAAGTAATGTTGGTTGCATAACCGCATAACTGCCCATGCGTTGACATGGGACAAATAAAATCGAACATAGGGACTATGTGCGGTGTTATAAAAACCTCACTGTACAACTATAACAAACCTTAAACCACACAAATATTGTACCATGTAGTTCCCGACGGTAACTTAATGCTTGAAGGTCATGTTCCATGTTGTCATGGTCATGGATTATTTTAAATAAATATTTTAAGCAATTTGAAAAGAAAATCCTTTAGATTATCAAAAAGATGCTGCAACACGATTTCTACATACAAAATTTCAGGAATCGGAAAACAAATATATTCAATTTGCTTTTGTTGAATTTTAGTAATATTCAGAGCAATAAATTAAATGTAACAGTAAGAAAATGATCAAAAATAGGTAAAAATCATACATAACATGCGCTACATAATATCTTAAAATATATATTTGTAAAAACGGAACTACCGATTATAAATTAGAATAAAAACTAGATGTAATAGAACCTTACTTTTTAAACAAGTTTTAGTATGAGAGGCGAATTTACATTTACAGATATTTAGAAGCATTCAATAAACTGCATTTACTTTCATCCGTTCTGATTTTTTTTTAGCCATACGTTTTTTTTTAATTCGTTCTTAGGGAAGAGGGTCTGAATTTTGTCGTATTATGTTTATAACATCTGTTTTTCCCTCGACTATGGTTAGTGTTCTAAGGTCTTATTCGTATTGACGAGGAGTATTTATTTCTTTACATTCGCCAGAATTCAATAGCTGATAATGAATGATACTATATCATATAGGGACGCTTTTGTTAGATACTATATCTATTCCTAATATAATTAGTTATTTAATTAGTAATATTTTTAGAGCTTTCTCGTTAGGAAAGGAAATTGATGTTCCAGAAATTAGTGAAGCGGTAGCTAAACAAATTTTAATAAAATGTATCGCAACAATGACTGCACATATTGGATATGAAAGTAATGTTAGTTAATATAGAAAAAGAGATATTCTAAAAACAGTTGTAAAATAATTTTAGCAACCCATCAAAGCGTTTTGGATCTGCTCACAGATGTATTACAATCGTTTTTAATAAAAATATCTAGGCACCTAAAGGTAGCCGCAGAAGATGAAGAAAGCGGGCGTCTTTGTGGTTTCCCTGTAAGATTAATAAAAAATATAACGAATATTTTCTTTCCATTTACTATTTTTGCCAGCATATTGCAGAACGCGTTTTAACGGAACTTGGTGTGGGTGGAATTCGAGGTTTACATGATTATTATCAGACAAGAATCGTGAAATACATTGGTATACTTAGAAAACGTTGCTGTGATTTAAATGATCACTACGCCAAGCTACTGATACCGAAAAGTCCTCCGCCAATAGATAAAATGAATAAGTATGTACTAGTAAGTTTCTACAAGAAGAACATTTTGATATATCTTTGATTGCAGAATGGTTAGAGTTAAAGTAGAAGAAGAAGATGTTACAGAAGCTGATAATCCTGAAGTACATTTTCCCATGTTAGAAGGCGAAGTAGGGTTGTCATCTCTGGAAACTGGATTTCAACTATTAAATAGTTTAGAAGCAGAAACTCAGTAAGTAAGAAAATATTGTATACATTTGCTTCAATTATTATGCTACCTGCATTACTTATAACGAGCTGTGTGTATCAGTTATGATTTTTTGACCCTTTTAAACAAATACATTACTTTCGCCTAATAATGTGTGTAGATACTAATATATTGAATGTAGATTACAAACTTTGGGCGAAACGGAAGAAGAACTGACAACCAACGCATCTCCTAGTGTCGTATCAATACCAGAAACAGAAGTAACATCTAATTTATCACCTTATGCCAAGAAAAAAAGGACGAAATAACTTAGATGAAATATTTAAATTTAGATAATTATGGTATTATCTCACATATTTTATATTCACTGTATCATGTAATTAATATAAATAAAAATATTTTATAAAAAGTTTGACACTTTTTTCCTTCATTTCCAGTATGTACTGAGAGACAGTCGGATGATTTAATTACGTACCGGAAATATTTTGCGAATTACAATTGTGTAAATATATAGTTTGTTAAATCTTATAAATAAAGGTATAATATAAAGGTATAATTACTGCAAAAGTTTATTACTTATTAAATAGATTGTTACCTCAAAATGGGTCGATAGCCGCAGTGGTAAGGCGGCTGCCTATCATTGTGACAAACGATAGCAGCTGGGATTCAGTTCTTAAGAACGACGGTGACATTTCTCGGAGAATAGGATACCGATCGATCTACCATTCGCTGTTGGGAGCAAAGTAATTAACAGTGCGGCATTATAAAAGCATAATGCTGTCACAGAACAATTTGAACACAATAATATACACACAAAAATTATACAGCGTGATTTGCATGATAGTCGTGCAAGCGATTCAGCTTTAGAAGTCACTGTAACTAACAAACATTACACAAAAACGCAGACATTTGTCGACACTGCAATTAAATTATTAATGTGACTTAGATAATATGCATATGCTCGAAAATATACCTAGATAACTAAGAACAAAAAAATTAACAAAGAATGAAGGTGGATAATTTTTATGAAAATATTTACTTTAGTCCTCTAGCCAAGTTTCTCATCACCGGATCTCTTGCTGTAGAAATTAAACACAAAAAGTTCTATTTGTCCCACCAAACACTCAATACACAGACCACGCGTTTTAACAGCTAATAACTTAAAATTACAAATATATTCACCTCATTTTGTGTTTATTTCATTCATCCTTGTGATCTGTTTCAAAAATGTATTGTGCAAGATTATATTATTATTTTTTATTTTGATTGATTATATAAGGTGTCTGTAAAAGGTCTTTACACACGCCTACCACATATTTCTTAGACCAAAATAAGCCGATTTAAATAAACTTATCTTAGTCCAAAGTGGCTTAGTTTGGGCGCTATGCGGCCTTGAAGTTAAAATTTTGAAATTGTTTTTTATTGTAAATTCAAAGATTTGGCATGGTCAGTTAGTATTATTGGACGAATATTTTGAGAAAATTTCAAGAAAATAGTAATACCGAAAGTGAATGAAACACGCATGGCCATTATGAAAATTAACATATTTTTTTTGTTGTCTGTAGTAGAGACACGAAATAATTTTTATTCGATAGAGTATTCAAAAACGATCAAATTATGTCTCTTGTAAAATTTTCCTATTTTTATTCGTTGGCGAGGAAAACGAAAAAAAGAGCTTATGGTCGTGCGTTCGAAACAAGTATAAGGTAATCCAGTCAGTCTATCATAAACAAATAAAGCTTGCATGGTTAAATAATAATAATAATAACGCAAAACCATTAGAGTAATCAATTCTTATAAAGAGTGTCGTTTTTGTACTAATAAATAAGTTACCTAGAATTTCCGAAACCGTGAGCTTTTACTAAGCCTTTTCTTTTACCTGTAGTCTTAATTTGAAGAGTAGATTTAGCCATGCAAAATTCATTTGTGTATGATAGAAATCATAGGCGATTGGATTACCTTATACTTTTTCGAACGCACGACCATAAGCTCTTTCTTTCGTTTTTCTCAAAAAACGAATAAAAATAAGATAATTTTACAAGAGACATAATTTGATCGTTTTTGAATACTCTATCGAACAAAGATTATTTCGTGTCTCTACTACAGACAGCAAAAAAAAATTATGTTAATTTTCATTATGCTCATGCGTGTTTCATTCACTTCCGGTATTAGTGTTTTTTTCAAATTTTCTCAAAACATTCATCCAATAATATTAACTGACCATGCCAAATCTTATTAAAATCGCATAAGCCGTTTTGAATTTATAATAAAAAAAAACGATTTTAAAATGTTAACTTCAAGGTCGCATAGCGCCCAAACTAAGCGACTTTGGACTAAGATAAGTTTACTTAAATCGGCTTATTTTGGTTTAAGGAATATCTGGTAGGCGTGTGTAAATACCTTTTACCGACACCTTGTATATAAGTTCGTGATAATAAAATGTAAACATGTCTGGGAAGGAAAAATATTTTTCAAGTTAATTCTTTCAAGATTTTTCTTGAACCTTTGATTCTAACTGGAGCAAGCGGGAGAGAAATTACCTTTACACACCACCTGACAACTTCTTCATAAAATTATGTTTTTACTACATATTATGAAAATAGCAGATGCAAACGTAAGGATTTACACTTTTTGTTTATAATAAAAGCAGTCGAAAAAAAAATCGAAGTAATAGATAACATGGTTCCAATATTATCTATCCTTGAAGCGCAAGAGGTTGTTTTCTTTAATTATAAAGTCTTGAATAGTGCAATGAAGCTTGTATATGTTTCCTTTTTTTATTATATGCACAAATAAGAATGAAGTTACGGTAATTATATAAATTTCAAAGCACGAGAAGGTATTTGGTTATATCATGTTATTTATTTATATTCATACAATTTGAGAAAACATTTAGTTTGTTAAATTAAATACGCGTATTCTCTTTTCTTTTTTCTTCTTTAATTTAGAAGTTGAGTTAAAAATCTTATCAACGACATCCACAACCATCAACAATCATATCTTCATACATTTTAATAACTACATTCTGTTTGTTGTCAATATACATTATGGTTAAAGGTTTCATTGTATCTGGTACACAACATGGTTTCCTTAAGTAGGTGTAGGTTTCCTGATACATAAACTTTAATAAAGCATGATTAGTAAAAGGACTTATAATGGGAGTAAAACAGCTTCCCTTGCATCTGAATGACATAAAACCTGACGGAGCCAAGATAAAATTATTCCATCCCATTTCTTGAAAACTGACATACCAAACGTATTTACTGCAACCTGTTGGATGTGTCGGTAGTGTATTGGTGTTTTTAGAGAAACTCAAATATCGTTCCATGTGTTTGCGATTTGGTCTCGGCAAATTAGCTGTAGAAGTTACTGAAAGAAACAACACACCTAGAAAGGTTTATAGCTTTATGTACAAGAAATACCCCTTTGATTCTGTTTATTTATGTAAAGTATTAACATTGGTTGTATTTTTCCGTGATATTTTCGTCCAATATTTAAAGCGACAGTATTTTCCCAACTGTCCGTTGCTGACAATAAAAATCCCAAATTTTCTTCGCCATTTAACCAATTTTGAACAATATTTTCGACTTTGAAAACCTAAAATTGAAAATTCTGTAGTTATAAATATATCTGTTCAACAGGAATTAAATTTCACAGACGTTATTTTGTATAATTCTGATATTTTAATATTTTTCATTATAAAAATTAACTTTTAATTCCTGATTTATTTCCACTTAGAAATCCATAAAACAATAAATAATTAAATACCAATTTATTCCATAACATATAATAATATGTTTTCGTTAAATAACTTCTTCAGTGGAAGAAATTGACATTTAATATGTGTCAAAGTACTAATAATATAAATATAAATTGCCATGCCTATCAACAAAATTATCTAAAAAACAAAGAATTCATTGATATATCGAATTTTAATTATATTCACAAGTAATAATGAAGGAATAATGATTTAATACAACATTAGAAATTGAAATGATTTGAATTATTCGTATATCAATCTATTTTTTGTCAAGCTCTAACAATTCTGTTCAAGGACTAGGGAAAAACATGGCAAAAAAACCTAGTCAAGAGCTTAAAATTAATAAAATTCATGCGTGAATTAAATTATTGTAAATAACGCTTAAATTATCAATATCCGTTCTAAAATTTACCGCGTTTTCATCTTTCTTAATGTATATCATTTCGTAAATTAATCTTTTTTTATAATTATTTTCCTTTTTTAAAATTTTAATGTTTTGAAAATCAAAATTATGTCGTCTATCTTTAGAGTGCTTAGATAAAGCAGTTTCAGCGGTGACGTTATGTGTAACAGTGTATTGATGGTTATAAATTCGTTTCTTTAAATATTGTTTGGTTTGTCCGATATAACATTTATTACAATCTTTGCAATCTAATTTATAAACGACATTACTTTGATTATCATGTTTAATGGGTGTTTTTAAATTTGTGAATAAATGTCTATTGTTGGTAGGTATGAAAGTTATGTGAATGTTTGATTTTTTTAATTCGTGTTTTATTTCATACCTACCAACAATAGACATTTATTCACAAATTTAACAACACCCATTAAACATGATAATCAAAGTAATGTCGTTTATAAATTAGATTGCAAAGATTGTAATAAATGTTATATCGGACAAACCAAACAATATTTAAAGAAACGAATTTATAACCATCAATACACTGTTACACATAACGTCACCGCTGAAACTGCTTTATCTAAGCACTCTAAAGATAGACGACATAATTTTGATTTTCAAAACACTAAAATTTTAAAAAAGGAAAATAATTATAAAAAAAGATTAATTTACGAAATGATATACATTAAGAAAGATGAAAACGCGGTAAATTTTAGAACGCATATTGATAATTTAAGCGTTATTTACAATAATTTAATTCACGCATGAATTTTATTAATTTTAAGCTCTTGACTAGGTTTTTTTGCCATGTTTTTCCCTAGTCCTTGAACAGAATTGTTAGAGCTTGACAAAAAATAGATTGATATACGAATAATTCAAATCATTTCAATTTCTAATGTTGTATTAAATCATTATTCCTTCATTATTACTTGTGAATATAATTAAAATTCGATATATCAATGAATTCTTTGTTTTTTAGATAATTTTGTTGATAGGCATGGCAATTTATATTTATATTATTAGTACTTTGACACATATTAAATGTCAATTTCTTCCACTGAAGAAGTTATTTAACGAAAACATATTATTATATGTTATGGAATAAATTGGTATTTAATTATTTATTGTTTTATTGACCTCTAAGTGGAAATAAATCAGGAATTAAAAGATAAGTACATAAAGGTCAAAAAATACATATATTAATAAAAATTAACTAAAAAGTTCAAAGCATCAATATACTGTTAGTAGGTATATGTAATACAAAATATATTTTATTTATAATAGCTAGAAATCAGTTTTACCTGCCATTTAGAATCCTTTGACGAAATATATATAACATTTAACAACTTATGCAAATCGGGATTACGCGTTGCATTCTCGTAAGTGTCATTAATTGGCACTACTTGGTACAGACGGATTAGATGATCTGAACCCAAATTGCCATCATTTGTTTTACTTCCATTCAATTCCGAGGACCTAGAATCGGAAAAAAAAATTTTTTGTCAGGCATACTGTAAAAATTTAGTCTCATTTAAATACTTCTAGATGAAAGAGAAAGCACATAACATCACGTGCGAAGAAGCCTGTGAGTAATATGAAACAAGTATGTGCTGTTGATTTTTAAGAGAATTTTATTCTTATTATAGGTAGAGTAGCGCACTTTGTCTGGAAATCAGAGATGTATTGTAGGACAGTCGGTCAGTGCTAATAGTAGTAATAACGAGAATCTTGTATCGTAATATTGTAGTAAACATGGTAACCCAGGTCATAGGAACACTAGATTGTTACTATAATATTAATATCAAAGGAGTGTCACTGGTAACCGATGTAATTTTAGTTAGAAGCAAAACTAATAGTATCTTCTGCTTAATTAGAAAGTGCTCAAATGGTTTATTTTCAACCAACAAGTAACTTATTTGGCTTTTTGTGTAGTAAATGGGTTAATTCTGTAACTGCGGTTGTAAATCAGTCAAGTTAAACATCATACACTCATGCGTCTGCTAAAAGTATCGATGAATTCAACATTTGGTCACACTTGGCTGTGCTGGCTTGTTTTTAAAGTGTGGATCTGTTTTCAACTGTTGTTTATGCAATGGTCAGTGATTCCCCAATGTGATAATTATTTCTAGAATCTTCAAACGTATTAATAATGCTGCGGGTTAAACCAGTTAAAAAATATAGATCTATGTCTACATATAGGCTTAAAAATGTTTTGTTTTAGTTTAACGTTAGTGTCATTTTTTTAAGTGCGTTTGATTAGCTCAAGTTAAATATACAGGTATGTATAGCAGAACAGTACAACAGCAAATGGTTGAACTAGTAATTCCGTAGATGTGGAAATGTACGAATCTTCAAATAATTATTTTAGAAATGCGTACACGTCCCAACACGATTACCGTCACGTGTAAATAGAAACGTCTGAATATAGTTGATACTACGTAACAATAACAGCGTTTAGGGAAAGTATCAGCACCGTTATAATAACGTAGGCAGATACCGTGTCTGCAACGTATTGTGTACTGCTTTGGGAAAACTGTCAAGTAGGGATAAATGTGACCAGTTACAAAAATCCTCTAGCAAATACAGTTGCTGGCGCGTGCGCAACGACTTTTACACCAAATTATAACTAAATTCGTCGCACAACCCAAGTTGTATTACGGTGTTACAACCGTGTACTCACACCAAAATTTGCTACTTGTGTACCTCAAAACATTTAGAATAATTACAATATACATATCCTCATTCTTTAATATTTGAATCAACGAGTATGAAAAATAGTTCCCATAATATTTATTTAAAAAGTCTTTGCTTCCGAGATGATAGTTACTATCTTAAAGCTGTTCCTTTATTGATAGTTGAAACAGTTTTGACAAATTTCAATTACCTACATATTCATAATTTGCTGGTATCTTATGGATCTATTATACTTGATTCAGTAATTCCACGAGTAAGTTGGACAAATTCCTGTACAAAAATAAAAATAGGACCTTTTTAATTTCTATAATTTTCTTGGATGAAACTTATAAACTTTTGACTTTTCGGTTTTTGTTGTACTATGTCGATTTGTTTTCCAGAAAAATATAATTAAAAACTAAATTCACCATATATAACAAGTAATCATTTTTTTATGGTGGACGAAAATTATTTCGCTAAATATTTGCACTATCCAGTCCAAACCAATGCAAGTCTAACAAAGAACTACAATACTACGAACGTTTTCGTTAGATTCTTACCGTTTTATAAAATAGAAATAAAATACTATTTCATTTGACATTACTAGGTTTAACCCAGTGATTAAAAGTGTTTTGTTTTCTAGTAAAATTGTAGATTGATAAGAAAGTGGATTAGAGAATTTGAATTTGACATTCAGAGAGGAGTAAATACCGTCTATGAAGGAGCAAAAAAACGTAAATACGCATGAGTTACAAGAAAGAAAATCCAAAAAAGCATTCCTGTTATAGAATATACAAAGCTTCAACGATTTCGAGATTTTTAGATACCTAGTAATTTTCCAAAAACTGCTTGTTTAGCAGAAACTAGCTAAATTGTAAAGGTAGTGTATGCGTGCAGTACGAGGTTAAAAATTAGTAATAATTTATAATTCACTTTCTCGTGATGGTGGATGCGTGTACGTAAACTTGAACATTAATCTTTACGGGTCAATAGCCGCAGTGGTTAGGCTGCTGAGGGTTTCAATTCTCTGGAAGGACGGTGACATTTTTTCAGAGAGTTGAAAAGTGATTAACAGCGCGGCATTATAAAAGGCGATATGATTTTCTCACAAAGTCATTTGCGCACAATTTACACATAGCGAGAGTTGCATGATAGCTAAACAAGTAATACACCCTCGCCCCCAGTAGTACAGCTTACGGGGTCACCACCATACATAAATATATATATATATCCGTAATTTCTGCGTTCAGCAGGAGTTTGAAGTCTGATTGCCAAATGGGAATATCAACTATTGAACACAACACATGAATACATATGCAACAAAATGATCTTACTGGAATTATAATACAAATAAATAATAGAATATAGGACATAATGAATAATTGTCAACAATATACCAAATAACAAAAAAACGAAAATATGGGTTTACTTAAGAGCTGATAATGATGAAATAAATTCGAAAAATGATATGCTAAACGCTTTTAACAATTATTACTTCAAGCCGCATATCACCAGTTACACGAATTTCTTAATAAAACTACAGTGGAACTTCCATATCACGAAGTTTCAAATAGCGAATTTCTCTATTTGACGAATTTTTTTCCACAAACGTTGCACTTGAATTGAAATTGCGTGCAAAATTACCTCCCGATAAAAACCTTGGACTTCTATATAGCGAATTTTCAGTAAAGAAATAAAATATTTTCTGAATTTTTTAACAGATACTCGTATTTACATAAAAGACTTCTAAGAAGTGGTCAGCTAGACTAAACACAACGTGAATAGCACAATTTAATTCGTGTCTTTCAGTAATTCGTTGCATTTTAAATCGATCGGTTGTTTATAACGACTTCGAAAATGTCGGAAAGAAAATGTTTGAATATAAACGACAAACTGAAAGTGATAGAAAGCATCGTTAAAGGTTGTAAAAAAAGAGACGTTGCTGAAAAATTCGGTATACCTCCCAGTAGTTTATCGAGAATAATTAAAAATCGAGATTCGATTTTAAAATCTAGTGATAATGCAGGACGTGAAAGAAAACGGGTTAAAATGTGTGTTTTTGAAGACGTTGATCAGGCAGTTTTAAAATGGGTACATGTCATTCGTAACAAGAATGTTCCACTATCAGGCTCGCTAGTTAAGCAACAAGCTTTGAAGTTCGCTCAATCACTTGGACATCTAAAGTTTCAAGCAAGCAACGGTTGGCTAGATAAATTCAAAAAAAGGCACGGTATTGTTGAAAAAGTTATTAGTGGAGAAAGCGCGAATGTTAATGAAGCAGATTGCAATGATTGGAGGAATAAAACATTGAAACGAATACTAAAACAGTACAAAGCTAGAAACATTTTTAATGTCGACGAAACCGGTCTCTTTTTCAAATGTATACCAAATAGAACCCTCACCTTTAAAAGTGATAAATGTTTCGGTGGAAAACAAAGCAAAGAGAGAATTACTGTAATGATTAGAGCAAATATGACAGGAAGCGAGAAATTGAAATTCTTGGTATTGTAAAAACCAAAAATCCAAGGTGTTTGAAAGGTACAAAGTCGTTAGAAGTAGATTATCATTTCAATAAGAAAGCCTGGATGACGAGCCAAATACAATATCAATTATTTTGACATTCAAGGATTACTGAGACTTTAAATGCATTAAAAAGGTGTATTTTTGGAACTTTCATCAGGAAATCTCTAATAACTCGAAAACTGTAAAAGATCGAAGCCAATATGTCTAATAATCAATGATATAGAATTATTAAGTGTATTCAAAAATGCAATAATATAGAGGATGTTCCATTAAAAAAAAGTGACTTTCATCGATGTGAACTTGGTTGAAATGAACGTTAATTTTGGACGATCCTGTATAAATTATGATAAATTTTAGGACGTAAATTTCATGTAGGTATGCTATTTTGGCTAATAATATGCCAAATATGAGATCTTTAGCTGCAATGCCTTCAGAAATACAGAATTTTGAACATAACGTTGTAATTGGCCCTATATTTGAAAAAAATTGAATAACTCAAAAACAGCTGATTTTTTACATAGGGTGTCTTAGTAAGTTTTGATGCAAAATTGTATACCCGATACCAAACACTCATAAAAAATATACCATGCTATTTAAATTAAGAAAGTTAACGTCAACTTCCGGTACACCGGAAGTGGTACAATGACGTAAATAATTTTGCTGATGAGTTCACATGATATCAGTTATAATTATAAGTTTTCAGAAATGTTGAATTTCAAGAACATCAAAAAGTTCCGTGAATGACCCTATATACTACATTCTTGAAGTAAAATGTCTAGTTAGGTAGTTTCAAAGATTGACGACAGGAGCGATATAGTATCAAAATTTTACTGAGTATATGGTATCATACCAAAATTTCATAATATTTTACATGTTATAAAATTTTGGTATGGTACCATACTCAGTAAGCCTTAGGTATCAGCCTTAGGTAAGGTATCACTCGACACCCCATTCCATTTAAAATGTTGATACTATATCGTCCCCTGTCGTCAATCTCTGAAACTAAATAGAAATTTTACCTCAAGAATGTAGTATATAATATTTCATATTATTATGACCCAAAACTGGAACCTCTCTATTAAACCGATCAAAAGTTAGCGGGGCGAGGGGAGAAGAAGGGGGGAGAGGAAAACATTTTAGAACCGCACTGTATACATATACATACACGTGTCAATATTAGTTAATGTTAACCTCTAGGAAACTGTATTATTATTTAGTAATTGCGTACCTATATTGTATATTGATATGCCCACTGCTATTTAATTACTCCTTATTTATGGGTTAATAAATGCTTACTTACTTATGTATGGTGTTTAATGTTTTCTCGAACATGAAGTGACACAGAAAAATCCGAAAGGTTAAAAAAGTGAGTTTGTATATGCAGTCCCTTTAAAATTCTTTACGTTATCGTAGTATCAATGCCATATTATCGATGCGGTAGTATTGTTATAGGTATCGATATCGAGGTTTTCCAATGTAGGTATCGGAAAGTCGATACAAGTACGAGTACTGAACGATGTATCGACACTATGCTCAGCCCTAGTGTCCAGCACAAGCTCTTAACATTTTGCTGGGGCAACACCCCACCTTTTCCTTGAAGGGACCCGGAGAGAAAAATGAAAACAAACTCAAAATTATAAAATATGTGGATGTTTTGTTAAAATAGGTGTTACTATTGAGATTACTTAGAAAGTGTTATCGAAGTAATTAAGCATTAAATATCTCTAATATGATTGACGCGAAGGATATATTATCCCTAACACTGAGATAGGTGTTAAGGCGGCTGTGAAACGGTGGTTAATTATAGATGTTATTATTATTTTAGCAAAACAAATGTTTTAAAAACAATTTGGTATTAATTAAATACTTTGAACTTTGTATTGTATTTCGCATGACATAATTGATTGCTTTGAATAAAGCATATAATTTCACTGGTTCATTGGTACTATCTTGGACATTTATGAAGTTAAACTGCTGTGTTGGTAAATGTAGTCAAAAAAGGAAAATTGCCACAAACCTCGAAATAGTCGGGGATAAATTTTTAACCTTCATGTATGTTTATAAACTTCGTACTATTTATATCGTTACCTAAATACTAATAACTCCGCATCTACCACTATCTCCTCTGATTTATTTCGAATACAATCCAAATTGAATTTCAAAATATCCTCCTCGTCCGGCAAAGTTTCAAATAAAATTCGTATCGTCGAAACATCACGCATGCCTTGATATTCTTCTTTCATTGCCCTATATAGTTCTCCTGCTATATCCGGAATTTCTAAGTACTGGTTGTTGGTATTGTATTTCCATTCGCTATCGAGAAGGTGGACGTTTTGTAAGTGTCTTGTACGTTCGGATTTCTTTAACAAAAATAAGTATTACAATAGTAAATAGTTCGGTAAAAACAAATCATCAACATTTCTTAATCGATACAAACACAGGTTATTTAAAAATAATTTTTACTGTACAACCACGAATTATAAATGTTGTACCGAACGACTTACCATAAAATCTCGTCTTCTGCTTTTTAAACTCTCGAACGGACTAAATTTTTCTTTTGGAATTTCTTCCTCAACAACAATATCTACACCAAATTGTTCGTCAAATCCTTCGTTCTTATAGTTCCTTATTTTTTTGTAGGTAGTTTCATTACCTTGTTCACCTTTTCTGAGTTGGAAGAAATACGTTTTCCCGTTAATTTTAATCTTATCGACATCTACTTCGATTGTCTTTTCACTCTTGCTATCGTCATCATTTTCAGAACTTTCTGTCGTGGATACTATCATCGCTGTAACCTGGACAACAATTAGTGACAATATTAACGGCAATAGGAAGACAATAAAACGCGACATTTTTTAAATTATTAAAGTTGCTGTATAGCGATATGTTATTCTACCGCAACTGTTAGTGGTTGATGTAGTTATAATATAATAGACTCATTGAGCGCGGGTTCTATTAAATCAGACGGTATTTTAAGACACAATTTGTGATACGCCTTTGGAAATAATGAGGAAATGTACAAAGGCAAGTTAAATTGTCGTGTGTCTCATTAAATCTAATTATATGATTAACACCGTTTGATAATACTAGATGATAGTATGGAAAATCGTCGTTTGTTTGCACATTCCATATCTCTGAGATTAAACTGATGTAATTGTAATGTTTGTTGAGAAAACTGATTTTTCTAAATAAATTAAAGCGTACACTCTAATCATTACTATGCTTAAATCGATTAGTTCCTATGGTATTCATTTTTTGTCTGATTTCTTCCACTGTTTCCCTTATGTCAACAATTTGTAGCTACTATTAACATTTATTTTCTATTTTTACATTTAACAAACAAATAAAAACATTTGCTGCACTGACTTTTATTATATCCTAATTTTTTCAAAATATCTTGATTAATATTAATTTGAGGGCATATGCGGTTTACTATTTTTCTATTCACAACTTATTGCTCTTTTAGAATTTGATAAAAAATACCATATGCTATTAAAAAAAAGAGTTGACCTTGCTATGATCTCCGTGTCTTTCTTTATATAGTGACAACAGTAGCGCCATCGAATGAGCCCCTTCATATAGTTAAACTTTTGTCTAATACTTTTCTTCATAACACTAATTGTTTCGAAGACACATAAGTTACAGTTTACATGAACATATTATATAGTAAATGTATACAGGGGTCATTCACGGAACTGGTTCAGCAAAATTATTTGCGCCATTGTGCCACTTCTGGTTTGCCTCAACTTCCGGCAAACCGTCAACTTTCTTAATTTAAATAGCATGGTATATTTTTGATGAGTTTTTTGTATCGGGCAGACAATTCTGCATCAAAACTTACTATGATATAGGTATTTTAGATGACGTAATTACGACGTCTTATTTTAAACCCACTGCTGTTTTCGGTCATATATCTAGAACTTTAGGTATAAAGCAATAGAAAAAGAATTTCTGCGTTAAGCCATCGATACAAACATTTATTTAAGTGTTCAGCTAAATCTATCATCAAGATCAGCAAAGAAGAATAGAAACAAACTTCAACACCGTACTTCATTTACATTTTCCTTTTTCTTTTGAACTACATACTTTATTTGGTTGTTCTTTTTTTTCACTATTGTATGTATTATATCATTCGAGGCTCAAGGAATAAAGGCGTGTTATTATTATTATTATTATTAAACGGGTCGATGGCCGCAGTGGTTAGGCGGCTGACTATTGTTGTGAGAGGACGATAGGCGCCGGGGTTCAATTCTCTGGAGGGACGGTGACATTTTTTCAGAGAGTTTAATCCCGGATCGACTTGCCATTCGCTGTTGGGAGCAAAATGATTAAAAGCGCGGTAAAAAAGGCGATATGATGCTGTCACAAAGCCAATTGAACACAACATACACACACAAAATCTACACCGCGAGAGTTGCAGTGATAGCCAGACAAGCGATACAGTTTACGGATTCACTGCAACTAAGCACCCACCACATTAAAAAAAAATTATTATTATTGTTATTTTCCTGAAGAGGAAGATGAGCTAAGTCAAATAAATTTAAGTAATACATCATTTAATGAAGAATCCAATGTCAATGCTGTTATGTATGTACTTTTTATATTTGTAGGTTCGCACTTAAAGACATCGTTGTAGATAGGTACTTTAATATATGTGTAATATACTATAACAATTTATTGTACTACATGTATTGAATATATGACGGCTAGATACAGAGTGACGATGTGTTACAACGTGTTACAAACAAAAAACGATCACTACAAAAACATCTACATAAATACATTTACATTTTAAAAGCCTATGCAGGTCTGTATCTCACAAATGCAACATCACTTTCACCGAAGGAAAGTTCGCCTCTAAATACAAGTAGTGTATTAGGAAATTTGACAATATGTAAATATGATGAAACTTCCTCTTTCTTAGATTCTAGTAAAAGTATTGAAATACCCGACAGTGTCAACAGTATGTTTCGTCAAAAAGCTGTAAAACGTGTTATACTACCACAGAATGCGCAAAACAATTTGAGGTGTACCTACATTTAATAGAAATTTTATGTGTACTATCAAGGGAGGACATTTTTGCTTAACAAAAGAAGAGTGGTTCAGCATGAAACAAGAAAGAACTTTAAAGAAGGGCACTTATACATATATTTTGAAGGAAAAAATTGCAAACATTAATAACGTTTGTGTTATTAATTTCAAAAGCGTGCGTATGCAAAAATATACATGTGTTGTTTACGCATACTGTGCACATCAGGGATGCAAAACATTCAAAATACCTAACCATAAACATGAAAGATTTAAATAATATAACAGCATCAGTACATAGTTCGAACATTATTAGCCACAAAACAAAATTAACTCGAGATGCACGGGGTGTAGAAAGGGAATTGTTTAAACAACAACTAAAACGTAAATCAGCTACTGTTTACAAAGACGAATTTTGTATTCATCCCGAAAACGTGCACATTTAGGAAATCTCCAAACCATCATGTCTGATTGCGTATACCGAAAAAGTAAGTCGGATGCTATGTCGGCAGCAGATTATCACAAGGATGATTTTTTAGATTTAGTATACATGAGAAGGTCGACTAAAAATGGTAACTACATTCAATTTGTTGGGGAACCCTTGTTTGTTGTTTTATATAGTAAAGACCAAGTTGCTCTTATGAAGGAATATGTATCAAAATCTTTCATTCACATTGATGCCACTGGATCTGTAGTGCGATCAACCCCTTATTCTACCAAAAGAATTTTGTATTATGCTGCTGTCTTTAAAACGGAGACAAACAGAGCCGTTCCGTTAACAGAATTTATTACTTCCAAACATGACGCTGTTTCAATTGGTTTGTGGTTATCTAAATTTAAATACTTCTGCCTACAACAAGGGGTACAATGGCCTCCTTGTAGTGGTGTTGTTACTGATTTGAGTTTTGCGATAATCAATGCAATAAATATATATTGGAATGGAATAAGAAACTTGAAAGAATATTTGAACATTACCTATAATGCACTACAAAATAATAATCACCAAGAAATTTCACATATAGTTTCCATATATATATGCTGTGCCCATTTTTTTTAAATTTATGTGAGCGATGTTAACAAACTAAAGAAGAATAAGAATATAACGCACTTTTATAAGAAATGTCTCGCAGCAGCAATTAACATAAACAGCTTTCAACAAATGATTTTATGATACGAAGCGTTCATGACAGTTTTAATTACAAATAGTAAATGTTATTATTATGAAAAAAGGTTGCAAACCTTGATTAGTATTTGTTCAAATGAAACAATCGAATTTTCGTATAAAGCATATGATATCAACATCGAGAAAAGTGTTCCACCGAAACTTCCTACGTATAAATATGTATAGCCCATTCACACGCTTTTTTGATGAAATATTAAATAAGATAAAAGACAAATCATTCATTGATGATCCTAAATGTGGTGTGAGTAATGACTATGATTCACTTGAACTAGCGTCATTAGTTAAAAAAATATATATTATTATTAATAAGCCTTGCAGATGTAGTAATGGTATTGTTAAGCGATGGTTCGGGATTATTAAAAACCAAATTTTGAGCGGAGAAAAAAGGTTAACATGCAGCAGATTTATTAAAAAGGTTAGGAGAAAGGTAAATGCGACAATAACTGAGATACGTTTGGGCTTACAGAAAACTCTCAGCAGAAAATGTAAACGAGATGAAAGTCCTTCAAACTTTGATACCGAAGAATGTTGGTCGAAAAAAGGCAGAAGTCGTATAGACTACTTTAATCAACCGCTCCTCAAGAATATGCAACATCAAGAGCCTTCCCATGTCAATTCTCCGTCAAAGAGAAACTGTTTGTATAGTCCTTCAAACAAACCTGAAATTCAAGATCCTCATCCATCCGCATTGCAGAATTATCTTCTTCCTGATACCTCGTACTATGTTAATGCTGCTTTGGTATCTACAAAAACTAGCATAATAAAATTATTGGGCAGTTCAGATTTTAAAACCTTACACTATGCCGAAACTTGTTCCAATTACAGAAAAAGTTGGCTTAGTGATCATGTAATAGACGCATGCGCAATATCTTACCTACGTAACAGAAAAGATGTATGCTACATTGACAGATTGTCAGGTTATCTTGCTTTCAGTGATGCAGCAGGTAGTTATAAAAAAAAATTTTCCCTTATATACATCTTTTAGACAGTAGGTACTCTTTCGTTCTTGTACCTTCCAGTTATCACAACAATCACTGGATATTATTACTCTTTTATATACCGATGCGAAAAATTTATACTTTTGATCCAGCGGGAGAAATTCCGCATAGACAAGAGGAACTTTTCAAATTAACTAAAAAGTTTATTTCAGTTAGGGATAGGGTTAATAGTGAGGAAACACTGAATTCTAGAACATGGAGTTTGGGCAAAATTCCCGCATCAATTCCCACACAACAAGACTGCTACTACTGTGGAGTTTATGTAATTTATTACATACAAAAGCTGTCACTCGAAAGTAATATAGAAAACCTTTGGCGGAGCTTTAATCGAGACTTTAATGCGAACATATATCGAAATACATTACAGACATATCTCTTGCAAGCATCAGAAAATATGGCGGAGGTGTGCATTATTTGTGCCCAACAGGAAACTGGTAGCTCTTGGCTACTATGCAAATATTGCATAGTGGACTCATTTCACTTGTTTGTCAGCTCTGATATCGGAAGATGATGCATCTCGGCCAGAATATGAACACCACTGTATTCTTTGCACTCATGAAACGTCATTTTCCAATACAACTAAATAATGTCCATCAAGAAAATTATACTTTCACTCCATCTTGATATTACAATTAGCAAAACACTGCTGACTTAACCATTCTTTATCTCTTTCAATTACAAGTACTAAGGCCTAGTATATCTTAGTTTCATGCGCTATTTAGTGCACACGACCTATTTGAGCAACTAGGAAATTTTATTTTCTCTGTGGTACACATTTCGTAATGTCACCCAAATAGAATTTTTTTTCAATCCCCTAGACGGCCTGACAAATTATGGTACCTAGTCTATGTTATAGAGTAAGGTCTAGTATATCATGGTTTCATGTGGTAGTTAGTGCACACGAGCTATTTGACCAAGTACAAAATTTTCTTTTCTTTATGGTATACACTTCGTAATGTCACCCAAATAAGAATTTTTTTCAACCCCTTAGACGGCCTGACAAATTATGGCACCTAGTCTATGCAATAGAATAAGGTCTAGTATATCATAGTTCCAAGTGCTAGTCAGTGCACACGAGCTATTTGAGCAAGTATAGAATTTTCTTTTCTTTATGGTATACATTTCGTAATGTCACCCAAATAAGAATTTTTTCAACCCCTTAGACGGCCTGACAGACAGGCGACATGGTCTACGTTATAGACTTAGATGTAGTATATGACAGTTTCATGTGCTACTTAGTGCACACGACGTCACCCAAATAAGAATTTCTTTCAGCCCCTTAGACGGCCTGACAAATTATGGTACCTAGTCTATGTTATATAATAAGGTCTAGTATATCATAGTTTCATGAGCTAGTTAGTGCACACGAGCTATTTGAGCAAGTACGGAATTTTATTTTCTTTATGGTATACATTTCGTAATGTCACCCAAATAAGAATTTTTTTCAACCCCTTAGACGGTCTGACAAATTGTGGCACCTAGTCTATGTTATAGAATAGGGTCTAGTATATCATAGTTTCATGTGCTAGTTAGTGCACACGACCTATT
The DNA here is from genome assembly GCA_023690525.1 of Holotrichia oblita. NCBI lineage: Eukaryota > Metazoa > Arthropoda > Insecta > Coleoptera > Scarabaeidae > Holotrichia > Holotrichia oblita. The sequence continues at coordinate 44,460,285 of CM043020.1, forward strand.
TGAGCAAGTACAAAATTTTAATTTTTCTATGGTATACATTTCGTAATGTCACCCACATGGTATAACACTAAACACTTTAACCCAAAGAACACCAAACAAGTTTTAACTAAAACACCGACGCGTTTCAACAGCAATGCTGTCATTATCAATGCGATAATAAAACTAAATTAAAAAAGTGTTTAGTGTTCTACTTCTGCACCAAGAGATCCAGTGAAGAACTTCGCATATGGTATTCCATTTTCGTATATTACTGTACAGTTTGCACTCTACATTTTGTGTAAATAAGTGTATGGAAACATTGCTGGCAACGGCCGGCGTTGCTAATTTCACACAAGTTAACTACTGTATTTTTGTCGTCAAAATTTTTTTGTCAGACTGTATACAGAACTGGTTTTGATAATTGTACAGGACGTTTACAAAATGATGAAATTTTTAACTCTTGCTTATTTTAACGAGATACGCTGGATATCGTTACGGAGTTGCATTGTACATTAGAAACTCGTGTGAATTCATATGGGGCCGGACATATCTATTTATGATAATTATAAAAAAAAAACAACATTACAAAGAAACGGTATATTGAACATTTACTTTACTTATATAAGTCATATAAGTCACAAACAGGCTACTTGCTATTGCTGATTAATAAAATAAAAGACAATACAGAAAATATATGCAGTCGATCATGTATTATTATTCATCGTGATAGTGAAAATCGCGAAAGAAGTGCTCGAAACAAAAATAGTGAGTACAGTGTACGCATCTTATAAAAGCAGGTTGTTCACATATTGAACATGAGGGTAGAATTCCGTGATCATCGAACGAAACCGCGTATCTTACTGGATGATCAAATTTGTCTGGTCTGGTTTCTATATACCCACTTTTGTATCAGGAATATAAAAATAGGTTCCGATATCTTGCGGGGGATAGTTGGTTATGGACTAAAGACTAATTTTATTATTGTATTTCGATGATGCAAATTAATATCAATATTGGTAAGCGAAACATGATCGGGAAAGCGTTTGACGAATCCTTTCCACCACGAAAGCCATACACGTCGAGAGCTTGGGCCAGTCCAATCGTTTTCTTTGGAATTGTAAGAAGTTTTGCTGGTTTGTCAGCTGGTACAGACGTCTGCAAAGTCGCAGGGCAGTGACCACCAATATTTTGTATAAATTACAATTTCCTTTTTCTTACAGTTGCACCTTAATTATATTTTGAACGAATTGTTAGTGTATATTTAACTATTACCTTTTTTATCACTATTATCACTATTACTTTTATTATCAGTTCTGTTACTGCAATATTTGCTTGCATGTTCTAAAAATATAAAAAGAGCAAATTGGTGCATCGCAGACGTATAATAATTGCCCTAACTATTTTACTGTGCTTGCGTTTTCGTCCAAGGTTAATATAATAAAATTATATTTGGACATTTTTTTTACCTATTTAATCTGTATAAGTAGTGGTGTTTGCGCGTTCAAAGGTGTATTTTTCGAAAACCGTTACCGGTAATTATTTTGGGCTTCATATGAATTCACACTAGTTTTTAACGTATAATGCAACCCCGTAACGATATCTACCGTATCTCGTTAAAATAACCAAGTATTAAAAGTTTCACCATTTTGTGAACACCCTATACAGTTATCAAAACCAGTTCTGTATACAGTCTTTGACAAGAAATACAGTCGTTACAAACATTTCTTGCAATTCGAACAAATAAGCATAACATACGCTGTTCCGACTTTATTGTAACGCCTTGTATATGAACCGATTGAACTGTTTAAATAATATTTACGAAAAACGAAATTTGGGGTGATTTTCAAGGGTACACTCAATGGGGTCTAGAAACTAACGCAGTCTCATTGAAATCGGCGTTTAACACTTCACATACTTCCCTTGTAAGTTGGTTCATCCTCTACAACTTTCGGGAGCAGGGATTCCTAAACTATTTTGAGCAAGGGACCCCTTTTTCAAAATGAACTGATACCTCAGACCTCCATCTGTCTCTGTAATATCTTAAAATAAATTAGGTAGTAGATGAGTGTATTATCATTCAAGCTCCAATGAATTTTAAAACGCAAATGAACTTTCAACCTAAGTGCAAGCTTGTTATATAGCAAAAAATATGATCATGATTTCGTTCGTGTTTAATCGCGTATATGCGTCAAATACAAAGCAAGCCAAAACGTGCCTGAAAGACTTGTACGCTCGAACTCATTATCTTGCACGCTTACTGACTTGCTATGTTTTCCATCTTGTACGAACTTGTGCACGCTTGTCGACTTGCTGAGTTTTTTTAAGTGCAACAATGATACTTCCTATTATAATATTAGTCATTCTTATAACAAGTTGGTACACATAACACAACTTACACAGTATTTTGAAAGTTTCAAATAAGAACTTGTATTAATTAATAGAGGTCGATGTTTCGAGCTCGTCGAACCCCAAAATCAGTTTTCGCGTATGTGGACTCCTGGAAAACCCATATCGACCCCAAGAGGTCGATTTCGACCACTTTGGCAATCCCTGATGTAGAGTATCTTCCGAATAAAATTTATTAACGCAACATACTAACAACAGTCAGTCAAACTATACCTACCTAGCTGAAAATATCCATAACCTTTAGAAGAGCGAATTGAAATTAATACCTAATAAGAATAATATATCGATTTTCAGCAAATAGGTACCCTATACAATTTGTTATCTAATCAAGAGCCATGTAAGTTGAGAGAAATAATTAAATAGGTTCTTTTGATACCACAAATTAGATGTGTTATTTAGGAAAAGACAGCAAGATATTAGGACATCAGGAATTTATTCCTATAAATAAATGGACAGAACTACCATCAAATACATAAATTTGATTCTACGCTCATAAAAGAAAGAACTTCTCAAGAATTCAACTCTACAGTGAATGTATGGAAACATTAAAACAAACTTAGAGGAATGGCATCATTTATACTTAATACTAAAGATTCGCTGTTAACTGGTGTAAGTAATTGAACATTTTATAGATTTATGTTTAGTTAAAACTTATGGAAAACACAAAGTAAAATTTAACAATGTTTATTACAAAAAAAAGTTTTTCTGTGGAAATAAAAATAAGTTGGAATGAAAGAAACGTTTTATCCAATTCTACCGATTCATTTACACACGGACAGATATTAGTACAGCAGGAGAAAAAAGTATCCTGCCAGTGCATGTAAGAAAGACGCCCTTCACTCAAAATTCACGCGTACTTTATTGACTTAGTATACCTACATGGACTGTCTGTGGCACAGACATTATTTGTATGCACTCTAGGACAATAAAGTTCCCGTAGGGTTTGAGTAAGAAGCCTCCTTCTTTCGTGCACTGTCCGGATACTTTTTTCTCCTGCTCTACCATAGATGCGCTAATGGACATTGTCGAATTAAGTAATCGTTAGATTTATTAGAATTAAATAATTTTTAATTTATTAAATTGCTGATTTTTTTTAATTTTGTTTTACGTATCGATAGTGTGCTGGTGTCGACTAGCTTAGATGACCTTAAGTTATGCTTGGTGGTTTCAATGATTGTTGCGCCTATTACCCGGAGTTTCTGATAGTGTATGTTTGTAAGCACGAGGGCGACCTGAAATGTTCCCGGAATCGACAAAAAAAACAGGTATTGGTGTGGTTTTTTATGTTTATTTTTCGATGTAGTCTCCTCGAAGATCAATACACTTTTTCAAACAGTGCTCCAGTCTCTTCAAACCGTCGGAAAAGTAGGATGTTTCGAGGTGTGCAAAACAATCATCTAGAGCGGCGGAAGAAATCTCTTTCCTGCCAACGATTTTTCACTTTTGGAAATAAGAAAAAGTCACTGGAGGCTGGATCCGGTGTAGATACGACGAGAAATTAATTCGTAGCGCAACTCATTCAATTTGGACACGACGATGCGGAATAAATGAGCCGGTGCATTGTCGTGGTGGAAAAGCACTTTTTCCCGTTGCAAACGACGCCGTTTCTCCTTCAATACTGCATCGAATCGAGTCAATGAATCGCTGTAGTATTGCCCCGTAATCGTCGTTTCTTTGTGCAAATAGTCGATGAGGATCACACCTTTCCGGCTGATGGAACGGTCTTTGCTTTCTTCGGAGTTGATTCGCCCCGAAATTAATAAAATCCACTGCTTCGACTGTTCTTTGGCCTTCGGTATGTAGTGGTGGCTCCAAGTCTCATCCACGGTTATGAAACGCATGAAAAAATCCCTCGGATTGTGTTGAATCCTGGCCAGACACTCCTCCGAAACGGTCATCCGATTTCGTTTTTGCTCCGGTGTGAGCAAAGCTGAAAGCTTTTTCATGCCCAAAATTTCGTGTAGGACATGGTCAACGCCATCCTCTTGATTGATTGATTGATTACTATCAATGCAGGGCAGTCTTTAGTTATCCCTAACACTGCGATCCGCTGGCTCTATGGTGTTATTTCTACCTTGATTTCATTTTACTCAAACAAGTTACTTCCGTCGATCAGGTTTAGAAGCTCATTTGGTAAATCTTTCTCCACTGGTAAATCAAATGCGCTTTGCATAGCAACCTTATGTTAACTTAGTGCTACGCATTCGAAGATGATATAAGAGGCTTCTGCTCATTACAGAGTCTGCATAGGAGTTCATCTTTATAGATCCCCATCTTGTGCAGGTGATTTCTTAGTCCTGTTAATAGACATGTTACATGTAATTGTACCACGTACTGCATTCTTTGTGATACTTAGACCTGGCTCCGGTCCGGTAAATTTCATTCGGGAACCCTCCCTCGCTAGCTGGTCTGCAGTTTCATTGCCCGCGATACCCCTGTGTCCCGGCACCCACACCAAGGTAACCTTGTTGTTTCTAGGCAGAAAAATTAGGTCTTGCAGACTTTCCCATACTAGTTTGGAGACTATATAATAAGATGCTATAACCTTTAAAGCTGCCTGACTATCAGAGAGAATGCAGATCGCCTTCTCTCGCGGTTGGCGACGCAGACTCTCTAACGCACAGGTTTGTATAGCATATATTTTTCTTTGAAATTCCGTTGTGTCTCGCCCAAGTGGTTCACATACCTTGTAACCTTGGTTCTCCTTATAGACACCAACGCCGGAGTTAGTGCCCGCTCTTGACTCATCTGTGCACCAATTTTGGGTGTGCGGTATTTCTCCCTTCACCGTTTTTCCACTCATCCCAATTTAAGAAAACTTTGTAGGCTTTATAGTAGGAAATCCTGGTGATTGCTATGTCGCTGCCTATATCAAAGATTGGACTTCTTACTGTTGTTTCTATTCTGGTGTGCCCCAACCCATAGTGGGTTCTCCAGTTGTTAGTATTTCTCAGTCTGTACGCTCCCATTCTAGGTTCTCTCTTAATACAAATATTGATGGGAGGTGGGTTTAGCATGGTCTCCATAGCAGCCGTTGCGGAGTTCTTAATAGCCCCAGTTATACATAAGCAGACCATCAGTTTCTGAATTCTCAAGAAGTTACTTATCGAATGCTTCAGTGTGATTTTTGGCCACCAAACTAGTCAGCCATAAGTCATCATAGGTCTTAATACCACCCCAAGTAGCAATACAGTCAGTGCGTCATATGCCAGTGGGTCATTTGCAGTATAAGTTCCATGTTTTTCCAACTGTTCTACGGGTTGTTATTAACACCCTTTTACACTTGTGGATCATTTATTCCAAATATGACTTCCAGTTTAGTTTACAGTCCAAGGTTACTCTGAGGAACTTAGCTTCCCGACTAATCTGTATAATTGTATTGTATAGAGTCGGTGCTCTCAAACCGTCCAATCTCCTTCTTTTGATGAAGAGTAAAAGTGCATTTTTTTTCGGGTTTACGCTAAGGTTCTCGTTTTTTGCACCGCCGTTTTACCATCTTTAATGCTCTTTCCATTAGTTCCTAAAATTCTACCAATGGTGAGTATCATCATGTCATCAGCATATCCCTGTGTATACTAGCCTGCATTTTATTTAGCAGAACGAGCAGTTCGTCAATTAATACTATGTCCCACAGTATTTTCAAAATAAACGATGATAGGATTATTGGTTTGTACGCCTTTGCCTCACAGTATGAACAACGCACCGGTTTAGACATAAACACAACCTTGGCCCTATTCCAAGCAGATGGTATAACCACAAATCACTTAAGAATAGATGTTCAACTCAATACTAACGATTTTGCTTATACGGGGGAGAGGGAGAGGAGGGGAGAGGACGTGCCAGGCTTCCAGGAGACGGAACGGAGTGTTTGTTTAGTTGGGTTTGTTACAAACATGGCTTTAAAACGGACATCCGAACGGACGTCCTATGGACATTTTATGGGCGTTTTATGGACATCTGTGACATGCCTTTTATATGGATATCCCAAAGGATGTCTTACGGACAGCCGTTCGTTATCCCAGAGCATGTTATGGATGTCCATAAGGTATCGTTTGGGGCATCCGTAGAAATCCGTTTGTCAAATATACCATCGTTGAAAACTAAAATGAGAAAATCTAAAGCCCGATGGACACATACAAGAAAAACTTTAAAAGTTATGTTAAAAGTTTTCTTTACAAGTCCGTATACACAAACAAGTTTTTAATGTAAAGTATTCGGTTTTATTTCTTTTCAGTTTGTATATATGCGTTCTGACGAATTGCACATGCGCGACTTGTAGCTTTTTCATACTTGTCAAGAAAAATACTGCATGTACCAGTTTTACTCGTACAGTTTCAAAGTTGGACTTGTAAATTGCAGCGTGCTTTTTTTAACTCATATGAATTGACGAGAGAGAACTACCTTTTACAGTTTTTCTTGTATGTGTCCATCAGGTTTAACGTAACTGGACTGTCTTCCGTGTACCCAGACTATATTTGCAATAGTATCCTTTGTAGTTAGTTAAAACGTACAATCGAATACTTTAACTTTGAAATATTTTTAAGCATAGTAACTTTATCGCGTACCTGTCATATGCTACTGTCACTGTACTTTCGTAGACAGACGTAAGATCACTTGTCACTTTATGTTAAACTGAGAACTAGGTATGCGCGGGAATTTTAAAACATAGAAGTAAGAAAATTATTCCCATTGTTTTTTTTTATATTTAGTTTTAGTATAGGCAGTATTTATACAGTAAGTAGAAATTGTTAAAATTTTAAAACAAATACTTGGTACGCGCTGACAACTACTGCACCTAAACGTACGTGCAACGCATATATGCTTATTAAATAATAATAACCTATAATATAATAATGTTCATATCCGTAAAAAAATTAATCATCATTTCTATACTTATGTGAAATTAAACGCAAATTTTTAGCGAGATACCGATATCATTCGTGTTACTAGAATGTTAACTTAGCAGATTTTAAATAGTCATACCTTCATTCGTGGGGAATGTATGTTATAAATGCTGTAACCGAAAGTTACGATACCGGTATATATTCGTAGGTATGTTTTATGAATATCCAGTAACGGACGTCCAATGGATGTCCGTTTTACATCCATGGACGTTCGGGCCACTTTTGGACATAAAATGGATATCCATAGGACGTCCGGTCCTATCTGGGAACCGAAAGTTACGATACCGATATATTCGTAGGTATGTTTTATGGGTATCCAGTAATGGACGTCCAATGGATGTCCGTTTTACATCCATGGACGTTCGGACCTCTTTTGGACATAAAATGGATATCCATAGGACGTCCGGTGCTGTCTGGGCACTGCGTTTTTGTTCGGCGAACAAGACTGTTCGAACAAAAACGACGAACGAGAGTTGCCCACAGACTACAGTTTTGTTCAGCAGTTTAATAATATGAAGACAATATATGTGTGTGCAGTGGCGGCGGCATTAGCCATAAAATCAAAAGAGAAAATTGTAAGAGGAAATTGTAAAATATTTGTATGTTTTAAGTTACATTATTTAAATACAATAAGTTGGTGTACAGATGTTGAAATTACGTAGATTAACTAAACTTGAAATGGTACAGATTTAACAGTTATAATAACACGACTTAAATATGAATATATAAATATAATACTGTACATAGAACTACACCACTGCAAAAACTCGTCGTCTTTTAAAACTATTTACCCCACACACTTCAGATTTGTTCGACTGTTTTGTTCGACGGACATAAACAGGCTGAAGCAGATTATTTTCAGCAGCCTTGTACGCCAACATCAACGATGGTTTTCGACTCACACACTTCGGTTTTGCGTCGTTTTTGTTCGAACAGACTTGTTCGTCGAACAAAACAGTCGAACAAAATCGCAATGTGTGGGCCCGTTTAGTCTCATGTGTTTACGTCGTTGTATGGAAATATAATGGGTTTTTTCCTTCGATGAACGGTTAGTGATCGGTGGTGATCGGTTTCCGCACAATTTTATACCCCTACTTTTATTTGTTAATAAACACATAAAACATACTGGCATAAAATTGTTCGTTAATCGATCAAAAACCGTCAGTGCAAATTACATACTGAATACACTGAAATCTCATCTATATCCGCGCTCACTTATGTCCGCCCTCACTTATCTCCGCACTATAGCACTCACTTATATCCGCTCGGCATCCACCACTCGAAAGTGCACGTATTCACATGAGCCAATCAGCGCGTAGCACGGCGTTTCCTCTCCGCTAACGGGATAAGAGTGGGGACCCCTTTTGAGAGGATATGAGTCAGTGGCGGTCGTGGTAAAAATTTTAAGGTGTTCTGCAATTTTTAAAAAAAAATTTACCTTGTAAGGGGGTTGTCTCCCATCGATTTTATCGTCCTTTCTCCGCCTTCTGTGTTGAAATATTGGATTTCTGGAACGATTGTCAATTGCCACACAAGAAAAATAAGAGTCACGAGTCACACACTAAGCACTACTTCGCTAACAAAAATTATTTCTTATAAGTCTGTTCGACGTTATTTTCGGTTCGCAAAAAATAAGAGTCTCTATAGGCACTATTTATCTAACAAATTATTTCTTATAAATTAAGTCTATTCTACGTTCTTTTCGGTTCACAAATGTTATAATCACTGTATCATTAAAATTGTCTATTTCGGAGATAATTTTTTTTTCAAATAGATAGCATAGAGCTGTTAAAAATTAAATTTTTAAATGTCCCGCATTTTCTCACTGCACATTCGTTACAATTCGTCTGCTTGTCAGTGACAATCGACATGCACCAGCCGCCATTATTCTGCTTATACTTAGAGTTCTTCATTGCATTGTAGTTTTTAGCAGTTCTGTTCGGATCTTAAAAGTCTTTCTAATGAATGAATACTATATATCGCCTAAATTGAGTTGATATGTAGGATATAGGGAATTCCACAGATTCATTATAGAAGTACAGAAATTTATATTTAAATTACCCATCCGAGATAATTTTAATGAAACCTGTATTATAGGGTTCTTTGCATGGGCTAGTCTTTCTACAAGTTGTATATATGGGGCTTTAGAATGTTCCTTTTCTGTTCAATGTAGTGTCGTTTCTATCTATCTTTTGCCTATGCGCTGGAGTAAATGCAGCGAACTATCCTGTTAAAATTAGTGATGGGCAGAATCGAGTACTTTTGAGAATCGAGTACTTTGTTCTCGAGTACTTTTCGGAATCGAGTAGTAGTAGTAGTAATATATTTCGTCAGTACTCATCCGATAACCGATACTGCCCGAGACCAAAACAAAACTGCGTTGAATTAAATGTAACTGACTAATGAGTACACATCCGAGTACCGAAAACCGAAAGCAAAATAAAATAACCATAACTAATGCTATAATAACGATTAAACACCGTTACAGACTACAGCTTTATTATCTTACCCTGTAAACTGTAAAGAATAATGAGAATAAATAATTAGTCTGTCACAGCTCTGTAGATTAGACCAGACTGAACTGTGTGTTGTGACTTGTTTTCTTATTTAAAATGTTTTTATTTTGTTGAAAATTGTTTTTATTTTTCTTCGTTAATAGTAATAATATAATAGATATACAAATATAGATATATTTATATTTTTCACCCATTTCTTTCAAATTCGATTCATTTTATAATTTTACATTCATGATATAATATAATTGTTAATTGTAACCACCCACCTTCCTTTTTCTAATTTTTAATTTTTATCTACGTGATTCTGCGGTATGTCCGATAATTTAAAGTATTCCAGTACAATCATCCTAGAATCTGAATACCGGCAACGCGTACTTAATAACGGTCGTCCAACGTCGATTTTCTATTACTATTTACGAGTATTTACTACCTACATCGGCAATGTATCCGAGAACTAAAAGTACTCGAGTACTTTGCATCAAGACTTATTAACGGTCGTCCAACCTCGATTCGCTATTACTATCTACAGTATCTACTACTTACATCGACAATGTATCGGAGAACTAAAAGTAGGTACTCGAGTACTTTGCATCAAGGTATCAAGAACAACTACTACTTTCAAGAATCGAGTATTTTCGATATTTTGTACTCGAGTACTCCCATCACTAGTTAAAATCACGGCTTAGTTTTAGACCGTCAAGGGAGAGAAGTGTGCAGCGCGGGCGTTTGAAAGAGCTCGCAGGGCACGTTCGTGTGGCCCAGCTATATAAAATATCAACGATCGCGCGAAATATATAGGTTCGTTATTCCACTGATGGACTTTACTTACGCTTAGCCGGCAATTCGTTTGTTATTTGAAGTTGTGGCTTGTGTTCGCAGTTTTTTTTAATTATTATGGCAATGCGAATGCCTTACGAAATATATTATAAATTTTATATTTGATAAAAGGCAGGAAATATTTTAGTTAAATAGATTTTTTGGTAGCTCTGCAGCAATGCAGCCCTTATGTACTATGCCGCTACTGATATGAGTGAATGTTTACGTTTCGCAACCGCTGATATAGACAAGGTCTTTGATTATATATAACTAGATTCACCATTCCCATAAGAAAAGAGTTGCGCTTTAAAGTCGAGCTTTTGATGCGGCCACCAGGAGCCCGCCACTTATACTTTACATCAAAACATTTTCGTCTAGTTAGGCGGCAAACCGATATCTCACTGAATAGCTTGATGTATATTTATACTTTTACTTAATAGGTGGCGTTATTGCGATTGATAGTACCTACAGCTTGTGTATTAAGTAATGTCTTCCCCTTTGAAGCGCTTATCAAGCATTCTTCTGCTCATGCCCGTTCGGTCGTTTCCGTAAATGCACCTGGAGATGTATAGTTAAGTATTAAGAATATTTCGGCCGAACAAAAATGACCAAATTGGCATGAGCCAGAAGAAAGTATGATACGCTCTTCAAAGGGGAGACATTGCCTTTTAGGCGAACACCTGCTCAAAAAAATCACAAGCAAAGTAAAAATATATCGATTTCCCATGTTGTGGTATTTTATTTGAAAATTGCTTTGGGATAATTTTTAGAATTCATATTTAACACTTTCTATTACTTTTCATTTGTAGGTATGAGTTATAATAATAAAAATGAAAATACATGCACAGTAAATACCCAGATAGCACCGGACGTCTTATGGATATCCGTTTTATGTCCGCATGTAAAACGGACATCCTTTAGACGTCCGTTACTGGATATCCATAAAACATACCTACGAATATATCGATCGGTATCGTAACTTTCGGTTACAGCATTTAGAATATGCATTCCCCACGAATGAAGGTATGATTATTTAAAATGCTACGTTAAAATTCTAGTAACACGAATGATATCGGTATTTCGCTAAAAATTTACGTTTAATTTCATATAGAAATGATTAATTTTTTTGCCGATATAATAGTAATTATATACCAAGGGAGAGAAGACATTTTTCTCAGCCGAGTAGCATTATTTCACGAGACGCGAAGCGTCGAGGGAAATAATGGCTAAGAGGCTGAGAAAATCTTCTCTGCCGTGGTTTATATACTATTTTTTCCACTACTAGCATATTTAACCGCTTTCTCAATAATAATGTAATATAATAAGCCGTTCTGATAAATGTTTAATTTAAGATATCCATAGAAAACATGTTAGTCTGTAAAAACAAATGAATAAACATTTAATGTCAAATTGAGATTTTATTCATGTCTTGTCACAATACCAAAAAAAATGTCAGACAGTAGTTGTACTCCTCCAGAAATCCGCAAGGAAGCAAATCAAATAGAGTATCAAAAATACTGGTACACTGGCTTGCAATAAAATCTCGTACACCTTATAATGTCAAGCAAGCTAATTTTTGAAGATTATTTTTCAATGTAAGCTGACTTTAAATTTGACGGATGTGACACTATGCATAGAGGTTGTGGTGACTTATAAAAATAGTGTACTTTTGGAAATGAAACGTCAAATTAGAAATGTCACAAAAGGTGAAATCAATATAGGTAAAACTAGGTGTACGAGATTTTATTGCAAGCCAGTACGTCAGGAATTAACATAACCTGCCATAATTGCGCTATTAATTATTATTTTAATAAGTAGTGTTTACCAAATTACGTTGCGGATTTCATTCCTGCATCTATACGACATCTATGGTTTTATATTCAAATTATTTCTATTCTATACATTTCTATTGAATAAATCATAATTTTTTCCACTACTAGCGTTAGAAGACGTCATTATTTGGTATGTTTTCAGGCCGAGAAGATGAATTTCTCTCCTAGTAGTCAATAATAAAAATTATCTCCTACTAGTAAATAATAAAAACAATTGACACTAATAAAATTATGATTACGAATGAAATCCGCAATTCAAGAAAAAAGGTTAGGTTAACATTTAACATAAATAAACAAAGTAGGAAATACGTAATTTGGTAAACACTACTTATTAAAATAATAATTAATAGCGCAATTATGGCAGGTTATGTTAATTCCTGACGTACTGGCTTGCAATAAAATCTCGTACACCTAGTTTTACCTATATTGATTTCACCTTTTGTGACATTTCTAATTTGACGTTTCATTTCCAAAAGTACACTATTTTTATAAGTCACCACAACCTCTATGCATAGTGTCACATCCGTCAAATCTAAAGTCAGCTTACTTTGAAAAATAATCTTCAAAAATTAGCTTGCTTGACATTAAGGTGTACGAGATTTTATTGCAAGCCAGTGTACCAGTATTTTTCATACTCTATTTGATTTGCTTCCTTGCGGATTTCTGCAGGAGTACAACTACTGTCTGACATTTTTTTTGGTATTGTGACAAGACATGAATAAAATCTCAATTTGACATTAAATGTTTATTCATTTGTTTTTACAGACTAACATGTTTTCTATGGATATCTTAAATTAAACATTTATCGGAACGGCTTATTATATTACATTATTATTGGGAAAGCGGTTAAATATGCTAGTAGTGGAAAAAATAGTATATAAACCACGGCAGAGAAGATTTTTCTCAGCCTCTTAGCCATTATTTCCCTCGACGCTTCGCGTCTCGGGAAATAATGCTACTGGGCTGAGAAAAATGTCTTCTCTCCCTTGGTATATAATTACTATTATTATTGCCAATTGTTTTTATTATTTACTAGTAGGAGATAATTTTTATTATTGACTACTAGGAGAGAAATTCATCTTCTCGGCCCGAAAACATACCAAATAATGACGTCTTCTAACGCTAGTAGTGGAAAAACATTATTATATTATAGGTTATTATTATTTAATAAACATATATGCGTTGCACGTATGTTTAGGTACAGAAGTTGTCAGCGCGAACCAAGTATTTGTATTAAAATTTTAACAATTTCTACTTACTATATATATCTATACTAAATATAAAAAAAATCAATGGGAATAATTTTCTTACTTCTATGTTTTAAAATTCCCGCGCATAGTTCTCTGTTTAACATAAAGCGACAAGTGATCTTACGTCTGTCTACGAAAGTACAGTGACAGTTGGTGGCAGTAGCATATGACAGGTACGTGATAAAGTTACTATGCTAAAAGTATTTCAAAGTTAAAGTCACGTTTGCAAATATGGTCTGGGTACACGGAAGATAGATTTTCTCATTTTAGTTTTCAACGATGGTATATTTGACAAACGGATTTCTACGGATGTCCCAAACGATACCTTATGGACATCCATAACATGCTCCGGGATAACAAAGCATAACGAATGGATGTCCATAAGCTATCCTCTGCAATATCCATATAAAAAGCATGTTTGTAACAAATGTCCATAAAGCGCCCACAAGATGTCCATAGGACGTCTGTTCGGATGTCCGTTTTAAAGCCATGTTTATGACAAATGGACGTCCAATGGATATCCATAGGATGTCCGACGGACCTCAAATGGATTTCAAGCACGGGGTAGAATCTCTTATGGCAAAGTTGGGGCAAACTGAGTAGTACATGACTAAGCCCACGAGATGTCGTTGGTAGTAGTAAGCAGTAAGTGCGCAGGTGCCACAGGATTCGTTGCACGCTGGTTTGAGGAACATCTGGTTACTCGCCATTATTGTTATTGTTGTTATGGGTCGTAGACATCTTTTCGTAGTGCTAGTGTGTGATTTGAATGAATAGCTGTAATTCTATTCGCTTTATCTAATATTTTCATAGCACTTGGGTAACACAATAACTATTTCTATATATCATACCGTTTGTGTGAAAGATATTGTAGTTTTATGTAGTTTTTCTATCTTCTCATAGCGTTTGTGTGACAGATGGTGTAGTTTTTCGTAGTTCCTCTATCTCTTCATAGCGTTTGTGTGAAAGATATTGTAGCTTTGCGTAGTTCTTCTATTGTCTAAGACCCGATATAACCTGTTAAAAGTTTTAAAATCGTGTTTTATTGTCTGTTTCCCGCATTTACAATTATGTCCAAAAATATACAAATTTCTGTATTAATGCATAGACTTATTGTATATTTCTAATAAAAACAAGATATGTTTATACAATAGTTGTTCGTTTCACCGTTATTAACGGAGATTAATTTAGAAATCTAGTTCATCATTTAAATAATTCATATTACCCGCCCTTTCAATTTAGTTCATGACTAAGGACGTAAGAGGGAGTACATGTACTTTGCTCCAAGTGTTTACACGTGAGTTTCCGATCTATTTGTACCTTATCTATGATTTCAAGTTTTAATATCTTAGTTATTTATATTGGTTTGAATACATGCAGGCCCGCCGCTAGCTGTTTGAACGCTAGCGTGCAATACCGATTAGGCCGCCCCCTGTACAATTGTAGACATGCAAATTATGACAATGTTTTATTTTTTTTTTTTCGATATGATTTTGTCGCCGATGCCGCCCCCTTGAAAATGCCGCCCTTGTGCGCTGCACGCCTTGCACGCCCGCACGCAGCGGCCCTGAATACCTACATGCTTTTCAATTCTTATTTGTTGTTATTTTTGTTGTGACACTGTTGCCTCTGGATTTATAGCTTTATATGTACCTAATTAAGAATCAAGCTAATTAAGTCACAATGAATAAATTTAGGATAACATATTAATATTTATTCCAGAAACTTTTCGATTTCCTCTACTCTCAGATGTATAGATACTTGTAAATTACTTTACTACAGACTACTATAAATTGTTCTTTTTCTATTTCTACAATCGATAGTCTTAGGGCCGTTTGCACTACCTTTACTTAAAAGTTAACTATATACTATACCAATTATCAAAATCAACATAGTTGTAAATTTCTTTTTTCATATTTTTTATTGCAGTGATTTTTTACGTAGGTCGAGAAATATGCAAACAATCAAAAATTGAATTACCTTAATATAAAAACAAACGCTTTGCAGTTGTGAAATGCACACAAAATACATTAATCCAAACATATTTTACATCACTTACGGCCGTTTGTACCGTCCCCAGTTCAATCAAGTTAAATTATAATTCAAATTAAATCTTAGTTAAATCGTAACAAAAGATTTAACTATTCATTTACATTTTAGTCTTTTGTTAAGATCTTTGTGCATCTAAAATTCCGATTTAACCTTGAATTAAATTGAATTATAATTTGATAACTTGATTTAACTATAGGGACGGTGCAAACGTCCGTTATGTGTAATAATTTTGCCACAGGTTCTCGTACTTATTTCTATTGTGATTTTTTAACATAAAAATCATTTTCTGCAATATTACTGTTGTTAGTTATGGGCACTTGTTAAGAGATAGCGGATGAGGTATGTCGGTTGTATGCTAAGCTGAAATATATAATGGACTTGGTCAATCTAATAGCACAGTTATAATAATAGTTATGTATAGTCCAAAGGACGAGGTTCCAGTCTAGTAATGTTGGTTCCCTACTCTTTGCGCCTAATTTTCCCCTCCACCGATCTTGGCACGTGGCCTCCCAACACCGCTTATTCGATCAGCTGATTCAATAGAGTTGTACATCTTTTTTGAATGGTTGGTGGTATAACCAGTGTACAGTCTTGTATCTCTTTCAGAGATAAGGATCTCTTTCGAATATGAAATCATATGAAATTAAAATTCGTTGTCTGCAGTATAAAAATGCATCGTTTTGTGTCACATATATGCAACCCACAATACAGATTCAAATTATTTTTCGTATAGGGATTTTATTAGGTTTACTTTAGTTTTTATTTTGAATTTGGCAATCCTAGTAACGGGCTCGATTGTTGTGTGTCTTTATTTATGGAGAGGTTATTTTTAAGATAATTAAATTTTTATTAACAATAATCATAGAAATGTTTAAACATAATTGAAAGATTAACTTTAGCATCACTTACCAAGGAAAAAAAAATGGAAACAATTTTAGAGCAACAAAGACGCTATCATGAGGAACGCGAACGACTTGTGGATGCGATGGTCAAAGAAATGCTGCATAAAAAGACGAGCGTAAGCTTAGTTTTCATATATTGTATAAATTTGTTTAAGAATGCTTTTTTAGTATCGTGAATTAATTAATTCAGATCATCGTTTAAAGTATTTGCTTGACAAGTATCTGACTAGTACGGAGCGATTAGTTGAATTGTATGAAGACAAGGATGGGCAAAGAAAAGCTGAAGTAGCATCATTAACAGGACCAAATGAGTTTCAAGAATTTTATAGTCGATTAAAACAAATTAAGGATTTTTATCGTAAACATCCGAATGAGGTAATAATAATAATAAGCTTATCATAACGATGCATGGTAATCTTGAAAATGTGTCACCATTCCTTCTGTTTATTTTCGTTTCAATATTGTATGTATATCATAAAATATAGTTTGTCATCTTTTCTTGTTGCTACGGTTATGTATTATCAAATTCTTATTATGCTTAAATATTTCTAAACCCCAAAATCTGGGTGATGGCTATTATATTAAAATATGTTACCAAAAATATAATTTATCATTGTTAAAGCAATGATTAAACTTTCAACTTTCCACATTGTGTCATAGAAATATGAATTTTTGAGTTTTTAAAGCACTGAAATGGCATTACTTAGACCCAATCTGTAATTAACAAGATCAAAATTTGAAAAACGCAAAATATACAATATATTTCATTTAAAATGACGAAGTTTATATGTAGTTTGTTTAGACAAAAAAGTTTCTTTAATAATAATTTTAAAACATGCAATTTATTAACTCAAACCTCTTCAACATCTATTAGTGTGTTTATGAACCTACTATCAGCTGTTGGCAGCAAATTTGAAATAAAGCCATTTTTGCATACAATAATTTTTGTTAAGAAACATAAACTAGGAATTTTTAAAATGTCAAGATTTAATTCTATACTGTTAAATGAACAAAAAACAATCACGTGTTTAAAGAAACAATATTTATTTTATTTTTGAAAATAAAATATTTCCAGTATTATTAATTGATTTGTCCATTAAAGCTATATGGAAGTAGTAGGACTCTCTCAGTATCATCATAAAACCCAAAAAATATTTCTACTGAAATCGTTAATTTTTGTTGAGTTTATGTTATCTTAAGATGTAAACGATTGTTAAATGTTTTTTTTTTAGATAAGTGTCCCAATGTCTGTTGAATTCGATGAGTTAGCCAAAGCTAGAGAAAATCCAACAGAAGAGATGTCTAGTAAGTACTGCAAAATAATTTACACTTCAAAAAATTTTGTACAATACGAAAAAAATACCGCAATTACTATCTTTGCAGATCTTGTTGATTTTTCTGATGAAGAAGGCTATGGAAAATATTTAGACTTACATGAATGTTATGAAAAATACATCAATTTAAAAGGAATTGAGGTTAGCATGTGGCTACATAAATTGTAGCTCATATTTATCACAATCTTTTTTAGAAAGTCGATTATATTACATATTTAGGAATGTTTGATCAACTATATGACATTCCAAAAGAAAGAAAAACTGGAGAATATCGGAAATATTTGCTGATGTTAATAGATTATTTGTCTTGGTTTGTTCAAAGAATAAAACCATTAATGGACATAGATTTGCTATTACAAACAGCCGTAGATATCGTAGAACCAACTTGGGATTCTGGAAATGTACCAGGATGGCCTGTAAGTTCAGCATTTATTATAAGTACTATGTATATTTGTGTAGTATTCTAAGTCCAAATTCTGGGTTAATTATGTATAGTTATATGTAAGATTACTTCCAAATCTTAATTGTTTAGTTTTCTGTAGTTTGATTGTTTAGAAAAGTACCCAAGTAACCATGCATTTCATATTTTTAGAAAGAAACAGGATCTGCATTAACAAATGTTGGCGCACATTTAGAACTTTCAGCATTTTCATCGTGGGAAGAATTAGCTTCGTTAGGATTAGATAGACTTAAATCGGCCCTCATGGCACTAGGACTAAAATGTGGAGGGTGAGTAAGTGCATAGTGTATCTAGGGAAATATAGTTCTGACTTTGTAGAACGCTGGAAGAACGAGCGCAGCGGTTATTTTCAACTAAAGGACTTACGTCTTTGGATCCTTCATTGTTAGCTAAGAAAGCAGGGAAAGCAAGCAAGGAAAAAGAGCAGCAAAGACAAAAAGAGTTAGCATGTTTAGAAGCTCAAGTATACAAGTAAGTATGTATGTGTATTATTTTGGAAGTTGATGCTTGACATCATTGAATATTATTCACAAGGTTGAGATGACTCATTCATCATTTAAATAAATCAGCACCGCATAAACACACATGCTTACATACAGGGTGATTGGTGAGAATGGCTTGTTAAAAGTATTATACAAACGGAACGGAATTTTAAAACAAAATTTTGCAGTTGGATATGGTTGAACATGAACTATAACGTGAAAATATTTTTGAATAAATATCACTTTCGGTTTACCGGAAGTGGGCATCAACTTCGATGTTTTAAATAGGACGCTATAAAATAAATTACAAATTCAGCTTCTATGATAAATTTTACACATATTTCATGTATCATACCCTATACCTAAATACCATGCCTTCTGAGTTATTCGCGACTAAAGAAAAAAGTGACAGATTACCAATCTTACTTTATAGCGATATTACGTCACTTATATCTAAATCTGGTAGTAAAAAAGATGAATGAGATTTTGTATACGCATAGCTGATAGTATAGTTACACAACATTTAAAGTTCTTCTCTGTAACATTATACAGGGTGTTTAAAAACTTAGTTGTTTATAAATAAGCTTAATCTGCGGAAAGTAGATTTTTTTTAATGGAAAGGTATACATTTTATTAGATATTCTGATTCTACAAAAGATTATCTTTTAATCCGTATTAGGTGTTCCTATACCTAAAATGTAAGGTGAATAAGTTATAACGATTTAATTAGTCGCCGTACCTAAAATGCTCAGATATGTCAATTTACTGAAGCAAGGGTGCTTAGCTCATTTGTTTTACATAGTTACTGGCCACTTATCTTGACGTCTGTCATTTTAGTTAGTTGTTCTCGCGTACACTGAGAGAAATAGATCTACACCAGTACAATAATTAGGATAAACAATGCAAGTATTTACTTTACAACAACAAAACGCCATTCTCACCAATCACCCTGTATATGTATAAACAATTGAATTCGTCGTTCTCGGTAGGTTTCGTCGCCCACTATATTTATACATAGGATATCCACTATGCATAGATTTTAGCAAGAAAGGGTGGGCGTAGTTGCGCTGCTATAATAAGGAAATAGCACGAGCATCTTAACATCCTGGTAAGAAATAAATCGTCCACATGCAAGGGGATTATCAATCTATACGTAGTAAAAGTTTTTTAGTTTCCTAGATATCCGTGAAATTTACTTTAAAATCAAGAATACATAGAAATTACTATGGCAATAAACAATTGCAATTTTGACAACTATTGTTTAAAGTCGCTTGTGTCATTGTGACATTTAAAGTGTGTGATCACATTGAAAGTGTATAAAAGTTAAGGCATATGGGAAATCACGGCAAAATCCTGTCCTTGCGGCTCTCTATGCAGAGTGGTTTTCAGATAGATATCATTCTCCACGTGAATTCCTTTTACGTGTGGTGTAACATTGTAGGAAAAACGCAAATATATCGACCCAAGCCTGGGCAACATGAAGGAGCAGTTAAACCTGTACTCATTGTCAATCTCGAGGAGGTGGGCCAGGATACCTGCACAGCAACATGATTCCTCCTATGCCGTACCATATCCATAAGTTTTTCGTTAGAGAAATTGTGCGCCATAATTTTTATAAACTTCAAATGTGATGACACTAGTTAAATGATACGATAACACAAGCGCGCTTAAACAACAGTTGTCAAAATTATATTTATTTATTGCGGTCATAATTTCACGTAATTTCTATGTATTCTTGATTTAAAAGTAAATTTTACGGATAGGTATCGAGGAAACTAAAAATCTTACTGCAATTTCTTCACCTATTAGCAGTGGCGGCTCGTGGTTGGAAGCGTAGAGTGTTCATAAAATCAAGAACTTGCAAATTTTTTACTAAAATTATAAAAAAAATTTAAGGTGATCTTTTGGTGCTATATCTAATTCCGAGCTGAAATTTATCAGACCACTGAAAATTGCGGAATTGGAGGAATCTTTCGTTTCATCGTGGCCTTGAAGTGCCAGCCTTGAAGTCCCGCAAAACTATGCAATCAATAATTTTTGAAAGAACATATCTATTTTTTCTTACCTGTTCATTTTGTTGTTGAATATTTCGTTTAAATGCACTGTCGAACTGTTGTCGTATATCTACTTTTCCTAGCAGGTTCATCTCTAATTGAGCATTAATGTGAGCTTGGGCATTCTTATGTTTTTTTTTTGCCAAATGAGGCAGATCCGTCACTCCAATTTTTTACCAAGACGATTCTGCAGCACCGCGACAAAATAACACGTAAGGGAAGCAAAACAAACTTACTAACACTGCACCAATAATTTTTTTCGTACATGTCCTTAAATTTTCTTGTCTCTAGATTTGCCCTTTGTAGTTTACGTCAAATTAAGTTCTGGTTTTGTTTGCCCACATTTTTGACTTGAATTTTTTTTTCATAACTAAACAAATTAAAATTGTCTTTCAAATATTGCACAGTAAAACTGTTTGCATCCATAATTCTATCGGCCTCCGATTTTATACAGTGAAACGCAGAATTATGCGTTATAAAAATACTCATTGCATTGTGTGTGGCGAGTTTCCAATATTACTGCATGTGTCTTGTTGTAAACGTCTAAATCGAACAAACCTATTGGCATTTAATGAGCGCTACCACAATCGCTAACTTCATGCGCGTGCATTTGCTTTTGGCATCACATTATTGAGCTTTTACTAAATAAAAATACCATACATTTTTTAATTGCATTATATTTCTAGCTACTTTGTCTTTTATATGGAACTACATGTATACCGGTTAATTTGAGACATATGATAAATAACGGCGGGAAGGGGCAAAAATTCGCTAAGAAGTGGGGACGCGTACAAGTCTCTCTATCACAGTCTAGTCTCGTCTAGTCTACAGCGCTGTGATAGACTCATACGCGACCCCACTTCTTCGTACCCCTTGCCTCTTCACGCCGATATTTATCCTACGTCTCAAATCAACTGGTATATGTATCTAGGTTATGATTAAGAGATATCGTTAAAAAAGTTTTACTTCGTCAAATAATTTTTGCAATTTTTTTACTGCAGCTCTTCCAATTTTGTTATGTTAATCAGCAACAGCCTAATGCAGTTATAGTTTTATAGAAATTATAATAATTCCAATATTCTTCCTCGTTAAGAAATCTATGGTACTCTAAAAATGAAGAAAATTTAAACTTCCCACACAACTTCGAAACGTGTAACAAATATAGCATAGACAGGAGCACTAAATTTGTGCACCAGCCCGTATGAAATCTGCCGCAACCCTCTCCACCCCCACTACGTCCTTCATGCCGCTAGACACCGACAAAATCAACGTAGCCCCGCCTACTTGGTGCACGTGTTCCGTCGATGCGATGTATAGAAAGGAACGTCACGTTTACAAAACTCCTGCCTGCGTTTCATTTATGGTATCCGTAAATTCGACAGGATATCCCACACACTGGGATGGGCGTGTTGGATTAATATGTCAAGGAGGGCTGAATTTCATCCACCATTTTTTATCATAAGGTGATTTTCTATAGAAAGCCCAGTTACTTACATCGTAAGATTCTGTTCAGAACGGACGTGCACAATGTTAATGTGAGAAATAAAGGCCTACTAACTCCTTCAGTTCACCACCTAGAAATTTTCAAGAGATCATTTTCATACAACGTGGCTAAATCGCTAAATTCAATTTCACCTGCGTTGTGTTCTTTGCATCCCTCCGCGTTTGCGCGCTAGCTACGCAAGCAATACTTCTCATCTTACTGAGTGCCGTGATGTTTTTTTTTTTTTTTTCTTTATTATCCTAATTCAGGGGTTCCCAACCTTTTTGTACTCTAGAGCACATTCTAAAATATCGGTCGAGTGGCGGGCACCACTAATCGACCAACTCCTTCCATAACTTCTCATTTTCCCATAATTTATTAATAAATAATAAACAAAACAATAAATAAAATTGCATACACCCAGAGAAATGTATTTACAAAACGTAAACAAAGTAAATAAAAAACAGAAATACAAAGAATACATTTTATAAAAAAATATAATATCTATAAAATATATCATATAAAAATATAATGTCAATGTGATCTTTGGCATTGCATATTATTGGCCAGTGCCTCATAATTAGGAGAGTATGACGATAATCCTGTTAGTAAACAATCATAAAGATGCTCATCGGTGAGTCGAGATCTATATCTTGACTTTATTAAGTTCATGGTTGAAAACAATGATTCGCATAAATATGTCGAACCGAAAAATGATTCAATTTTATATGCCGCTTTTTTCAAAAATGGGAACTTCTCTCTGTCCACTGTATTCCAAAAGTCCTCTGATATTAAGGATTTTAGCAAATTTTCTTAAGTTCCAAAATTTCTAACTCTACTTCTTCAGTCTTACCTTGAACAAAATCTGCAATACATGCGGCCATTTCCATTACATTTATTTGGCAAGTAAAAGGATTGATACAGAAGGAAACAATTGGCTCGATAAGTGTAAACTGCAAAAATCTCTCTTCAAACTGTTTTTTTAACACTTGAAGATGCTTAATAAATAATGACCCGTCTACTTCATTGTTACCTAGCATTTTCTTCATATGTGGGAAATGCACGAGAGAATTGATCTGCAGGTGTGATATCAACAAATCCAATTTAGCTTTAAATGACTTTACAGAGCTTATCATTTCAGCTATGTTTTTGTGTTTCCCCTGCAACTCTAAATTTAAAGAATTCAATTTTTCCATGATGTCTGTGAGAAATCCCAAATCAATCAACCAGCGAGGGTCAGCTAGTTCATCATAATTTTCCTTTTTATCGTTTATAAATGTTTTTATTTCTTCAATTAAACTCACAAATCTTGTAAGAACCTTTCCTTTACTAAGCCAACGTACTTCAGTATGCAGAATAAGATCATGTTCTTTATCTTCAGTATTTTCTAACAGGGCCTTGAAAAGTCGGTGTTGCAAAGGAGCTGCTCGAATAGAATTGATTATTTTTGTAACTATTTTCATAACATGTTCAAATGGCAATATTTTAGAACACAGAGCTTCCTGATGGATAATACAATGATAGGACATAAAGTTTGAAAATGATTCATCCTTCTTGCAGAGGGCAATAAATCCTTTGTTTTTACCAACCATTGCTGGTGCCCCATTTCAGTTATCGCAGACAGCTTGTGCAAAGGCATATTTATTGACTTCGCGTATGTTCTGAATGTATTATAAATATCCTCACCCCTTGTCTGTCCTTTCATAGGTAATATTTGCAACATATCCTCTTTTACTGTAAAGTTACTAAATACCATTCTCACCATAACTGCTAACTGTGCGGTGTCTGATATATCTGTTGACTCGTCAAATTGTAGGGAGAACCAGTCACATATTTCCAAGTCAGTCTTTAACTGAGTTTGTATGTCTGTTGAAATTACATGTATTCTTCTTGTGACGGTGTTATTTGACAACTGTAAGTCTTGTATTGCTGAGACAATCTCACGTTTGTTAGAAAATCCATCAAACAAACAATCGGCACCAGTCAAAAATAGTTCTTTAAACAACTCACCATCAATGAAAGGTTTCTTCTTTTTTGCGAGCACGTGAGAAATTTTAAAAGAAGCAATGGTGGCCTTTTTTTGCCAATTTTCCACATGTCTAGTGAAAAAAGTCTGTTGCGCAGTTAGACTTGATTTTAGTTGACATATTTTTTTCTTTCTTACTTCAGATTTAAGTGGATAATTCACATCAAAAGTGGCATGAATTGTCTGAAAGTTCGTTCAACATTATGTTTTTTCGGTACTGCAATACTGGTACCACACAACAAACAAACGCATTTATTTTTCAAATTAACAAAACAATATGATTCCTCCCAGTCAGTGTTAAAATTATAGGTTCGTAGTCTTTTACTCGGTCCACTCATTTTAGGACTAAAAAAATAAAAATAAATAGTAATTGAACTACTATAAGTAAATTGTCGCTTAGTAATATAATAGAATACGCACCTCGCTTTTAGCCCGTTAAAAATTTTCAGAAGAAGACCCGAACGCAGTTCAATCGCAATCAAATGCAACAACGCGGTTCTAGGCGGGAATGCTATGTGCAAGGTCCGTATATTGGAAGGTTACCTCGTAACTTTTTAACCAATCAAAAAAGAGCGGGAACGCGTTTTCATATATGCTCTTTTTAAAAAGTAAAGTAGTGCATGTACTTATGTCAAAATAGATATGTCAACACAAATGGGGTTTACCTCTAATACTAATACCTACTATATGTCAGGTAAAAGTGCCAGGAACTCTTTCCAATATAGCTGGTTGCAAAAGTAATACATTAAAAGCGAAAAGAGAAGAAGAACAAATAGCATTTCATAAATTTCCTAATACATAATGTATACATACATTAGAAATCCATCGATTGCAAAATGTAAAAGGAAAACGGAATTTTCAACTGAATATAAAAGGAATGGTAAACATTTTCAAACCGAAGATTGCAAAAGAAGCAAACTTTTCAATAGATTACAACGAAATTTGAAAAATAAAATGGTAGGTCTTTTTATTTCTACAAATATTATCTTCTTATTGACATTTGTTATTATTAGTATTTCGCAGGGATTTTAATTGTATTTACAAAAATGAATTTTGTGAGAATATATTACTGGAACTACTTTATCTTATTATTCCATTATTCCAACATTAAATGTACTAGCTTCAAAACCACAAACCGTTTATTACATATTTGCACTATTTATACTTTTTAAAAAGAGCATACATGATGACGCGTTCGCGCCCTTTCTTTGGATTGGTTAGAAATGTTACGAGGTAACCTTATAATATACGGACCTTTAACGGCTCGCCGTTAGGCAAGTTGCGACAAGTACTCCTGCAAAGGAACCACTCATACATACAATATCGTACACATACGAACGTATTTAATAAACCTAGCTAGGCACTCCAAAAAAATTAAAACTAACAAATAAATAAAAATAATTCACATTTTTAATTAATGTTTAAGAAAAAAATCAGTCTGTGTCGAATAGTGGCGAGCACATACGAATCGTTCCGAGGGCGCCATGGTGCCCGCGGGCACGAGGTTGGGAACCTCCGTCCTAATTAGTACTTAGTTGGTTCTGCAATTGCTTTCTTGTATTTGTGTTTAGACTTATGCGTGTGCTTATTTTGGCCAGGTTCAGAAGGAAGACCAGCTGCCCGCTGCAAGTAGCTGATTCTGAACCTTTCGGTACATCTATAATTTAGTACTATTGTATAACTTATTGTTTTGTTTTGAATTTACCAATAAACTGCTATTATTATTATTATTTCGATTGTCTGCGTTATATTTCACGAACGATCGAGTAATACATTTTAGTAGTTTGTAATCGAGGATTTGTTTATTTTATTAGTTTGTAATCGAGGATTTGTTTATTTTATTAGTTTGTAATCGAGAATTTGTTTAGGGGGTTCACGTGCGCATGTGCTCTTATACAGAAACCGCCACTGCCTATTAGTCATTGTTTGTTATGAAGAATAAATCCACAAGTTTATGCGTATAGGTTGAGAATTATCCTATATACATACACGCATATTGTTCCTGGAAAATCATTTGTGGGCGGTTTTCCGGTTCCGTGTATATACTGTGTCCAAGATAAGAATGAACTACATGGGGATCTCGGGAACGGTAAAAAATACAAAGTTGCTTAAATTGGCAAAAAGTTGCGCATTTTAGTGACCTTTTACATAGCATTTATTTAATTCAATCGCGCTGTTTAATTTATGAGATATTTAGGAAAACGTGTTTTTTTTAATTGTAAATGTAGAATATTACTCCATATTATTGGAGAAGTATTCGTCTAAGCTGTAAAGGACTCTCTTGCTGAGCTTTGGATGCAGCACCTTTTTGAACATTTTGTTATTCAGTTGCTTTAGTTCACGAGGTAAGTGATTGTATATTTTTACAGTTTGTGTTATTACATTTCTGCTCACAATACTTTTAGTGCTTTGAGGAGGGAAAAGATGATGACCGTCACTCATACCACGTGTGTTATAATGATGTGCTAATTGTTGACCACTAAACATTTCGTAGTTTTCACGTATGAATAGCGCACACATTCATATATATAGATAGCTAGCATATCGAACCTCTGTTATAGTGCGTTATTATTACCACGTCTACTATAAAATAATCTAAAAACAAATAAATTTACTTCTTTTTGCCAAAAAGTAACTCCTAAAATGTGTATAATTTGTCGTTGAATTCGTAACTAAAAATGTCATTAGATACAGTATGTACTTTTTTCTCCGTCCATATAAAAAAAGGAAGTTGTTGATGGCTTGTCAAAAACGAACAAAAAATATAAAAATACACTCTTGTAGAGATATAAAAGTGCCAATGAAGAACTTTTATTTATTTTTCGATAACGATAAAGAAAAAATAAAAACGAAAATTTAAAAAAACCTCTTTTCATAAATATCTTAAAATCTAAACAACTCAATTCAATTAAATAAACGCCGCGTAAGAGGTCACTAAAATGCGCAACTTTTCGCCAATTTAAGCAACTTTGTATCCCTTACCGCTCCCGAGATCCCCATGCAGTTCATTCTTATCTTGGACACAGTATATATGCTGATGTATACAGGCTAACAACCCGAACTACGAAAGCCTATTAATAGGAGAGGGTGGTGGGAGTTAAAATGTAAATGTATCCATTAAATGTATCCATTTTTATACCTCATTCCAAGTAAGAAGGGAGCGTTATGAATAGATAGGGTCTAAAATAAACGTCTGCGATTGGTTAAAATCTAGTGCATATTTACACAAGAACAATTTGTCAAAATTGCATAAATGTCAGAAACATCAAAAAGGTTATAGGTAGGGCGATTATTGGACTTTATTGTTTTCTTTATGCATTTCATCTTGATTCTTCATACAAAATGGTTTTTTTTAGAGCTTCTGAATAGATAGATGGATAGATACTTTATTTCTCGTAATAATATACACTACAGATATACATACAATAAATGTCATATAGTAGAAGCTGCAGCTAGTATGAGAAGAAATGTATTCTTGTTGGAATTTATTTCTAACTATTCATTATTCCATCCATCATGTTTGTACTACCCATTTCCTTCAATTTTAGATCAATTTTGTATTATTTTCTCGGAAAATAAAGATTTAGCTGTTACAATACACTGACAGTGACAGTTGTCACATCACATGTCATAATACGAGGGTGAATCAAATTTAAACGAGACTTTTGGGCCTGCGCGCGCAATAGTGATGGAAGAACGTTCCGCTGTTATTGGCTGTTAGGTTGGTTTGTCAGGAGTGGAGGAAGCACGTTACTCATCATCGACCGTACAAAAATTGGAGCAACTGGGTTGGGAGACACTTGAACACCCTCCATACAGTCCAGACCTGTCTCCCTGCGACTTCCATGTCTTTGGTCCTCTCAAGGAAGCTTTGGGAGGGCAAAAATTCCACAGCGATAAT
This sequence comes from Holotrichia oblita, assembly GCA_023690525.1. NCBI lineage: Eukaryota > Metazoa > Arthropoda > Insecta > Coleoptera > Scarabaeidae > Holotrichia > Holotrichia oblita. Next base: position 44,488,682 of record CM043020.1, read on the forward strand.
GAGGTAGAAGCATACGTGCGCAATTGGCTACAAACACGACCTGACTCTTTTTACCTGGAAGGAATTACAAAATTACCTAGACGCTGGGAAAAATGTGTTTATAAATCAGGAGATTATGTAGAAAAGTAAACTATTATTGTTTGTGCGTTTAAAATCAAAATAAATATTTTAAAAAATAAGTCTCGTTTAAATTTGATTCACCCTCGTATTCACTTATTGAAGCTACTATTTGAACAGTTTTGCTTAAATTTTCTTATTTATACTCTTATGGTTTTGGTAAACGTCAATACGTGAATATGTAATTATGGCTGATGCTGCTCTCACAGGTTCCTCAAAAAATGCGAGGTGCAGGCATGTAACATGTGGGGAAAGGCTTCATCGGACAGTAAATGAAATTGGGATTAGCAAAAAAAACTGTTTAAAGACACCATCGGAGATATTGAGTTAACTGGAAACGCCGCTAAAGAAACGGATATATGTCAAATGAAATATGACAAATTGGACGAAGCTCAAAAAAGTGCAATTAGAAAGCATTAAATGTGTTTTATTAGTGTCTGTAAAGATGTTATTCTACATAGTGAACAGTCAACTATCAGACAATCAAAATCAAATTTTAAATTAACCGCGATTTTTGCAAATCACAAACTTGTTCTTGTGTGATATGTGCTCCGATTGTAGCGTCATTTCCTCCATTCGTATTTGGAATGGACAATAGTATTGTAAACTTTTTATATGACAGGAATGTCAGTGGTTATGCCAGTTACTTTACGGAACCATCAAACTTTCTCCTAAGTTTCTCCTAAACATTGCTGGTTGCTTATTTAACTACTTATAATATGTATGTTTTTGAATATAAACGTGTAGAATGTGTTAAAGAAACCACTTTATAATTTGCACTTTTTCATGAATTGTGTATTCCATTAGGATAAAATTCGATGGTTGGGTAAAGTATTTGACATAACTACTGACATTACTGTCATATAAATAGTTGACAATACTAAAATGGATACTTTTAATACCTCCCACTATCTTCTCCTACCAATAGGCTTTTGTAGTTCAAGTTGTTATCCTGTATACAGGATGTAACAATACTGCGATATTCTTTCATATCTCCCTTGCTGTACAAAATAAAGCAAATATTTAAATACAAAAATTGTTTAGCTTTATTTTGAAATCTATAATGTAAAATTATTTCGTAGTATACGGAGTGTTTCGTTTGCCCGTAATCACTACTAATTTGACATTTTAAATAGAACATTTTATATATTATTACATTTTTGAATTGTCCAAAGTATTTTAAGACCACTTTATATAGGATAATAGTCACCTATTTTCATTGGTTTGCAAAATATCTACATTTGTTTGAACATTTTGACATTTCCGTATATTTAGAAAAATGCCATTATCTCAGTAACGGAAAAATGTAACATCGTGAAACTTTATGCAATGATAGAAGCATCTTCTGTGATGACAAATATTGTTATACCCTGTATACTCTAGATGATAGCTTGCATGTTCTGCTGTTACAACTACAGATACATATATTTTATTAAAGATTAAAATGTGGAAGATCATTTTGTCGAACCCCGTATATTTGTATATGTTAATTTGTATATGATATATACAAATTAATTTAGCTGATAACTCTTTACAGTTCTAGAATGTTCTTCCACATGTATTTTATATAAAGGAGACAGTGGGAAATAACTTTAATCTAAAAAACCTAACTACTACTAAAACTACTTTTAGAGCTGGTTCAATTGCCTTTAAACTGCCATTTGTTACAAATATTACTCTGGATATTAGCTTATCTAATTCGGTTTTATTTATCCTTACAATGAAAAAGCTTAAGCTCATAGAACCACTGAGACTATACGTGCCACTCAAATTCCCGCTGGTTTCACATGCTTCTTTGGTTCTTTAGAAAATTGCAATGTTTTCAGAAGTTTGCCCCTCATTTTAGCTTTAGTAAAGATACTGCCAAATACTGTCTACTCTTCTAACTCAAGTAGACCTTAATAAAGCCTATTTAAATCGTCAGAAATATTCGGTTGTGTGAGTAAGGATATAAGTGTAGCGAAATTGTTAGTGGACCGGTTGCTGCATCGTAGGAATACAGGCGTATTGAAATAATTCGTGTTCGCTTAGCCAGCTTCGTCGTTTGTATAATGGGTAAGATTTTTTTTTACAAGATTCGACAAGTTTCATCGGATACGTCATTTCATTTTTTTAACATAAAAAGTTACATGATTATGTTGTTATTTACATTACAAGCTAAGAAAGTTTATTTTTGTCCCTTTTTTTACTTTTCATTCGCAGGATGGAAAATTATACTTTCCGACCTAGCAACGCACAGCAACCAGAAAGTTCAAACGTTTACTTTCTAGCGTGTTGCTAGGGTTAGAAACTTCATTTTTTTTTAAGTACGAAGCACGTCCAGGAAATAGTATTGGTTGCTATCTCGTGCTGTGAGAATTATTTTCCCAAGGTTGGCAATACTAAGTGGTAGTAGGGGTTCTTCTGAATACAACCAGCACAGATGACCCTCGTTAGTATGAAAACTCGCCTTGTAGTGCTCGTTTTCCTGTTGGTATATTTATTATATGTTCGTATGTAGTACGTAATAAAGTTTCATTTCAATTATTCGGCACTCTAATAACCGATGATGGTCACGGATAATCGAGGTCTTACTCCGCCAGAATTTTTTCATACTTTATTCTATTCTTTCTCCTTTTTTTGTTTAGTTTTATGCTAATATTTGTAACTATTTTGTGTATGAAAAATAAAGTCACTATTATTACTTTATTAGGCGATATTCATATAAAAATATGTTCTTCCATATTCTTCTTGTTTCTTTTAGGATAGCAGAAATTGTTTCTGCTCAACGTGCTGCTACAAAAGAGAATGTTCAAAGAAAGCAGGCTAGAACAGACGGCGAAAGAGATGATAGTGAAAATGAAGAAAGCGAGGAAGAAGATTTAGATGATGATGCAGACGACGTACCCTATAATCCCAAAAATCTACCATTGGGTTGGGACGGCAAGGTAATTTGGTATTATAATATAATGGTCTCTATGTACACTTTCCGTCAGAATTTATGTCGTCGTCTACAGTGCAGTGTTTATCAAAACTACTCACCATCAGGCCAAGCAAGCGTTCGGCCGGCACCAGTTTCTGTACGTAGGTGATTTATTGGGGTATTAGTATTTAAAACATCGGCCAATTGTGTGGATCAGGTAGGAGAATTGAAATTATTTCTTGAGAATGTATAATATATACCGAGATTTAAATATGCTTTAAATAGCTTTCTCACAGGGAGGCGAATGGCAACGCAATATTTACGCTTAACAGAAGGTAATTAAGTAATTGTATAGATGAAAAATAAGGTTGTAATAATAACTTTCTTTACATAGTAATAATAATTGAAAGTACTACACCGTTTAGTGTAAAGATAATTGATGGTGAATTAATGTCTCAGGTATGCGGTCAAAAGAAAGAGAGATCAAACTAGTGACTTATTTATTAACTTCTCAAGATTTCTCAACATTTAGACAAACATGTTTACAAAATTCTTTTTTGTTCTTGTGTGCTTTTTTGTTCTTCTTCTTTCAATTATTATTATTACTATGCAAAGAAAGTTATTATTACAACTTTATTTTTAATCTATACAATTACTTAATTACCTACTGTTAAGCGTAAATATTACGTTTCCAATCACCTCCCTGTGAAAACCTATTTAAAGCATATTTAAATCTCGCTATATATTATACAATGTTGAGAAATATTGAGAAGTGGGGTACTTTCAATCAATTTTGAAATTTTAAAAGGTAAGGTAGTAGAAGTTGGATGGACTTGTTTAAATGAAGTTATATTAATTACTTTATATGGTAAATCGTACTTTAAGAAATAAAGTTGTTAAATTTTGTGTATTAAGGAACCTACTTTAAAAATGTTGGGAGAATAGAGAAAAATAGAGTAATACTTTACAAATTCACTATATATGTACATATGTATAGCTTAAAAAAAAAATTACTGCGATAGTTTTAGATAACGAATTTAAAAACATTTACCAATAACTATTTGCCATTGCAATAAAATTGTTGTTGGTAAGAAAATAATAACAATATTTGGTTTCATTATATTATTTATTTAAAGGGCCAAAAGTAATTTATTAATTTATAAAATATTAAAAAATCTTAAAAAATATTAAATTTCCAAATTAAATATTCATTGATTTGAATGTTTGCATAATCTACATACGGCATCTCGGCCGCTTACGGTAATTAGTATTAATCTTCCTATGTATATAATTAATGTAATCCAACGAACCCAGTCTTTCTACTGAATAATGATCCATATATCTACATGATAGTGTCTAATTGTAAGTGCAATCAATTTCGTAATCCTAATAGTCTTTCTAATTTAGTAAGTAGCTACAGTTTTCTAACAAATGCCGGTGTTTATTATTAATTTTCTTTATATATAATATCATAAGCAATAAAAACGATTCTTTCCACCGTTGCATTTAAATTTTGTGTATTAATAGTATTTTAAAATGACATCTGCAAATTAAAGTAACCTACGATAAATCTTTTATATATGTATTTATATCGGTATATACCTTCTCAAGAAATAATTTTAATTCTCGTACCTGATCCACACAATTGTCCGGTGTTTTAAATACTAATACCCCAATAAATCACCTATCTACAGAAACCCATGCTGGCCGAAGGCTTGCTTGACCAAATGGTGAGCAGTTTTGATAAACACTGCGCTGTAGACGACGACAAATTCTGACGGAAACTGGACCTTTGATTGTTGAGCTTTAGTGGGTACTTACTAAGCGTGATTAATACGGGTCGAAAAATCAGTACGATAGGCAATTAGAATAATCCGACATTATTATTTTTACTTATATACTTTTGTAATGCACAGGATATAGGTATATTTTGTGTAGAAGGATATGACCACTTTATATAGGGTGTAACAGGGGGCCTTCTTTCCGGGTAACGATTAAAATATGTTTCACATGCAGCTTCAGAATTATTATTGAGAATAAAGCATTCCAACATATCATACTTTTCGTAATTTTCATAAGCCCATCGCAAATTTATAATATTAAGGTGAAGCAACAATCAAATAATCAACTTAAATTATTGATACTATTTATAAACCTACGGTCAGATTCATGTATGTGAATGACACACGCCTACTAACAAAAAGCAATGAAATGATGAAAATTAATGGAAAATTGTTTTTTTTTTCTATAATACAGTGAAAATGAACGAAAAGATCCCACATGATATATCATTGAAATGGCAAAAAAATCCTCTTTTTAATGATATCATAGCCAACTATATGTTCCATATAAAAAAAATACAACTGTATGTCCCACCTCGAATTTCGATTTTTTTAAAACCTCTAATGCCACTGCATTCTAATCAAAAAAGTGTCTCAAGAAAGTAAAAGTCATTGTTGTCAATTTTCATAAATAGCCGAAATATTGTGATAAAACGAAAATGGGAAAAATCGAATTTTCACGGATAACTCGAAACCGAAAGCCGGTAGCTAAATTTGATTTTCACCATCACCCTTTTCTCGAAAAAACAGTTCGAGGATGCGTGATCCGTTTTTTGATACCTCTTGGTTACCGAGATCCCCTATTAAAACATCGAAATTTTCCCACCCTGTACAAATTTAATCCACGTGCGTGATTTACAAAAATGTCAGCACAGCAGACAAATAGTAAAGAAAGTTTTATTTAATGTTTTTTCTCTAAACTTTCTTTTAAAGAACACGCCTACATAGCAACATACAGAAATTGCAAATAATTTGAAATATCTTTAAAACCATTAATTTTAACTACATACATGCTTTATTCAAACTAATAGATAATTAAATTTTGCTTTCAACTAACCCATAAACATATAGTGTTTCAATTTGAAAAAATAAAGATTTTCGCATTTCAATTGTTTCAAAAAGATACTGATTTCTAGAACACTCTGTATAACGTATTTAAGTGTACCTTTGTTTATTGTCATCATAGGAGATGCTTCTAACGTTCTTAACTTTAATAATGTTACATTTTTCCGTTACCGAAATAATGCAATTTTTCTGAAGAGAGCAAAATGTCAAAATTTTCAAACAAATGCCAATATCTTGTAAACTAATGAAAATAATTGAATATGATCCTGTATAAAATTTCCTTAAAATTCCCCAGGCAATTCAAAAACGTGATCATATATAGGGTGTTCCGTTTAAAAATGTAAAGATACTGATGGTTACGGGCAAACTAAACACCCTGAATAATTTTACGTTATAAGTTTCGTAAAACTAAACAACTTTTGTATTTAAATATTTGCTGTATTTTGCACAAAAATGGAGATATGGAAGAATATCACACTATTGTTACACCGTGTATATTTCCTTATATAAAATTACAAATCAAAATACAACGTGTTTATAAAGATATTCATTTAAAAAAATCTGTCGTAATTGTAGGGAATGTTTATTTATTAATTATATTATTATAGTATTTTTTGAAAATTCAGTTTTAAACATTCCTCCATAACCAACTTAAAATTGATCTTTACGTTGTGGTTTTAGTTTGAATCTGGGATAAACGTTTGACACTTTTACATAAAACAAACAAGTCGTATATTTTCTTTTTAAATTTTATGAATCAAATACTAATTTAACTTTATTATTTTTACATTTATTTAGAATATTGGATTTTACGGCATACGCAATTAACAGTTAAAATAAGATATTAGTAAAAATAATGCTTAACTAAAAATGTAAAATTCTTAGACAAAAATGTTTATTAGAGATAGTATCAGCAGAAGTCCAAAAAATAAAAATAATATTTTCACGAGTTTATTGCAGATTTACATACTATATCGCAAACACGATACACTTATACCGGTATGCCGACGCGCAGATTCTTATTACGTCAGTACGAAGCATTACTAGCGGGCCATATAACATCAGCGACACTCTGCGATAACTAACCGAACTAACCTCAACGATGTTGATGTAAACAAAACTAACCTCAACGATGTTGATATATACATACGCTTTTCCCTTGCTTCGCAAATTACGTCATTCGCGTCCCGAACGCAAATCGGTTACGTACGTAGCATACCGGTATAAGTGTATCGTGATCGCAAATAATTTTTTGTTGAATTGCTCTGGCGATCCAGATAAGAACAAATTTCGCAAAAGTTAATTACAAGAATATGTATACCACATCGACTATTGATACAAGGTGATTCATAACTTATACGCCTAACGTAAATAGATAATTGGTAATGTTATTTTGAACAAATAAGTTTCTGCGTATATGTGGCAAATGTTTAATAGTTTTCGATGTACTGAGTTTTTAAACTATCTCAAAGTCGGTCCAAATTCCAGTTACAAGGAATAACGGTAATAATACTTTATCAATATTGTATATGCCTAATCAAACGCGTTTGAATGTGTACAGCTTCTATTTCTGGAACTAAATCTAGCTCTTGTTTCTAGCCAATACCTTACTGGTTATATAAACTACATGGTTTGAATATTAGTTATAATTGTGAAATTTGTGGTAATTATATATACAAAGGTCCGAAAGCATTCCAAAGACACTTTGCAGAATGGAGACATGCTCATGGAATGAGGTGCCTTGGAATTCCCAACACTGCACATTTTGCTAATGTTACACAAATTGAAGACGCACTTGCTTGTAGGTATCTCTATTTTTTTAACGGTTAATAAAGTGGCTTATTATACGAAACGCATGCATACATATACTCCATTAACTGTTTATAGTGTGGGAAAAATTAAAAGTCCAAAAACAAGGCGAACGTTGGCAACCTGAAACTGAAGAGGAATATGAAGATTCGCAAGGAAATGTTGTTAACAGGAAAACATACGAAGATCTTAAGCGTCAAGGATTATTGTAATTTTACAGAAATGTGTCTAATTTAGTAAGATTATGCATAAAATGTGTAACAATAAATTTCATAAAAAGCATATTGAAGTCTTAATAATGTGTTAGAGATTTACAGAACAAAATACTTTTTATACATGTATTTATAATCACGATATATTGAAACACGTTATCTGCCACATCCTTTTCCACCACATGGACTTTTTCTTACCGGGCGGTAGGATCTTGAGGAATCACCCATCAGTGGATTATAATCTGAAATCAATGGAAGTTTAGTCCGATGTAATTACATTGGCGTCTTTTTTTAATGATCGTGTCCAGCCGATAAATAGCAGTAATGATTAGATTTTTAGCGCTTCCGGTTATACCGGAAGTCGCCATCTACTTTATTATTTTTAATGGAACAACCTGTATAGTTTTACACATTTTGATTCGCCCATTTTTAAGCTTTATGAATCTTTACTTTTTGCAAGTTGATTCGGGCATTTTGTAGTTATTCGATTATTTCTGAAAAAATTTGCTCTAGCAGACAAACATTAAAAAAATTAGAGGACACTCGATTTTTCGGATATCAATTTAAAATTCGTAACATACTTAAACAACATGGTGGAGTATATTTTAGCGCCGAGAACGGCTGTCTACGTTGCGTGGTTAGTTTACTATAGCACGTTAACTCTTCGAAATTTTGAAGAACTTAATTTTTCCAAATGGTTAAAAATAATAAAGTAGATGGCGACTTCCGGTATAACCGAAAGCGCTAGAAATCTAATAATATTTTCGTTGAAGAGAACATAATTGACTATATATAATTCTAAATTTTCAAATTTATTGAGCTGATTATTTTACAGCGGTGCCATATCTACATAATTCTATAAATCGTTTGCTTGATTTTATTTCAATATAATTTGAAAATTGGGCTTCATACACATATTTCTACAAACGTTTTACATCTACATATACAATTTTGTCTATTAATATTCGGTATTAACTTCACAATTTCTTTTCCCGTGACAGGCCGTTACCTTGATACGGGAATCGAGATTACTCTATTAAATTTTTAGATTTAATTACTGAAATTTGCTATAAGGATTCAAAATACGTCTACACATGTGTGTATGAAGCCCGATTTTAAAATACGTTTTAAATGAATTATAAAAACATAATATTATGAAAAAATGAACTGTGGCAACATTACCAGCTGTCAAAGGGTAGTCGGGTCACTTAAATCCAGTTTCATATGTAAGGGATCATTTATAAATTCCTAAACCAATAACTTCTTAATGCGATCTTAACCTACAGTCGCGGCCAAATGTTATAGGCAGGGTATATTTTTTTGGTTGTTTACTGATACAACCTACATAAATAGAACTAATAAAAAGGCATTGCTGTTTGTTATAGTATTTTATTATAATTAAATATTATTATATTATTATAATTCTTAATGACTTTCGAATATATTTACTTTATTAGGGTGCCTATAACAATTGGCCGCAGCTGTATAGTTAAATCGCTATCGCATACAATATCACTATATTTCTAAGTATTTATGTAATTAAGAAATTACATGAGTAAGAATATGTATGGGGGCAAGCTATAAAAGTCTATTACATATACTTTAGAGAATGAATGTTCGCATGATGGTGCAGAAAATGTCCGTCAGAACCAACCAATAATTAAAAAGTTTTTTCTGTGTATTAATTTGTTTTCAGTTTGACTACCTTTTCGTTTACTTTCTTTATTATTTGAAATAAATTATTATTTGTTGACTGTGTTTTGTTATTAATTCTAGAATAAAATCAGTGTTTTTAACGAAACAAACTTAAGATGAACATAGATTCCTGTCTATCTGCTTTGATAAATAATTTTTCTTATGGTTCTAAAATTGATTTGAAGCATATTATTAAATTCAGTTAAGTAGGGATAAGAAGAAATACAATAATTATTTTATTTGCGTTTATATGTCATTAATGGTAATGGGTGTTGACAAACGCTATACTACGTAATAATGCAGATATTAAAAGTATCTGAAAAAGAATATATTTCTGCAGCGATCTTCCCATTCATTTCGCATTACGTAGCTAATTTACCTGTTCATAAGCAAATTGCTTTATTACTACAAACACCCAGTTAAATGTTGAAAGTTTCTGTGTGCGACGTTAGGTCTACGTCGCTTGTCGGGTGAGTCGGTTTTAAATCAACCGAGTGTACATACACGTGGCTTATATTCACACAAAATTGGAGGTTAGATAAAATGTGAATCATTTCACTTATAGATACATCTTGTATATTGTTTAAAATACGTACCTACTTTACTAAAAATTGATATTTGTATTGTTTTTATAAAGACAAATCTACCATTAAACAGTACCGAAAGTATTAAATACCGACGAAAAGACGAAGGCCACATAATAAAACTCAATAAACAATACAACCAAACACAACTATACCTCCAACACTAGTTCTAAAAATTACCGCATAGTGGCGTATCAGTTAATTGTATTGTATGTTAATTGGCGTATCAGTAAATTGCCAATCACTGTTCATGATTTTTTGTTTGATTAAACATTAACAGAAATGTCTTTCTTGCCAATAATACTCGGAGTTGTTTTATTAAATTACTATACACAAGATCCTTTTAATCCTAGATCTCTTTCCACTATTAGATCACTAAAGCAGGAATGAATTAAAGATAAATTTATTCCAGAACGCAAATTAATTGTTTTCGTTATAATACTTTTTCAGTGGAAGAAATTTAATCAAGACATTTTATATGTGACAAATAATAATAAAATATAGCAATGCCTTCGACATCATGTAAACAAAGTTAATATATCTCATTATTTAAGATTAGTTTATCTTTTCTGATATCTTCTTAGTTCTTTTTTGCATGATTAATATTGGTTGAGGAACAAATATATTTTCATATGTAACGAGATTAAGACAAGTGAAATAATAATATTTAAACCTGCGACATGCAAATTAATAAAAAAACTTATTAAAAAGGTTAAAGTTATTAACATTATTAACATACAAATGCCGCGCAAGTACTAACATAGGATAGTAGGTTATCCTGCTAAACTTTAGCATCTATAGTCTAATAAATGAATAATACATAGCTGTTAGACGTAAGTTTTTATAAATAATATAAGACAAAGGTTTAGTTACCTTTGTCCATTTACCATTTAAAGACTGTAGACTATAGGCATATTAGACTCATATTTAATATTCCTGGGCTACCATGCTACCCAGCGTAAGTACTAATAATACTAACTATAATCGGAATCACGAAAGAAGAGCCCTGAGTCATTAATAAATTAATGTACGAATCAAATCGGTACTTCAGCGCCATATTAGATATCGTACTTCCGGTAGTATTTCAAAATTGCAATGGCGCGCATATAACAAAGTGTCAAACTTTAAGGTTAACGTCAGTTGTAATACAAGTGATTGATCGTTCTTGAGATCGATTATTACATATGGAGCGCTGCCATCAACAGATTCGTGACGACCTGAGGGTTCCTTCCCTCAAGCAATTTATGCTTGGACTGGCCGAGAAGACGTTGGAAAGGATTGATAGATCCGAAAATCCACTGATCAACAGACTATCAACCTTGGATCCGGACAGACCACCTCCCATGATCCACGTCAGGAGAGCCATGGCACTGGCCGAAGACGCAGCAGCATAGTGTAACAACAACCGACGCAAGAATATCACCATCTATCATCTCCCTGCCTTGAAGTAGCGAAAACCTAGTTACCTATTCACCCAGCCCTTGAAGGGAATCCATGAAGAATAAAAGGCTCAAGAGCTTTGTTCGGCCTTAGCAGGAGTGTGATTGACCATAGTAGTAAGTGATTGATAAACATAACCTATTTGAAATTCGACAACCAGTAAAACAACGTGAATCAAATTACGTCTCGAAGTGCGGTTATCTGTAGTTGGTATAGATATTTTATTTTGGGTACATTTCTATCTTTGTCTTGTACATTGCTGGGGACACCAAGTCAATGAAACGTCTGTCCTACAGATATGTTACGGACGAATGACACGTTTATGTTGTTATATTTATCTTTTACAGTATCTTGACTAATAATTGTCGAAATGTGTGTCCTTACTAGACGCGGCAATTTGAGACGCAGGGCTCTTCTTTCGTGATTCCGATTGTACTTTACAACTTTGTTACATTTAAAATATACATGCCTAAAGAAATATTTTACCTGGTTTAAGTGATTTTGAGGTTTCAGTTGATGATCCTAGTTTTTGGCCCACATTAGAATTTTCATATTTCTTTGCAATTTCTTCTAACTTTTTGGCATCACGCTAGAAAATACAAAAATAAATGACAATATAAAATAAGTAGATTTGTAGAAACTCACTTCTTTCAGTTTTTCCTGATATATTTCTGCATCTTTTTCATGCTGTTTTTGGAGGAGTTCCACACGATTCCTTTGAATTTCTAATCTTCGTGAAAATAGGTCAGGATCTACAAATATAATTATTTATAATATATTCTGTAAGGCGTACTATTTGTTCTAACTAATTGACTGTGATGATTGAAAGCTGTATCACTAGTTATATCAGTAAAAAAATAGGTACAATAAATAAAAGTTGTATGTTTGTGCCTGGTTATTGACATTTGTTTCTGGTTATCAATATGACTGAGCTATTTAAAAAATTAATACCATATTTAGACAACGATAAATTAATAAGAGACACATAGAAAACCTAGTTATGCATAAAAATAGATCTAATAATGCTGCAACATACAGCTCTTCAAAACTCTTCTTGATTTTGTAACTCAAATAGTTGTCAATTGTATAGGCAGCTAGTGTGTTTCACTTTTTGAGGCACATCGACTAATTGTGTAAAATGTAGGAGTAATATTGCTACCTTAGTACGGCCAAAAAAGGCACCCGCCAGTTGATGCATACTAAAGCAGCGGTATGTGATAAAACCAGAGCCATACCTACAAAATACTGTAAAACTATTACAGTTGAAAAATCCAGTAAATAAGTAAATATTTCTACATTTCACGAAGATAATCTTCATCTCATGCTTTTGTTTATTTAAGTTCTAGTACACAAAATTTTCTTGTTACAAGAACGAGGGTCACAGTAGCGCTCAAGGATATTACTAATACATGTATACTGCAGCATTTATTCTGACCACTAACAGGTAGGGTAGAGTTCCCTAAATTCGACCGGTGGTCGACCATGTTAGTAGATATTTCGTAATAAATTAATGAATATATGTTATATTGGAGCGCAGGTCTATTATTCAGTAGTAGGACAGTTTCGCGCCAAAAATATACCAATTGGAGCAGAGGATAACGGTAACTGAAATTTAAATTGATCAGTGTAAACGTGACGCCGGTAGAAGATGCGTGGTTCTGTGATCTTTCAGTAAAAATTAGTTAAGTGTGTGTGGCTTGTCTTACTAATATAATTCTACGGAATATGTTACAATAAACGTAAGTAGGTTCATTTCTGATATAAAATACAGTAAAACCTCTCAATAGCGACCACCCTCGGGGAATAAAATATTGGTCGGTACACGGGGGGTGGTCGGTTAAGAGAGAAAAATTAAAACAGCTGGCCTGCATTTTACAATTTTTGTTTATTAATATATATACTAGGTGTTCACACTTAAACCCGCACCATTGGTAACTCCGTTATTATTGGAGCTACGAAGTCGTCCAAATTAGCAAACTAGTAGGATTTTTCCTGGCGGTTACGACGATAAAAACAAAAAAAACAATTGTTCAGAACTAAATTCTTTATTCAACCGCATAAAAGTATATAGGATGTTCCATTTAAAAAAATTACATTTTGTCAAATATCTGAAAAACGCGACGTTCAATTGTTTTTTTTTATTTTCATCGTCTTAACCGCCAGGAAAAATCTAGTTTGCTAATTTGGACGACTTCCTAGCTCCAATAATAACGGAGTTACCAATGGTGCGGGTTTAAGTGTGAACAGCCTGTATATGTATGTAAGTATATAATTTTAAATATTTTTTAATTCTTGCGATTTTTATCACATAATAATGTCTCATAAAGTTTGAATGGTTTCCGAATCCTGGAATAAAGTAATAAAATTAGTGTAGGTACCTTATATTTCTTAAGAATTATGTTAAATAAAATACACAAATTTAAAATTTCCACAAAATATAACTTCAACAGAACGTATTACAAATGTTTCGCCTCTACAAAGGCTTCCTAAGATACTTATTACCAATTAAACTCTAAGTGCACGTACAACCTGAAATACCTACTCTTAAACTACATAGGTACAATTGAGACAGAAAAAGTGACATTGTAGGAAACATCTATTCTAGGGAATTAACGGTAGTGGAGTTAAACGTGACTTTAACAATGCGTTAACAGAAGAACTATGTTTTTTCTTAAGAATTGTCGGGTTGGGTTCTACTGCCTTTAATAAAGGGTTATTTTAGCATTAATATTTAGTAAAAATTGCGAGGATGGGTTCCCGTGGTCGTTTAACAGAGCGGTCGGTAAAGAGAGGTATAAAACAATGGAATTGCTATTTGTAAATACGGGGAATTAATAATCGGTCGTTTAACACAGGTGGTCACTTTATAGAGGTGGTCGCTAACAGGGGTTTTGCTGTAGTTTAGTAACATGTTTTTTTTAAGAAAAGCTTATGTAAAATAGTTCAAATACGCTAATTTTTGGGGTGTCGACTTCTGGTTACACAAAAATTGCCTCAGTTTAGTGGTCGACATGGGCCTATCGACTACTGGTACAAGTGCTACTTCAAGCTTTAGGGTCAATTTTTACTAAAATTGTTAAGAAAATCATCAGCTATATTTCTATAATAACCATTTATATGTGCTTTGTCATTTTATCGATAGTCGACCGCTTTCCAAGATTTGAGATTTCTTCGTGTCAACTACCGGTTTTTAAATTTCCAGAAGCCGACCATCTCTTTTCTTGTATTAATTTACGGAAGTAGGTACGTCGAACCTAACTAACTATATATACCTCACTGGTTTAAAGCAATAATGATGATTATTATTTGGAATTTTCTTTATTTTGCAGAAAATGGGAAAATAAATAAAAGCTCAGTACTGAATGAGAACATGAAAAGATTAACCGTCCTATACATCAATATCCAGAGAAGTCTTTACAAGAGGCACTCTTTCAAATAAGAAACAATCAACTAAGCAAAAAAGCAAGTCAGATATATGGTGTGCTAAAATGGGCCCTCCGCCTGTTTTAAGCGTAGTAGAAGAAAAGTTGATAGTTGAATGGTGTATAAAGGACCCCGCAATTATTAGGTGTAAATTCGGTTTCGGTCAAATGGTCTAATTTTTTGATATGTTACTGTATACAGCCTCCCGATCAAAAGTCCCAAGGACTCGAAATTTTGAGCTACTGACCTTTAAAGTTCAACGTCTTGCCTATGTAATAATTCACAGGTGCTATCATTCGAGTAGTGGGATCTGTGGATGAGGTTAACATGTTGATTTATTTTACATATAAAAAATCATTTCAAATAGTTGCTTTTGAGCTTACGCGGATGCCACCCCCCTTCTACCCCTAAATCAACCCCTAGCGTAAGGGAGGATGAATATGTCTCATAGTCATACTTCCTACTACCATCCTTGACAGGGTGAGAAATATTCAACATGTTAACCTACCCAGATCCCACTACTCGAATGATAGCACCTGTGAATTATTACATAGGCAAGACGTTGAACTTTGAAGGTCAGTAGCTCAAAATTTTGAGTCCTTGGGACTTTTGATCGGGAGGATGTATAGAGTAACATATCAAAAAATTAGACCATTTGTCGGAAACCTAATTTACGATTAATAATTGCGGGGTCCTTTATCTAAGTGCGGGTTTCCACGAAAAATGGATGACATACTGAACACAGTTCAGAAGTTTATCATGTCGAAGATAAACGATGCAAGAATGATTCCGATCATAAACGAACGTCCCGGCAAAAAATGGTACAAAACTTTCTTCAAGCGTAATCCTGAATTGGCGCATAAGAATGCCGAAACTATATCACAGGGGCGTGCAGTACTTACAGAGGAGAACATAAGAAAATGGTTGCGTGATTTAAAAGACTATTTAAAATCGGAAAATGGCGAAGTTTCACCTTGTGCCCAAAGACTGGAAAAAATGTGGCTCCTAGAGGCTACAATAATGTACACCAGATAGTGAAGGCAAAAGAAAAAGAGGCATTAACAGTTTTACTTGTTGTGTCTGCGAGTGGGAGTATTGCATATCCTTGTGTGGTGTTTCCCTACATGCGTCCACCAAAAGAAGTTCGTGACAGTATGGACCCTTCTTGGTGTCTAGGCTTGATGCGCGCAGATGTATTCTACGAATACATCGCAAATTCTTTGAATCCTTGGCTAGATACCCATAATATTAAGAAACCCATTCTGTTATTCATTGATGGCCACAAGAGTCATTTAACTCTCAGCTTAAGTGAGAAAATCACTTTAAAGGTTTAAGATGCCGGTTACGCCCCCTGGCGACCATCTTGGAAATCTGAAAATATTTTCCACGGTCGTCTTTTGACCACTTTAGTAATGTTTTTTACCGCAAGTCTCTACGACGAATAGTTTCAGAGATACAGCACTTTGCATTCTTATCTGACCACCCTGTACTAATGGAAGGTTGTAATGGAGGAATTATTATGTTTGAAAGTATTTTAACATGACTAGACGAGCTATCTTTTGAGGCATTGTCAAAAGGGGTAACTGGAATATCATCTATGATCCCTCTGTTCTCCTCGAGGTATATTTTACTTTCTTGAATGAATGGCATTGGAACATCATAATTGTTTAAATCATTTTTAGTTTCAGGGAGATCATTATTTGTTGGCAGTACAATATTACCAGCTTCATCAATATATAAATGGCCATCACTTAATAAGGCAAAAGTTGGTAAATTATCCGACGGCTGGACCGGACCTGTGGTTATTACAATTAGATTGTTATTGTTGCACAGGTTTTGTGCTTTAGATAATTCTTCAAAAGTATCGTTACATTAACTCCACATTTCTCCAAATTATGACGAATGCTTTTGATCGTTTGCTCAGTGATCTTATATGTATTATTCAGAGATTGGGAGGTGTCATTCGTTTTTTCTTCCAAATCTTCAAGAATATTCTGAACGGATTTAGAATAATCCACCATATTCGGATCAAACGGAAAAAGACCACATTTACGAAAACCATTTTTAATAGTTTGCGACAAATTGTGTTTTTCTAAAACTTGCTTTAAAAGCGGACAAAACTTTTCTTTTGTTAAAATTTGGTTGCTGTTTTCTTCCAGCATTTGCCACTCACAAACTGTTGCATTCCATTCACATCTTAGAGGTCGAAAAACACTAACATCGCACGGCTGCATAACATGAGTTGCATTAGGGGGCAGGGCGTACAGGATTAACCCAATGTTTGAACAAAACTCACTTAAGCTGAGTGGTGACTATTTTAATAGATATGTGAAAAAGTGTTAAACAAAAATTACTCGAGTAAAGCTTAGCTTTAAAAAGCATATATTTTTTGGTAACATTTACTGGGTGGATTTCAGTAAAAAATCACTTTAAAGGTTTAAGATGCCGGTTACGCCCCCTGGCCATCTTGGAAATCTGAAAATATTTTCCACGGTCTTCTTTTGACCACTTTAGTAAAAATGTTTTTTACCGCAAGTCTCTACGACGAATAGATTCAGAGATACAGCACTTTGCATTCTTATCTGTACCCTGTACAATACTCTGTTATCCTAAACCTATTCAGAAAGGCAAAAAAAGGAAATCAGTCACAAAGCTACCAAGTGCTATTTCCTCCGACATGTGGAGACAACTGGAAAAAGAAAACGTGAAGCAAATGAAAATTGAAGCTATCTCGAAAAGGAAAATAGCAGAATTACGAAATATCGAGCAGCAATTAAAAAAAACTTCGTCCTGGAATATAAAACTAATAATCATTTTTTTATTTTGCAGTATCTCTTAATACAATTAATAAGTAATATATATTTCAGTGACTAAAAAACATATCTTCTTTTGTCTTTTATTAAATTTACACAGTGAAATTTGATGTTAATGCATGAAATTTACTTTTAAAATAATTATTTACATGTCATACACAATAATTAAATGTGTAAGTTAATATTAAGAAGAAAATTATGAATATTTAGATACTATTTTGACTAAATTTGAAGATATTTTTAATCTATTAAATGTTATTAATTGCAATTAAAACTAAGCTTAATTCTTTATATACGTTCCTATTTTATATAATGTATTTACACTGAATTTAATAAAATACAAGAAGAGATGTTTTTTAGTTACTGAAACTTATCAATTAATTGTATTAAAACGTTTCAAAATTGCTGCTCGATATTTCGTAATTCTGACTGGATATCAACTGAAAATCCTCGCAGAAATGTCAAAACACTAGTGAAACATAACCTAGAAATAACACTTTTTAGAACGAGTTTTAGGTATCTCAGACTGATCTCCGCAAGAAGAGAGGGTCTGTTTTGGGCTCAGTAAAACCTGTACTTTCCGTTAAATTGCTTATAAATTGCCAATTCAGTGGTCGACATTCGGAAGTTTAGCCATATTTTTTATTTAGAAAGTTTCAGTAGGTGTAAATTTCTTCTTTAACTAATAAAATACCTACAAATCCAGTTTAATATTATTTCAACAATTAGATACGTCCACTATTGGAGAATCGGTGCACGACGACTAGATTTTACCGGTTGACTATGAGCGAAATTGCAGTTGTTTTAAATCGTAGTTATCATTTCTGTTGTCGCACCTTCTATCATCCAGTGCTATATTCAATGTCAAAATATAGTATATAGAGAACACGACGAAATCTATCCCAGATGATTCGCATGATAATCATTGGTAACAAAAGAACAAATAAAATTGAAATCCGCTAAAGTAGTCGAGTAGTGGTCACTACCCCATAATAGTTTAGTGAGCAACTAGACAAGTAATATCAAGTAATATATATACAAATTTTACCTTTATGATATTTTGCTGTATAAGCTTGTTCATTTTTCCATTCAAAATACTTATTAATTTTGGGTTTAAATAAATTAATAATGTAGAGAATAACTGCTGTGCTGATAAGTATATACCACCCATAGTTCTCTACGATTCTAACTAGAAAACAACTAATATGATTTATATTAATAAAGTGTTATATATTTATGTACCAATAAATGTAGAGTTACTTTCATTTTCCACAGCATCCATTTGATATATGTTGCTGTTTTTCTTTCTATATTGAATGTTTGTTTTTTTTAACTTGTCTGATACTATTTTTGACGTGTATTTTGAATTATAAATTGACAGTTGACAGCAGTTTATTTACACGTCATTTATTTGTTTTGTCATTTCAAATAATATTACCATAACAAAAACAAAAATTACTCTAAAGTATTAGCATATCTATGCATGCAAATCATAGAACCACATGATGCAAATACGTATTTTGATATTTTCAAGCACAAACCACCTAAAAAAGATGTACATGTACATACAACTCTATGGAATCGACTGATCGAAAAAGTTGCTTGGCAAAGGGCTGGCTCCCATGATCGGGGCAGGAGGGAAATTAAGCGCAAACGAGTAGGCAACCAACATTACTTCTGTATTTTAATTTGCATAAGATATATCTGGAGTATATCGAGTATATGCACATACACCTACATACACAAGAAACTGAACATGTGTGCATTATTCGAAAATCCCGCGGTCACACCGACGTTCTAAGAATTACAACTTACTTTCAGATGTGAATGCAGTAACCATATTTGTTCCAGGAGTCCTATATGCAATATTGTTCCACATTATATAAAATTTAGAATTATTCAGAATTAAAAGAAAAATTATTTTTGGCCGCCTAGAAATTCAATTCCTCCCACTGTGCGATGAGTCGTATTTCGTGTTTTTATTTTGTGTAAAGTGAGTATTTAATCATGTCAAAAAGTTGTTATTTATGTTTACAACCACCTGGAATAACTCTCCATAAATAAGGATCGACAGAAAACTAATTGAGACGCACGAATAAAGTGTGCGCGTGTTACAATTAACGCAAGCGCAACACTGCTTTATTCTACTATGGTCTAGAACAGGGCTGTCCAACTGCAAGTGCCCCAAGGGCCGCTTTAAAAAAATATGCGGTTTGGAGGACCGCATTATAAAATACTTCGTATATGCAACTCTATCATTGAGTTTTAATAGGCATGGTATACAACGAACAAACGCGTCAAAAAATATCAAGTTACAAAAAAATTAGTAGGAAGTTTGAGGACGTTGGTTTTCACTAACTAATGCATCAATATTAACGTTAATGTTTGTTGTTGATAAACGAAGCAACTGACTTATCAGAGAGGGAACATCTATATTTTGACTTTATAAATTTCATGTTGGAAAAGCTGCTTTCGCAGAGATACGTGCTTTCCAGCTTCGAGCCCAGTGTACGTCCTAAGTTAGGCAAGTTGGGGTATCGTTCTTCTTGCAGCAACTTGAAAAAGTCCAATCCAGTTTCAGTTCTTCCTTGGTAAAAAGGATCTGATTGCAAGTCACACAATTCCACTTGAAGGTCTGCATTCTCAACTGAAATTGTAAGGAGCTGAGTAAAAAAATGAAATCTCTTTCAATTTTTTTAAAGTCGCTAAATCGATTTTCGAATTCTTCTGCAATTGTGTCAATGTATTTTTTATGTAAGGTAAATTTGAAATTTCCTTCAAATCCTTCATTTCTTCAAAATGCTCTTTACAACAAAAATGAAAAAGTATTTTTTTTCTAATGAAGACTTGAAAAGCTTAATTTTACTCTTAAATCCTTTTATGTGTCCCAATAAGTTAGCAATATTTTGCTGTTTTCCTTGTAGCTTCAAATTCAGGTCGTTAAGGTGAGATGTCAGGTCTCTTAAAAATGCAAGGTCTGCTAAAAATTGTGCATCTACCATTGATTGAAGTTCACAGAATCTTGCCGACCACTGTTTAAGAGACTTCAACTACTACCATTAGCCTGTATATATATTTTAGAAGCAGCATCCTACATCCACCAGCATAAAGGCAATATTATCACAAATGCAGAAATATATAGTTGTTATAACACGAGAACCAAAGATGATTTCCATATACCACCTTCTACAATGACAATAACTAGCCTCTCTGCTGACAAATTGGGGATCCATATATTTAATCATTTACCTCGTCATATTAAAGATATAGCAACTTATAAAGGTTTTAGAAAGGCTGTTAAGGCGTTACTGTTAAATTATATATTTTACAGTATAGACGATTTCTTTTTGCTTTCATTAAATTGTTTTTTTTCCCTCTTATTATTTAATCTAATAAAATTAGTTTTGGATTAGGAAGCATAGGTACATTATTTTCCTTTTATTTTTGGTGATGGGTTATTTGACAATTTATATACACTTTGTGTCAACATACTGAATAAATTATTATTATTATTATTTTCCAGTTCCGTAGTGTTAGACTTAACTTCATCTTTAAGAAAAATAGGTATCTCCTTGCGTAAAGCGAAGAATAGTTGCAAACAGTTTCCGGCGCTTAACCAACGAATATCGGTGTGAAGTAATATGTAGCATCTACTGCGACTAAAAAATCACGAAACTTTCTGGAATCATATTGGTTATTTTAACAACCACTTTCGTGGCATTCATTTGACGTAAGGATTTTCCACACAGGACCTCTTGGTGAATAATACAGTGTATCACAGGACAGTTCATGTTGTTTTGATTTAAGAATCCTGAAAATCCAATTTCAGTTCCTATCATAGCTCTGGCTCCATCAGTGACATTTATCGAATCCCCCGTAGTCTGAAATCACCTTATTTACAGCTTCAAAAATATCCGTACACTTGGTTGTACCATGGAGAGGAATAAGATCAAGCATCTCTTCAGCTACACTGAAGTCGTTTTCAATAGTTCGGATAAAAATTTCAAGCTAGCTAATGTCGGACAGATCAGTGCTTTCATCCAGGCATAGCGAAAAATATTTACATTTTTCAACCGTGTCATGCAGTTTTTTGGATACATATTGATTAATATGGTCCACCCGTCTTGCAATTGTTTGATGCGACACCGCATGCGGCCCGCGAGCCTCATGTTGGACAGCCCTAGTCTATAAAATGCATCTTTTATCTCCCTTTGATTGTGAACGCTCGATCACCTGTAGTAGTAACCAACCCGTCTAACTTGAATTGTCACAGCTCAGCGAAACAGAAGTAATTTATAACGAGGAGCAGAAGATACCAAGTCTTCACAAACATTCTGACGAACGTAGTATCTTTGTTACTAACAATATTTTGAATTTATTTCTAAATGGTTAAAATTACGATAGTAAAAATATGTTACTTTATTTAAAATCATTTATAACGTACAAATTCATATAGTTCAAATACATATTACATATAACAAAAATGATCAATTCAATATTTTTAATTAAATAGCTTGTGTGCAGTCTACGTATATAAAAGAAATATAATACAGCTTAAAACTACATAAAGAATTAACGGGACACTTCATATCCGGGAAATAATTTTTGTAATACAGTCGCCAAATTTTCATTTACAGTTATTTTATAGTCTTTGCCCAGTTCAAACCGACAATACGGACATGTAAATATGTCCGCAGAAAATGATCTTCCCAAACAAGACTTGCATATATTATGTTTGCAAATTGTAGTAATAGGCATATGCACTAATTCTTGACAACAAATACAGTTAAAGCTCTCCTCCACTTTTGATACAAATTTGCTTTTTCCTAGTTTCAGAAATTCTTTGCATTCGTTCCAAAGATGTTGATTTATTTTGTCATTGTCGATTTTTTCAGATAATTCACTTTCTAATTTATAACTATCTGTCTTCATTTTCTTAAACATCCCTAATAGTTGATTTGAGGACTGTTCAGAAGGAGCACGTTTCGCCCCGCGTTTCGTATTAGTGGGGCTTTTCTTGACCTTTCCTTTTTCCCTTGTCTTTTCTTTGCTTGCCTGAGCCTCTAGATAACCAGGAGGGTAAATTATTTCCGATTCTTCATGATCTTTTTGCCAAGGCGCTGGAGTAGGATCATCTCGTCGCAGAAGGTATCTCCAAACTGTAAATCCAGACTTCCCTTTTTCAGGATAATATTTAACTACTTTATAGATTCCATCATAACGATTTCCATCCTTTGGAGCATATTTAGAATGCTTGCCTAATTTAAAGTTACGAACGACACGTACTGGTTTACCTCCTAAAATATAATAATAATTAGATCTACGTAATGCGTAAATATATGTAGATTAAAAGGAAAATAAGTGATATTGATTCTTAATGCTAAAGTACCTTATATAATTCAGTACATTACAGCATCTACATATATCATATATTTAGAAATATCTTCATATATTACATAAAAATTCAATGGCCAACCGACGCTCTCTGTAATTGGCGCAATCTGTTGGGATATGTTAAGACACGAATTATTAGTACCTAGTATTCTACACTGTACACATGAAAATGTCAAAATAATATATTTATATATTTTAACAATAAAAGAAATAGCTTAGTAAATCATGTAAAGCATAGAATTATATTTTTATACGGGTTACGAAAAGTTATTCAATTGAAATAATGAACAAATTAATAGACATATTATAGGTTATATAATTCTTGTGAAACAGTTTTATAAAGTTTATAATAGTTTTATTTATAGAGTTAATATTGCTTTTGTTAGAGTTCAATAGTTTATTGATAGTTGATTTTTATTATTTATTTTTTTATAGAACTGAAATATAAGAACAAAACAGATCATTAGAATTCTTTTATTTATAGTTTTAATTGATACAAAATAACAATTACTGATTATCATATAAATATTGGCACAAATGCTCTCTTTTCTGATGTCCATCCCTAACCATGATATCAATATCCTCTACGTGCACGTTTGGATCATGACCTTCATTTTCTATAACATTAGCTTGCCCTTCTGTGATATATTGCTGTATAAACAAATCGTTATTGTTTAAGCATATATTATGTAGTACATAGCAAGCTAGTACTACTGCAGCAATCATTTCCGTTTTGTTCATATCTAGGAATTTCAATCGTCTGAAGCGCCCAATTAATAATGCAAATGTTCTTTCAATAACTTGTCGAGTTTGCGATATTTTTGTATTAAAGAACCTTCTGGATGGTGTTAGATTGCCCCGATCTATATAAGGTGGGATACACCATTGAAGTAAAGGATATGCCCTATCTCCGATAATAAAACTTTCATCATTAGGAAAATAACGTTGATAATTATTATTTACATTCAGATACAAATCGCTATTTCTAAAAATTCTAGTGTCACTCACTGACCCCGGGTAACCAACAAAACAATAAATTATTTTTAATTTAGGATCACATGTTGCTTGCAGAGTGATAGCATAATTGCATTTTCGAGTTTTACAGACTTCAGGATCATTTTTTGGAGTTTTAATTGGTACAAATGTTCCATCAACAGCACCTACAACATTGGTAACGTTTGCCAATTGTTGAAATAAGTTTTGCGTTTTATGAATGCGTTCTGCAGTAGGCCAAGAAAAAAGGTTAGGAGCTAACATGTTTAATGCATTTATGGTTCTACAAAAAGCCTTTGATAAAGATGACTTCCCCATATTAAAACTTTCTCCAACCGACCTTAAGATAATAAGTAGTTATTATCAATAACAGCATTACTGGTATTACATATCTATATGAATCAGGCGTTGCTAATAAGTGTTGCTAGTAATTGCTTTTCAGTATCCATCTTGTTACGTCCACCTGTTATCGTTTTTTTAATTTTATTGTGTATAATAGAAAGTAATAGATCAAATGCCTGTCGATTTATTCTAAAATGAGACTGGAATTGTTTATCTGGCATTCCACTAACTATTCTCTCCACATAATGTGTAATTCTGGAAGGTTTTGTACGAGTAACAACTTCATCATCACTTTCCTCATCTATTAACGGTGGAAATAAATTTACAGATGCCAAGCACTCATAAGCAGCACAAATACTAATCGCAATATATTTTTGATTTATTCTGTACATATTGTTTGATAATACATATAAAAATATTTAAAAACATTAAACATATAACCTATGAAAATAGTGTAAAATGTCATGTCCGACTCGTTCGTAAATACAGGGAAAGATAACATAGGTTACCTTCCTCTACCTTTCCTCTACCGTTACACTTTCTTTAGGAACGCACTCTAAAGGCGAATTTACACGTATCAAGTAACTAAAGGAAGTAACTAAATCAAGTTACTAAATTAAGTTACTTGCGTCGTGTAAATAACTTGATTTAGTACTTACGGAAGTATTGCATTTAGTAAACGACTTGAGTCACTAAATAGAAACAACTTCTATTTACTTGCACAAGTAGCTTCCCCGCCCCTGTTTTGCGGCAACTAAACACGAACTAAACAGGTGTAGACATGTTTGATTAGTAAAGCATGCTAATTCAGAGGATATATCCAATATACACCTCTGCATTGACAAACATATATCATCATTTGCAGCCATATTTAAAATGACAACTAAATAAAATACTGTACAAATGTATAGACAGTGAACTTCGGTTTTTTAGTAACTTGTTCAAGTTACTTGCTTTAGCTACTTGATACGTGTAAATTTGTCTTAAGAGTCACTTAACCTCAACTATGCAAAATGGTAGGTTCTGCTGTCAAAGTAAAGGCAACTTTAAATAAAGTTCCGAGTTCCCTTATTTAAATTAAATACAGGCGGCCTGTATTTGAATAACGGCATACTTTTAAATTTTAATGAAATGCGCAAGCGCACTTGTCAATATAAAGGATTCTTTAATAAGGAAGGGTACATACGGCAGCGAGCGGGGTTGCCAATATAATTTAACGCGGAATCATAACAATGACAGTACTTAATAATGACACAAATGACATTTAATAGAAAATCGTTTATTCACGCGGACAATTTTCTGTTATTTTGAGTTACTGATATTGTCTAAGATGTTGTACACTAAGGAGAAAGAATCCAAATAATTAAGTGGTACTATTCAGGTAATGGGGTCCGGCTCTGGTTAAGCCGTAGCGAGCTGCAAAAGTTAGATGATTGCAAATAAGTAGTTAATTTTGGTGGTAAAGACTGTTAGTTAATTTATGAGGATATATAGGAGTATTATTCACAGGGAGTAACATAAATAGTAAGTGTTACATCTTGATTATTAATTATCTTAAGACGAGAATTTATGAAAACAAGCGGAGATAGGCTAGTTCGTCTCCGAAGAGCTGATCTGGACGTGCTGCCTTACGCTCGCGCTTGCGCTTGAGTCCGTGCTGTGTGCCGCCAAGGGTATTTAGTAGAGACGGACAGGACCGTACTCATATTAAAAATGTCGACAGAGGAGTTACCAGAACGTACATTTGTAGGCAGTCAAGATAGCGATAGACAGCCGAACGAGGAAATAACTGGAAAAAGGGGACCTACAGACGAATTGGAAGATTTATTTAAAAGAAGTAAGAAAACACACAGATCTCCTGTAGAGGTAAAGCATTATCCGGACGATAAGCTCGATACGATAATAAGCCTAGTGAAGGATATGAAGATGGAACAAAAAGAAATAAAGAATGAGATAAAACAAATAAGAACAGAACAAGGAAATCTCAATGAAAAATTGTTAAAAATGCAGGAAGAAATTGAGGAACTAAAACACGAAAATAAACAGTTAAAGCAAGAAAATAAGGATATTAAGAATGAGTTGAAAGAAATTAGAAATGAGGGAGAGCAGATTAGGAAAGAAAAGAAGAAAAATAATGTAGTAATGAGCGGATACGCAATAGAAAACACAGATCCTGAAGTATTAAAAAACACGATGAAAATGATAGTAAAAGAGTATATAGGAGTCGAAGTTAAAATAAAATCAGCTGCTAAAATTGGACACAAAACTTGTTTAATGGAATTAGAAGATCAAGGGGACAAGGAAGAAATCATGAGAAATAAGTTTAAATTAAAAAATATAAGAAGTGAAAGAATATATATCAACGATGATCTAACAAGGAATGAAAGGGAACAACAAAGGCAAATGAGAAAAATAGCAAAACAGGAGCGAGAAAAGGGCAATACAGTGAAGATAGGTTATAGAAAACTGAATAATGGTGAGATATGGAGATGGAGCAAAGATAAAGAAACAATAGAAAAGGAGCGGGCAAAAAACTAGCAATCACCCCAGTAGCACAGGAAAAGCGATATACGATGACGTGGCGCGAAAAAGGAGATTATGAGATGGAATATGAGAATGTAATTTGTAATAGAATGGAAAAAATTAATAAACGAGGTAGGAAGAAAAGAAATAAGAGAAATGAAATAAAAATTAGTACTTGGAATGTTAGAACACTGCTTGCAGCAGGGAGAATGATGGAAATAGGGGAAGAATTTAAAAGGTATGGAGTAAGTGTAGCCGCTGTACAAGAGATAAGATGGAAGGGGTGTGGAACGATAGACAAGCCTTTCTTTTCTATTAAATACTCGGGTGGTGAAAAACAAGGTCAATACGGAGTAGCTTTTATGTTGTTTGGGGATACAAGGAAAAATGTTATAGAGTTTAGGCCAATTAATGAAAGGATGGCGTATTTGAGAATTCAAGGGAAACCGCTTAACATATCTCTCTTAAATGTGTACTGCCCAACCGAGAATGCGAATGAAGATGAAAAAGAAAAGATGTATGGTAAAATAGAAGAAGAAATTGAAAATATCCCTAAAGAAGACACATTACTAATACTAGGTGATTTTAATGCCCAAATAGGAAAGGAGGATTACATGAAGATGGTAGCGGGAAGGCATACCGTACACGAAAGGACAAATGATAATGGACGCAGGTTATGTGAGTTAGCCGCAAGGATGGACATGGTTATAAGCAGTACTAAATTCGAGCACCCCAAGGAGCATAAAATAACCTGGACAACGCCAGACAAGAAACATGGTACACAAATAGATCATGTGCTAATTAACAGAAGAAGACAAACATCGGTGAAGGATGTAAGATCGTACAGAGGCGCTAGCGCAGACTCTGATCATTTCATGGTAGCAGCAACAATAAGGCAAAAAATAAGAAAAAGGGTAACAAAGAAAAAGGAAAATTTAAAATGGGATATAAATAAGCTGGTAGACGTGAAGGAGAGGAAACACTATGAATTAAAATTAGAAAAGATGCTACAGGAACGAAAAGACGATAAAAGAAACATAGATGATGAGTGGAACAGCATTAAAAAATGTATAGAAAAAGCAGCAGAGCAAACTATAGGGAGAGAAAAGAAATCTAATAGAAAAGGATGGTATAATCAGAATTGCCGAGAAAATTGAATGAGAAAGTCAAAGCAAGATTAAAATGGTTGAGCTCAAGTAAAACAGAAGATGGGCAGGAATACGAAAGAATAAGAAATGAATGTAACAAATATATAAGAGAGTGCAAGAGAAAATGGATAGATAATAATATAAAAGATATAGAAACAGAAAGAATTAATAAAAATACTAAAAGCTTTTTCAAAAGGATAAATGCACAAAATAAAAAATATAAAGGGAAGGTTACCGGTATAAAAGATAAGAATGGGAGAGTTATAGAAGAGGAAAATCAGTACAAAGAAATATGGGTAGATCACTTTAAGGAATTACTTAACGAGGACAATTGTGAAGAGAAAATTATGGGTGAAAAGAATGGAGAGAGTCAAGTTGAAGAACCAACAAGAGATGATGTTATACGGATAATTAACAAAGCTAAAAATAGTAAAGCACCAGGGGAAGATGGAATGAACATGGAATTAATAAAATACGGAGGACACCAAATAAGGGAACAGATATATCAGTTAGTGAAAAGGATATGGAAAGAAGAAAGGATGCCGGATGAATGGAGGAAGGGACAAATCTTAACGATACATAAAAAAGGAGACCAGCAATGCTGTAATAATTACAGAGGTATTACGCTACTGAATGTCGCTTATAAAATCGTGTCCTCAATCATGCAGAGTCGTTTAGCTGAAAAAGTGAAAAATGTGGTGCCTTATCAGTGTGGCTTTATGCAAGGTCGGTCGACAGTTGATGCTATCCATGTAGTCAAACAAATAATTGAAAAAGCCCATGAATATAATATGGAAATAGAAATGCTTTTTATAGATTTCCAGCAGGCCTTTGATTCGTTGAAGAGGGACCAACTCATGTTAGCATTAGAACAACTAGGGATAGATATCAAGCTTAGAAGGATGATAAATATGACCATGACGCAGACAAAAGTCAGTATAATAACACAAAAAGGTGAAACGGAAGAGTTTAGTACTAACAGAGGAGTAAGACAAGGGGATTCATTGTCAGCAACACTTTTCAACTTAGCACTGGAATATGTTACAAGGGGGATTAATAAGAGTAGTCTTAGAACTGGAGGAGGACAACTGGTTGCATATGCTGATGATGTCGTATTAATAGCTAAACAGAGAAGAGTTATGGAAAAAATGTTGCAAGATATAGTAATAGAAGGGCAAAAAATGGGTTTAAAAATAAACGAAGATAAAACAAAAATAATGATCATTGGTAAAAACATAAGGAATGCAAAAATAAAAATAGGAATACATGAATTTGAGCAGACGAACAAATTTAAATATCTGGGTGTTATGATGGAAAAGAGTGGGGAAAGAAGAACTGAAATAGAAGAAAAAATAATGGCTGTAAATAAAGCATTTCATGCAAATAAGAAACTATTAAAAAGTAAAATAGTTACGAGAAACACAAAACTAATGATATATAGAATAATGATAAAGCCAATAATAACATATGCCGCGGAAACAATGACACTTACAAAAAAAGAAGAAGAGACTCTCAGAATAGTAGAAAGACGGATAATGAGATCAATATTAGGACCGGTCAAAATAGGAACAAATTTGTATAGAGCAAGGAAGAACAGTGACATAAGGAAAGAGCTGAAGGGTGAAGATGTAGTTCGAGAAATAAAACAGAAAAGGGCAAAGTGGTTGGGGCATGTATGGAGAACTGGACCGTCTTCGGTGTTACGCTTGTTACTAATGTGGGAACCGGCGAATAAAAGAAGACGCGGACGACCAAGAACGAGATGGCTACAGGAGGTAGAAGAGGATCTGAGAAGAGCAGGAGTAGTTAGGTGGAAAGAGAAAGCCGGACTCAGACAGATATGGAGAGAGATAACGCATAAAATTGGAAATGAGGACTGATCCACCCCAAAAAATGGATCTAGAAAGCTCCTTAGGGGGCGGTGCAATCCCATAAGGGATGTTTTTCACCATTATATATATATTCAGGTAATACAGCACAAGAAGTAATTGGTCGCTTCATATTTTCATTTGAAAACAGACCCGTCCCTGCCGTTCAAACAGTTTTGAACATTGTTCATAAATTCGAATCTTCTGGATGTATTACGGACTGCCATAAATGCATTGAGAAGAGCAGACGGGAAGTTAATGTATGTAGTGCTGTTGAGCAAAATGAACCATGCTCATCACGGCAAACATCCGAACAGGTTGATATCCCAGGCGCGTACTGTAAGAAAGATTTTGAATAGGCAAGGGTATTGTAGCTACATCAGTATACAAAAACGCCAGAAAATTTTCCTTGGAGATTAAGTAATAAGACGCATTAACTTTTCTGAAAGTGTAATGGCACGAGTCGTAGAAAATAATACTTTTGTGTTAGAAATATCATCTTCTTACAATACAGTGACAGAAAACATACATGTGCCATTTAATAACATGCATATTGATTTCGGCGTGACGTCATCATAAATATTATAAAATTTACATTGTTATTAAAATGTGCTCCTCATCGAACACTATATGTATATGTGTACCTGGTCGGATTTAAAAATGTTTATTTAGCTTGGCCGTAATTCTAATGCATCATTTTAAGTGGCCCACCCTGTATATATCTTTTTATTGCATTGACCAGTTTGGTGATGTTCTTCATCTCCAACATTCTGGTTAATGGCAGTCAGTTATTCCAGCAATATAAGGTATATGCTTTCGGTTCTTGTTAGTCCACATCAGTGTGTTCCTTCTTAACGCTTCCTGTATATATTGTATTTCTAAAATTCAATAAATAGCCAAAACAATAGAAGTTTTGATAAGCAGACTGAACTTAGTCATCAACAATACGGGTAACACGCCAACCTTCTGTAGAGGCAATACCAAGAGCTACATCGATGTCACGTGCTCTACGCAGACCATTGCCCGCAAAATAAACGAGTGGAAAGTGCTTGATATAGAAAACCTTTCTGACCACGCGTATATAATGTTCGATATAAACAGCAATGCTGGCAATAGAAGGCAACCACCGATGGAAAGAGGACTGCCCCGCTGCGACTGGGACGCATTCATAGATGAACTCGACGTTAGGGTTGCTGGATTGTCACGCGAGGGAAAAGTATCGCACCAAGAATGCACGAAGGCCATAAGAGGTGCCTGCAATAATAACACCTCCAAGCAAGCAGGCAAAAAAAACCACGCCATATTGGTGTAATGATGCCATTCAAGAACAACGAAGACAATGCACATCCTCCAGAAGAACTTTAATGCGTCTGTTAAGAAACCCAAACATACCAGAGATTTCAAAAAGAGTAGCTGAGGAGACATATAAACTCCAGAAAAGAGCATTATGCAAACTTATCAGGACAGAAAAAAGAAAACACTGGGTGAATTTGTGCGACCAGCTTGAGGAGGACATCTGGGGCAGTGGCTACAGAATCGCTCTGCGTGAGCTAAAAATATATAGTCCATACGACATTCCTCCGGAAATGAAACTGTCTATAATTAGGAAACTTTTTGTCACAGAGAAGGAGGACACACATGTACCTTCTATAAACAGGAAAGTGAATGCAACACATAACAATAGCAGAATTAGACCATGCAGCGGCAAATATGAAGAACGGCAGAGCACCGGGCGTCGACGGGGTACCTCCCAAGGCAATAAAACTTGCGGTCAAACACAATAGCCAATGGATTCTGAATGTGTTGAACCACTTACTGGCGGTACAGGCGTTCCCAAAGGAGTGGAAGGTCGCAAAAGTGGTACTACTACCAAAAATGGGGAAGAACCCAGATAACTCGCCCTCGTATAGACCTTTGTGCCTACTGAGCACCATGAGCAAGCTATATGAAGCCATTATTAGGACACGCCTAGCTGAGGAGATTGAGAAGAGCGGAGGTCTAGCTGAAAAACAATTTGGGTTCAGGAAGAACAGGTCAACAATTCAGGCAATCGAAGTAGTTAAGAACACAGTTAATGAGTGTCAAGAGAAGTGGTGCGCTGTGGTAACCCTGGACGTGCGAAACGCCTTTAATTCAGCCAACTGGAACCTCATAATAGAAAGACTTCAGTGGAGGGGCATCTCTGATTACCTGATAAACGTAATCTCGGACTATCTGGACAACAGGCAGCTACAGTTGGGAATGGATCCATTCTCGGCCCTACGCTCTGGAACATCCTCTTCGATGATATTTTCAATGTCGAACTAACGACCGGTGCTAACACCTTGGGATATGCTGATGATCTGGCGCTGATCATAAAAGCGAATAATGAACAGGAACTTATGACAAATGCAAACGAGTGCCTCAATAGACTAAAAGGATGGTTGGAGCACAACAAACTGGAATTGGCCTCCGAAAAATCCGAGGCGATAGTCTTCAAAGGGAAAAGGGACAGAGAACATGTTTTCTTCAAAATTGATAGTACTATAATAAGACCTAAGAAGAACGTCAAGTATCTGGGTATAGTCCTAGACCAACGGCTGTACTTCAGCGAACACATAAAGTACATCACAAAAAAAAGCGGAAGAAAGGGCGGCGACGTTGTCGACAAAAATGCCGAACATCGGTGGCTCTGGCAGCCTCAAGCGCAAGATGTTGAACGAGGTTGTACACTCTATAGTGCTATACGGCTCGCCCATATGGAGTCACGTCCTCGAAAAAAAGGTCTACTGAAATATAACGGAGAGGTTACAAAGAAAGATGCTCATAAGAGTTGCGTCAGCATTCCGCACAACGTCCACAGTTGCGCTTCAATTGATAACGTCAATCTTCCCGCTAGACCCCCTCGCACACGAAAGGAGATATATATACACAAACGGCGGACCCGAGGTTCGGACTACTGCAAGAGAAGAAACGATAGACAAGTGGCAAGACCGCTGGAACAATAACACTACGAAGGCACAGTGGACAAAAAGGCTTATCCCTTAGACCTTGGCTGAGCTGCGGCTTCAAGAAAACAGATTATTTTATGACGCAAGTACTAACGGGGCACGGCGTCTTTAGAGCCTACGCAGTAAGATTCGACAAGGCCAACGATAGCTCTTGTATATATTGCAGTGATGAGGACACTGTGGAACATACCGCCTTCCAATGCCACAGATGGGCACATATTAGAATGCCTGTATACAATGAGCTGGAGATGGAGCTGATACCGGAGAATGTCGTGCATGTGATGCTGTCGACAGCGCACAGATGGAGTGTCATAAATAACATGTTCAGAACCATTATGAAGAACAAAGAGCACTACGAACGGCAGAGGCAAACAAACGGAGCAGTTTAGGACTACCTGAACTCCTAATCCTCGTGTTGAGCGAGGCATGTGAGACGTAGGGTAGAAATACACAAGCGAAGAAAAGACAGCCCAAACACCCCGACGCATGTCTTGATCAGACGATTCCAGGGTGCATATCACATTAGGGCGGTTCAGGCGGGCCACTTGTCATCTCGGGGGTTGGTTACGCCCGCAAAAAAAAATAGAAGTTTTGAAAATTAAGAAGAAATTTGAAACCAGTAATCTTCAGAAAACTAAAAGAGCAGCTTTTAGTAAATGAGAAAAAAAAAACCTTAAGAACATTGTAATACTAACAATTGATTCCGCAGTTTGTAAAAAAGGTCTTATCCGTCTATTCATATGATAGGTACAATAATCTCGAACATACTGCAGCGAATATAGGAAGGGAAAATATCGGAAAGATCAGATGTATTGATATGTTTGGTAGGAGATGCGCCCGTTAAATCGCGGTTTTCCTGTATATCATATGGAAAAGTAGGTATACAGGCTGTCCCGGATTTTATTTTACAGGCTGTAACTTCACACCCGGTATATTTACGATTAAATGTTTCAAATAAAAGTTGATTTACCTCTTAAAGTCTAGGAAATGACAGAGTCAGTTTTACATTTGCTTATCGTCTTGAAGGTCAACTTTTGTTTTTTTAATGTAGACCTATATTTTTGAATGCAGCGTTATATTAACCAGAAAGATACAAATAGCTTTTGTCTAAAGAATTTTCCTTTTACGTTTAACATTATTCAGAAAATAATGTTAATTGTATGATTTATTTTCAAATAGTAAAGTATTTTTCGTTCAAATAATGTTTCTCAGTAGTACTCGGACAAGTTTCTCAGTATTTATTTAAAAAACTGCAAATGTAATTAAAAAATTATTCAGACAAAAGCTATTTGTATCTGTCCGGTTAATATAACGCTGCATTCAAACATATAGATTTCCGTTAAAAAAAACAAAAGTTGACCTTCAAACGACCTTCAAGACGATAATCAAATGTAAAACTGACTCTCAGTCATTTCGCAGACTTTAAGAGGTAAAGCAAGTTTTATTTGAAATATTTAATCGTAAATATACCGGGTGTGAAGTTACAGACTGTAAAATAAAATCCAGGACACCCTGTATATAAAAGAGTCTATAAAAGAAAGGTGCAGTATTATGACTTAAACGCGATGAACTTACCTTGCCAATTTTCTGCTTCTGCACCTTCCTTGGGATTAAATTTAGCATTACAATTCATTGCTAATGCCTTATTCATCCTAGTTAATACTTGATCGCAGCTCTGCTCATTTACCCGTTTATTTCCAGACAAATCACGGCCTCCGGAACCGGTGTAATAGAATTCATCTCCGTTATCAATATCATCTTCATATCCACCTGATAAAACTATACTGTATGCATAGCTAGATTCCCTTCCATGTATACCAGCTACCAAAGGACGATGTATACCAACTTCTGAAACCTAAAATAGCGATAATTAAGCGAAATAATATAAATAAAATTTGTGTTAAATTAATTATTGTGGTGCCTACGGGATATTATTATATACGAGTCAATTGATTTCACATCAAAAAACTACAAAATTGTAGTTACCGTAATTTCACACAACTATGGTCTAATATTACCTTCCTTTTTGTGTTTTTGTGTGTAGTTTGTGAAATTAAACAGATCGAATGTTATATTTTGTTGATATTGCAATAAAAACGTTAGAAATAGATCAGATCCGTTCGTTGCGCCACATATATAAACTTTACTCATTTTTTTTTGACCAGAGTTCGGACCATAGTTGCGTTACATAGTATACAACAATAGGCCATTGGATATTTTACATAATAAAGCCCTATAGTCATAGTTGGGAGAATGTTGTGCAACTATATTATACGAGAATGTTGTGCAACTTGTACAAACAGAAGTAAGAAAAAGTATTTATTTTTACATGGTAATAATACATTAAACATTTTAAATTATTAGCTGGTTAATTTTTTTGGCTTGCCCCCATATTATCTCGAGTTCAGGCACATGAAAGAGCTCCCTTGTGGTGTTTTTCTGATGAGGTTTGCTTATAGATAGTATAATATCCTCTTGATGATAAAAAAAGGCAATCTTCTTTCTCTGGCCACTTACATAATGTGCCAGATGATCTGGCGATGCATGTAACATAAGCCCCATTAGTTTCCACTTTTGTAACCTGCCCAGGCCAGTATTCTCCTTCATAATTCACAATCACAAATTTGTGTTTTGTGATTCTGAAGATATTTCTTCTTCGTCACTGGAACTTCCTATAGCCTTTGGTTTTCGAGAAATTTTTCTTTTTTTTCTTGAGCAGCTTATAGTTTTGCTGGTAGACGGTACTGCAAGTCTTTCAATGCCTTCTGCTGAAATACCTTTACCCGGCTCAACATCAAGCTTCTTCTTTCGTCTCTTTATGGATGCTCCTGGTTCTACTGTTTTCTTGTCATCTCGATATATTTTATAAACGTATCAGAAACAGCACTTATATTTGGGTCTATGACATTGGGATCAATATATGACGGCAGGTGTTCTACAACTTTGGTTGCACATAGAGAAAATACGCCAGCCTTTCTAAATCCAACTCGTAAATTGACCGCTGAATTAAGAAAAACCAAAGTTATTTAACAATGAAGGGAAAATATTTTTGGGAATTGTCGGTATCCTTTGTCCATTTGGCGTTGCCTTCCACTCATCTAATTTTTGCCGCCAATAGCATTTGAATGGCCCAAAAAAGGCTATATCGAATGGCTGTGTCCAGTGGGTAGAATTTGGAGAGAGCGCTATGAATGCAATGTTGTGTTTCTCACAAGCTCTTAAGACCCTCAAGCTAATGTGGGAACTGAGATTATCACCAATTAAGACATTCTTTTCATTGGTCCGTCTTAATATTGGCAATAGTGTTGAAAAGAACCAATCCTCAAAGCTGGAACTGTCTAACCAGCCAGATTTAGATCGATTGTACCTAGTGTTTGACGGACATCCTTCAGTCCAAGTGTCCCACATTTTTTCTGTTTATAGTTTACATATGCGGGGCATACCTCTCCGGCAACTATCCCACAAACCATAATACTTACAGCAGCTTTGGTAGAATTTTTAATGGCTTCCGGATATTTACATCCACGTTTAAATAAGATTTGTTTTTTGCCAGGTTCGTCCACTGAATTTGTTTAATTCAATTTGTAAATAAGGTTTGGCGGCACGTCCCTTACCTGCCCTGACATGTTTGTTATTGCTGCAAAACCGCTGCAATAATTCCTTCTTATGACGTTCTAAAAAGCACTCTGCCCAACGTTTTCCGGACAAGTTATTGTTAAAGACTAGTACTCCACGGTCTTGGCTTTCCAAGTACATTTTCACGATGCATCTAAAATTGAACAACGTTATAGGAAATCCAAATTTTCACATAGTTGTAGCATGCTTGACAAACGCCTTTTCTTCTGCCAGCAAAAAAAAAACACGTTGGCGTCCTGGTGACCTTTGGTTTTTTTTTCTCGCACTGCTTTTAATGTAATGGAACTACGAGGTATGTTGTATTTTTAGCGGCTTCTCGCCGTGTCAGTATTTTATTGGTAATATTTCTTAGGCATAGATCTAAATTTCTGTCACTATATAACTTATAAGGTCTTCCGCCTACCTTTCTGTGAAGAATTTTATTTGTTGGCGCCATCACAACCTATTTAAAATGTTTTGTACTATAGAAAAAGTGTAACCAAAAGTTGGTACACAACTATGGTCCACAAAAAAGATTGGACCACAGTTGAACTTAATTATATATATATAATTGAATATTTTTCGAATAAAATTGAAAAAATAGGAGTAATTCTAAAAATACTTATAAAAGACACAAAAGTAATAACTTACTTGTCATATACATTATTGGGCACAAAAAACTATTTGCTGTGGTTACATCTGCATCGCAAAGTTTGCACACTACTAAGGTTAGGTACAACACGTAATTTATTTTAACCGTTAAAAAGTAAAAGAAGTATGGTTGATAGAGTGCATAGATACATAGATACGGCAGAAGGTCCCGTGTACTGTCGTCAAAGTTTTGGTACTCACACATTTCACCAGGTGTCGCTGGCATTGCTTTTTGAAATTTGAAATATGAAAAGCGCGAAATTGAGTGGCATTATGACATTATATTGTCATTCTGATTTTGTATGTTGTGTCACAAGCGTCTTTAAAAAAAGTATTAGGTAGTAGAATATGGTAATTTTTGTGATATTCTTGCAGAAGATATAATATAAGTTGAAGGACTATGCACTCTACAAAAACTTTTTGAATAAAAAAGAGATAACAACAAGAACAAAAATGACGGTGTATCAAGCAGTATACTTACAAGTCTTAACCTATGAAACAGAAAATTGGATACTTGATGAAAGACAAACAAAACGACTGCTGACAACAAAATCATTAAGAACTGAAGTAGAAGAAAAGAAACTGTAATGGTGGGGACACTTGATCAGAATGAATGAAACTAGACAGGTGAAGCGGGTATGGAAGGTAAGGAAAATCGGGAAAAATCGGAGAGGACGACCCAGAAAAACGTGGAACAGCAGTACGGATGAACTTCTGAAAAAAAGAGAAAAACATGGAACGAGGCGAAAGCCCTAGCCAGAAACAGGATAGAGTGGCGTGAATTTGTTGAATCTGTGGAATTAAATTAAGAGAACTTTATACCTCGACACCTTCGGGTATAAGAGATCTTTGATTATGTATGTATGTATGAAGGATTATGTTGGACGTGGTTTAGTTTAAACCTTAAATAGTAGTGTTAAATACCGCTTAAGGATGAAACTATCGTTTATATTAAATTGACAAGAGCTGACATACTAGTTTTGACATAAACCAGTGACACTTTATTTTCATATAGCACTATCCCATACAAATTGAAGCAGTACAAGAAATGTTTAATGTCTTCAAGGCGATAACACCAGATACAATATACTTCGCTAAGGAGAGTACAGTATACAACATCCAATTAATAGGTAAATACAAGATGTGTTATTAAATTTTGTTATGGTTTAGACCTACATTGTAATAGTACCCTTTAGTGGCTTTCCGAGATTGTTAAAACTTGAATATCTTTTGAGATCATTTTTATAAATTACCTAACCTTCGGTTTCGATATTACAGGTATATGTGACATATATCATCCAAATTGAAACTTCACGAGAAGCGTTAGGGATTGAAATTTTATTTCGTCGTGTTCCACGAAGATAACATTTTTGTAAAAATATTTTTAATGAAACTATAGGACAATATTCAGAAACTATATAAAAGCGCTTTGTTTTTTAGTTTAAAAGTTAGAAATTCAATTTTCAATAATAAACAAGCTTTTCGTGCCCCAGTATGGTCTGTTTTAAATTTAACACATTTCACTAGATGGCGCAGAAACACGCCAATAAAATTTCATTAGAAGTGTCCAATCGATAGAGAATGAAATGTATATATTATCTATGATAGATACCTAAAATATCGATGAATGAATAGAATGATGTTTTTAAGTACATAAACGGACCACTAGATATCCCCTGTGGTTTAAGTATGCGTGTTTTCGCAAATATACATAGGTATGTGGACCACACTTGTGACCTAGGACCATATTTGTGTGAAATTACGGTACGTATTGTTTGGCTTCTACAATATATTCAGTCCACGAGCTGTTATCTCTTACTGCAAGTGCCGTTTCGCATTATAGTTTAAAGTCTTATCACCTGTGGCGCTAGTGCGAGATTTTTTTACAGTTGGTAGGATTGTTTATGTTTATTGGGGTTGGTAATAGCTGGTAACTTTGGCTTGGATTTTATCCAATTTTGTCAGTTGTCAGTTTCCTACGCGTTGCTGTTTGTGTTTTATTGTTTATAGTGTTTTACACGTAATTAACAGTATGGTATTTTGTTGTGTTTCAACTTGTAAAAATTCTTCAAAAGAAGCAATTTTGCATACAATTCCACAAGATAAAGAGGTAAGAGGAATTATTTCTTGTAATTGTCTTGCATTTTGTAAATTTGTAGACAGTATATTATTTAATTATGTAAAGTGAATAATGAAACATGCTATGTATATATATATATAGCTGTCGCCCAAAATGGACTCCGTACAGAAATAAACCAGTTTGGCATCCATTAATATACACAATGTATACACTGTATACAAAGAGAGGGAGTGCATGCATCCAATATATTCAGCGCTTCTTTTGACATCACGCTGTATATTTTATACCTTTTATTGCAATTTGACATCCGTATATATGTTAAAATAGACGAAATGGCATCCGGGCGACGTTGCCACATTTACAGCAGCTTCCTGCCAATGAAATAGTCTTTGGTGAGTTATCTGCTATAGCTACTACAGATAGACAGGATAGTTTTTGTGCTTTCCGGGAAGGTGGTTTGGTATCAAATTCAGAACAAAATCGATAAGATTTTTAATTTTTATTACACTCAACAACAAACTTCTAAACAAATCAAATAAACGAAGATTATAGGCAAGATGATTAGTCTTAATATAAAAATATTATTAATTCCGGTTAAATTTGTTACAAACATAAACTTTTATTACCGCCCAAGTTTTATTCTTAAACACTTCTGGATGTTTCTCGATCAAAGACATTACTTCTTTTTTTTAGGCGCCATTCTCTTATTTATGTGTTTTTTGAAGAAACCTTCAGCCAGCTTCTTTTGTGTTTCTGTCCAAGGTACTAAATTTCGCTTGGTTCCTAGATACGATTAGTTTGCACTTTTGCTTTCCTCTTTCTTCCCACATTGTTAGGTAATGAGGCCTTAAGTTGACTGTTAGTTATACTATAAGTCGTTTCTAGATGCTTTTCTGTATCAAGGCAATCATTACGTATTTCTGGAGGAGAGGGAGTATCAATTGATATTTGCTGGCGTATGTCTTCAAAGGACGATGAGTAACTCGGAGAGGATGATTCAAGAGAACCACCACACTGATATTTACGTCTTGGATCATCTTCCGATGGCCAATATTCAGACCCAGAACTTACAGATTCTTGTTCTGTGTCGGATAACTGGTAAAAATCTGTAGACAAACGTCGAGAACTGTATACTATAACATCATTTAATTCTAGGCCCTAATTGGTCCATAATTAATATACAAATGCCAAAGACTCTTATCTATTTTCGAATCCACAATTTGTTCTATAATTCTCACAAAACATTTAATTAAGTAAATACACTGCCCAAAACAATTTGAGGATAAATTAATACACAATTATATCCTCCTTAATTGTTTTGAGCAGTGTATACAGGGTCATTCACGGAACTGGTTCGTTAGAACTTTTTGATTGTTCTTGAAATTCAACATTTCTCAAAACTTGTAATTATAACTGATATCATCTGAACTCATCAGCAAAATTATTTACGTTATTGTACCACTGCCGGTGTACCGGAAGTTGACGTCAACTTTCTTAATTTAAATAGCATGGTATACTTTTTATGAGTTTTCTGTGTCGGGCATACAATTCTGCATCAAAACTTACTAAGACACCCTACGTCAAAAATCAGCCGTTTTTGAGTTATTCAATTTTTTTCAAATGTAGGACCAATTGCAAAGTTGTGTTCAAAATTCTGTATTTCTGAAGGCATTGCAGCTAAAAATCTCATATTTGGCATGTTATTAGCCAAAATAGCATACATCAAATTTACGTTCTAATATTTATGATAATTTATACAGGGTCGTCCAAAATTAACGTTCATTTCAACCAAGTTAACTTCAATGAAAGGCACTTTTTTTTTTTTAATGGAACACCTTATATATTATTACATTTTTGAATACACTTAATAATTCTTTATATTTCATAATTAAACATATTAGCTTGTATTTTTTACGGTTTCCGAGTTATAAGTACTTTGTGGGTGAAAGTCCGAAAAATATGCTTTTTAATCCGTTTAAAGCCTTAGTAATCCTTAAATGTCAAAATAATTGATATTGCATTTGTACTATAAATAC
Organism: Holotrichia oblita; assembly: GCA_023690525.1. NCBI lineage: Eukaryota > Metazoa > Arthropoda > Insecta > Coleoptera > Scarabaeidae > Holotrichia > Holotrichia oblita. The sequence continues at coordinate 44,530,223 of CM043020.1, forward strand.
ACATAGATTATATCTGTCAAGCAAAATAGCAAATTAAATATTTTACATAAAAGAAACGACATTTTAGATGTATTTTCCGTTCATGGAGAATGTAATAGGATTATAAATAGTACATGTACAGTATTTGACGACAGACATCCAAATTTTTGCAAAGTGATCTAAAACAATATTATTACAAAAACTCAAACAAGAAAATTAAACAAAATAGCGTTGCAAATGAGAAAATATGATCAGATCACGATGACATGCATATAAAACACACTTAACTTATTCCTTTCCAAAGCTGATTGATATTTTGATATTGATATTTTTTAGGTCATTTTGTATAAATGTGGATATCTGCCGTCATATACTCGACATGTGCTACTCACAATTCTACTACAGTCTTCATGAATGGAAAATAAATCTAAAATATCGTTTCTTTTCCGCAATGTATTTCATTTGTTATTTTTCTTGACAGATATCAACTATGCGTATTCATAGTACAAATACAATATCAATTATTTTGACATTCAAGGATTATTGAGATTTTAAATGCATAAAAAAGGCGTATTTTTCGGACTTTTATCAGGAAATCTCTAATAACTCGAAAACTGTAAAAGATCGAAACCAATACATATGTCTAATAATCAATAGTAGAGAATTATTAAGTGTATTCAAAAATGCAATAATAGGCTGTTCCATTTTAAAAAAGTGACTTCTATCGACGTAAAATTGGTTGAAATGAACGTTAATTTTGGATGACACCGTATAAATTACGATAAATTTTAGGACGTAAGTTTGATGTATGCTATCTTGGCTAATAACATGCCAAATGTGAGATCTTTAGCTGCAATGCTTTCAGAAATACAGTATTTCGAACATAACGTTGCAATTGGCCCTATATTTGAAAAAAATTGAATAACTCAAAAACGGCTGATTTTTGACATAGAATGTCTTAGTAAGTTTTGATGCAGAATTGTATGTCCGATACAGAAAACTCATAAAAAGTATACCATGCTATTTAAATTTAGAAAGTTGACGTCAACTTCCGGTAAACCGGAAGTGGTACAATAGCGTAAATAATTTTGCTGATGAGTCCAGATGATATGAGTTATAATTACATGTTTTGAGAAATGTGGAATTTCAAGAATATCAAAAAGTTCTAACAAACCAGTTCCGTGAATGACCCTGTATATTTTAAAAGTATAAGAAATAAGCTTTATAATAAAAACTGCACTAAAAACTATAAAATAAATAAATATTTAATTATTATTAATTCAAGATTAATTTAATATTTAATACAAGTTTTATAAAAATGCACTGAAAATTATAACATTATAAAAATTATGATTCACAGCGCCTTCAATACTAGTATAATGAACACAATTTTTCTAAATTTATTTCAATTTTTCTAAATTAATTTTAATTTTCCTGAATTTATTTTAATTTTCTCAAATTTATTTTGATTTGCCCAAATTTAATTTAATTTCCCCGAATTTATTTCAATTTTCTTGATTTTTTTTAATTTCCTGAATTTATTTTAATTTTCCTGAACATATTTCACATTTCCTGAATTGATTTTAATTTTACTGAATTTATTTGATTTTTCTGATTTTATTAGTTTTCTTGGATTTTTTTATTGTCCTGAATTGTAATTACTTAGAAACTTTGTCAAATCAAGTTATTTGCAACAACTGAAATTTTGAGGTTATCTAGAACTTCAGTAATTAGTTTAATTCACTTTTACACTAATAAATGATAAATAGTACAAGACATTCACCTGAAGGTTTACTTCCGAGAACAATTGACATCGTACGTTTACTTCTTTCCATTATTTTTTCAAATTAAATAAAAATAGCGGTTAGTAGTAATCACTTAAAACAGTGTTGTCACTTTTACACGGATGTCAATCTAAGCGCTTGCTAAATTTAAACTATATTCACGCGGTTCGACTGGTGCGCCTCTAACGCTAGCTGGTCGCACTAACAAGTTTAGTAACATACAGCTTGTAGGAAAAATGACTTCCGCCATATTTTTATTTGAATCGTCAGATTGCACCACTATCTCATATCTGTGAATTTTTAAAGGATGGATCAAGTTGGCATCCGTATATCGGATGTCAACTTTCCACGGATGCGACCTTTACCGCGATTTATGCATGCACGGAGCCCAACTTGGACTCTATAAGTATATATGTTAGTATATGTGTATATATGAATTGTAAAATTTCAGTTGCGCAGAAAGTGGTGTGCTGCTATTGGAAGAGAGGATCTGGTAAATATAGATCTCTGCAAACGATCAAGATACAGGGTGTGTGATATACATTTTGATGCCAACGCAAAATTTCCTACGAATCGTAATAGAACGAATTTGAAAGCAAACAGCATCCCAACTATACACTTACCTGATGCGTCAGAAATATATGACGTAAGCCTAAGCACTTTACTTGAATAGTAAAAATGATAGGTGTTTACTGAAAAATATGAACTATACTATAAACTCTATTAACTTCTTCAATTCTAAAATATTGATACCTGAATGTTGTCAGATGATATCACTAAAAAACAATTTTGATTTTTTTGCAGATGTTGAACCGTTCAGAAATTCAGTAAATGAACAAGAGATTGTTGATATTTCAGACGTAAGAGGTAAGATGTTGTGTTATCATCCATATTTGATATAGTAAATGTAAGCTACAATTTGTACACTGCCTGTGTAAATGTGAATTACGGATTTATGTTTAGCGAAAAGATGCTTAGATTATGCGTTTGCTAATGGGATATTTATAGGCTTGATGTACGTTTGGACGGATGCATAATTTACTCTCTTTTCAATCTACTAAGATGTCTATCAAAATTACTTCTTTCATTAAACATCTACACTTATAGCAGTCAGTGTACAAATTTTAAGTTCAGATTATCTGATAGTATGTATTGTTGCACTTTGTAATTTGGTTTTTTGTGTCTAAAAGAACAGTTTCGTTTAATTGTATCAATATTTCAATCACAGATCATCCTTTACCTGGGCCCTCTGAGGAATAGTCAAAAACGCCTTCCCCTTGTATAGTATTTGCAAAAGCCTCTTCAAAAAGAGCAGGTAAATATTTAATTAAAAATATATATAATGCTCACTTGTAATTTATAATCTTTACAACAACAACTTCTCCACTTGGCAATCAGAGCCATCCAGGACAATCTTCTGCCAAAAGATCTTACATCCCGGCATCTCCAAGAACACCGACTTTTCGCACAGGTAAAGAAATATTAGTAAAATTAGAGCATCCTATTGATTAAATATTTTGAAGATTTGTAAAAAATGCTACAATAAAAGAGGAAAAAGAAGAAATTATTAATGGATTGTATTTGTAGATCTCAGGAGGAAAATAAATCTTTTCAAGTGTTGGCATACATCGATATTTGCAATTGACTCCTAAAGCTGCCAAGCTATATCGAATTGCTAGGAATTTGAGGAAAACTGCTCGACGACTAGATTTTGATAATAGAAATTCTAGGAACCATATCAAAGCAGCACTGAAATACGCCGAATCTGAAGCATTTTTCGAACAAAAATGAATCCGATATCTTTGGATTTCATAATGTCGCAATTGAAAATGCAAAAGAAAAAGCCCAAAGGGCGTCGATTCACCACAAAAAATAAAATATTTCCATTGTCACACCTGAAACAAAGTCCTAAGGCATACAAGCTCATTAGGCAAGTGTTTGCAGTACCATCCAGAAAAACACTTATGAAGCTTTTAAACAAATACCGTTTAATTGTGGGATAAATACTGTCATATTTGAAAGTCTCGAGAAAGCTGTATCAACAATGGGGGCCTCTGAACGTTTATGTACGCTTTTATTTGATGAAATGGCAATAGAACCGTCGCTTAACTATTCAACCAAAAAAGATGAGGTTATTGGATTTGTGAACACAGGAGAAGGAAGAAAACTACAGTTTGCCGACCACGTCATGGTATTTATGATTCGTGGAATTACGAGAAAGTGGAAGCAGCCCCTTGCGTATTTTTTTACATGTGCTGCTATGAATGCCACAGATTTAAAAAGAAATATTAAAGATATTGTAAGAAATGTAAACCGAATAGGCTTGAAAGTTATAGCAACAGTTTGTGACCAACATCCAATCAATGTTACTACTATAAAGAGCCTGATGGACGATACAAGGTCCCATTACTTACGTTTGGGTAAAGAATATAGAAATTTTGGTTTTGAAATTGAAGGTGCAGAAATAGTGCCATTGTTTGACACTCCTCATTTGTTAAAAGGGGTAAGAAATAATTTATTAGTGAACCGAGCTAAATTCTACTACAAAAAACCTAACCAAATTGCGTCGTGGGCAGACATTGTCGCATTGTATCGATTAGATGGCGACTCTAACATGCGAATGTGTTATAAATTAACAGATGGGCATATTTTTAAAGAGAAGATGCCCAAAATGAAAGTCAAAGTAGCTGCTCAAGTTTTGTCTCGTCGTGTGTCGACAGCAATGCGTTGGATGGTGAAATATGGTATGAATTAATTTCATTTTGCTGTAGTAGGTCATGTAATATTTTTCTTGTTTTAGGTCGAGAGAACACATTGCCTGTATCTTCAGAGGACACTGCAGATTTTCTAATATTTTTCGACCAGCTATTTGATGGCGTCAACGGCGCGGCATTACAACCTGACCATGGCAAAGAATTGAGGGCGGCTGTGACCGAAAAATCTTATGAAGTTTTGGATAGAAGCGATCCG